>CM062806.1:609841488-610371488 GCA_031772625.1 Pinus tabuliformis | reverse complement strand
ACGATATCACGTTGATATAGGCTACCAAAAATGAGTTGTCAGGAAGGAGAGGAGGAGGGAGTGAAAAGGTCCCCACAAGTGAAGAATCCTTCAACAATCTAGCTCTAACATGTTGATATGACTGTAGAGCTTCCCCTACAAGAGGGACACTTCCAATAACATGTGAATCGGAGGCGAAAAATATGAGTTGGTCTTTGTTACAATACCACCTTTATGAGGAAAGGAAATCATACGAAAGTAAGTTGAAATGATAGCAGCCATGGAATAAACCCACATACATCCCAATAGAAGATTGTAATCGAGAGGTCTGTCAATAACTTCAACTTTTATGGATAGAGTTTTTCCCCCTAATTCAACTTGCAAGGAGTTCAAAATCCCACAAGATTTGTATGTTCTCCTGTTAAAGGCTTTCAATGTGGTAAGTGATTGACTCAGTTGAGGAGAACCAATCGCCTTCCAACAAGACATGGACACAATGAAAGTCAAGGCTCCCTCATCCATGATAGAACGATGAATATTCTTACCTCAGATGACAACTTGGATTATAAAATCTAATTGAGTTGGAATCTGAGAGGTATAGCTTTCATGAGAGAGAACAACAAGGTTGGAATTTGATGGATCAACACATCCAATAGATGAAAGTGAAGCCTTCTTTTGGGCAAGGAAGTTTTGAAACACCTCAAGATTCAACATAATCGATGGAGACTGAGCCAAGTCTTCAACTACGTTATAATTTTGAGTGGATATTGCATGAGGATTGAAAGAAGACTTATGAATAACGCCCTTCGGAGGTTTATAAGCCAATTCGGTAGGAATCAACATCGGAGTGGAATCTGACGAGGATAGTGCCGAACTGATAGGTTGATTAGTATCTTGACTGTTTGATGGATTGACATTACCATAATCCTTGTTCTGAGTTGCTACCAAAACATTAGATCTCAGCGTTGAGGAGGAAGGCATCAAAATTGTGTTAGAGGAAGATGGGTCTCATGCAACCATATGAGTCTCTTGATTAGGAAATGGGTCGTTCAACACTGCAGGAGAAGTGGAGCACTTAATAAATTGATTCACTTTGGTGCGGTGAGTACAATCATGTGTAAAGTGTTCCTCGTTGAAAATCAAGCAAGGATATAGAGGCTTATGTTTCTCATCAGAAGACTGATTTCTTTGTTTATCCGACAAATAGGGATCTTTCTTTTCCTTACCTTTTCCTTTCTTATTTCTTCCAAGTTGTTCTTGAGACTTTCCTTTATCAGGTGAAACAACATTTATCTCAGAAGCAAAAGCCATAGGAGGATGGGATTGCGGGTTTTGAGCATATGTGGGTGGAGCAATACCATATGGTTTACTCGTCATTTGCGATCTGGTAGAACCAATAATGACATCAACAGCATGAGATTCTTTACCAAGAGAGGAGGAACATAATTTGAAGGTATCGTAGCGTTTGGTATCTTATCATAGAGCGTGTCAGATTAGGTATAAACTAGATCCAAATATTGTGCACAAGAAATTACTTTCTCTTCAGTCACAACTCCACCTTTGGCCATGTCTTTTGTTATGGGTGTCAACAGAGATTTTTTAAACCATTATGCTAGCAATTCATCGGGAACATAAGTTTTTACCAACCGAAGATGACGCCTCCACTCATGAATGTGATCTGAAATGTGAGTGGAATCGTATTGTTTGAAGTTGGTTAACAGTTTCGTTCTAGTTTTGTATTTGATGGGAAATTGGAAGTGCGTGAGGAAGGTTGGGCTAAGGAGTTGAAATCGTGGAATTAAGCTCTAGGTAACTCAATATACCATTTAGTGGCGATACCCATAAGCATTGTTTGGAAAATATGAAGTCAAATAGAATCATCGTTAAGGAGTTTTATGAACACCATAGATGATATGTCATGACATGCGTCGACGGGTCTTCTCTTGGATTCCCATCAAATTTAGGGATATCGGAAGGTAATTTGGTAGGAATAATCAACCACTAAGGCGAATGAGCAATGGGGTCGTTGGTCAGTCGAGTCAAATATGGAAACTTGAGAGTGGCCACAAAAGGAAACAGTTGGTTAAAGTCTGGCGAACGATGACTTGGATATGAAGGAATGGCATCGGAAATAGGCACTTGAATTCTTGGATAAGGAGGGTTCTAGTAATAAGGAAACTGGGTACCAGAATAAGGAGGATTCTAATAAGTAGAATACAAGTGACCTTGTTAACCAACCCCAGGGTAACCATGAATTTGTTGGCCTTGAAAAGGCACCTGAGGAATACTCTTATAAGATCTATATTGTTTCCCAATGGGAGTTTGAATTGTCCCATGATAAATAGGGTTTGATTGAGGTTGTTCCATGTCATACACAGTCTATCCTACTAAAATATTAGGAACGCCTTTTGCAAGAGATCGATATTGCAAAGGAACTTGTAAAGGATATGTAAGTGGGACTTGAGAGGTACTAGACACTGAAGGAATGGGTTGAGATGTGATCGCAGCTTGTACAGGTTGAGTCACATGAATTTGAGCTTGTTGAGGTACAGATTGAGGAATAGGAACTTGAGATGAAGATGACACAGGCTGGGAAACAAACAATGAACCCAACGTCAAACAAAATTGAATGGGCAAAGTAGGCTGCCAAACACTAACAACCATCCCAAGTTAAAGAGGACTATAATAAGGTTAGTTACCAATTTGAGGGATACCAACAACAAGTTTCCCCCTACCAAAGGGGGAGGGGATGATGGAGGAAACTGCCCCCCATGTGGAGGGTACCCAACATAAGGATAGTTAGGTTGTTGAAGAGGACCTTTCCCACTAACATAAGGGCCATATTATTGTTTAATTGTTAGTGTAGGAGGAGGAGGAGGAGAAGGTTGATAAGCACCATAAGAGTAGTGCAAGATGGAATTCCCGAAGTGGAAGACATGGGGGATATCCATAAACTAGAAGATGCACTAGAGAAGGTACCAGATAAGGACTGATAACCTGGTGGGACGGACGGGCCACCACACAGATGTTCCTCTGGTGATGTTGAAAAAATAGATGTGTAAGTGACATTTGGTGTTTCAACCATAGCGGTAGTAATAGGTTGGGAAGCCATATCGGTTCCAGTCATGGTCAATAATCTCGATGTGCATTTCCACATGAAATTCGCGGGTGAGTCAAAAGAACCAGGCAAAGGTGTTTGTACAAGAGGTGGAGGAGAAATAAGAGGATGGGTTGGATAAAGTAAAATTCCTTCTAGATGAGTAGGAGTAGAAGGGTGAGGCTCTTCTTGTGGTATCTCCTCGATAATCACAAGTCAGGGTGGAAGCGGTTCACCGTTGGGGCCAAGATATATGGTATGCAGATCTATCTGAGACAAAGGAAGAGAAGATGGAATACTTGAAGTAACAAGTGAAGATGATTGAGGCTCCTCAGGTTCGATGACCTTAGGAATTAAAGTTTCTGACTTAGGAAGGTCAAGTTCTATAACCTTAGGCAACAAAGTTTCGGGTAATTCAGTACCAATTGTGTCATTTTCATCGACAAAAGTAGATGTAACCTCAATTTCGGCACTCAAGGGGGTAGATGATTCTAGTTGATTAGATTTAGGAGGAGGACTAGAAGTAGTTCCTGAGTTTCCTAATTTGGTATTTTGCATTCTTTTATGCTTCTAATGACGACTAGGAGTAGCCTATGGTGGAAGAGGAGGCTTATTTTTCATTCTACATGAACGACGGAGTGGGGGATATTTTTGTTCCACACTGGATAGTAGATTTTATTAACACAAAAAGAAATAAAATCAAAAAGAGGGTAATCTAGGCATAAAGGATTATTAAGCAACCGTGAACTGCAATATACACCTTGTTGAAACAAGGACTTAACGTACGAAATCCAATCTCCCTGATTGTTGTGTTTGGTGTATCATGGTATACAAGGTGGAAGACTCGATTACCTATGGATGGATAGCAACCTAGAGGGGACTCCCAAAATATGCTTGACAGTACGTGGGAGTGCAGTCCATAGTAGTGTTGTCTAATGCGTAACCGTTCAATGAGAGAATTCCCATATACTTTACATGCGTGGAGTGCCACCAATATACTCAAAGGTACGTGGAGAATGATCCTATACACTCATGTACATGGAACGGGATTTCACCCCCAGGATACAACGCTGGAAAACAATGACAACTCCTATGTTTAACAACAACATAACACATTTCTAGCCTAGACCTCTATGTGTTTGTGTTAATGCTATGAATGCTCCTTAGGTTGATTCAGTAAATTTTAAATTAATATTGAATTAATTTTCAATTTTATGGCTCACCACAAATTCACCTGAATTCCCTAAAATGCAAGTCTAGTATGAGGAAATGGAATATTTCTCTTCAATGAAAATCTAGCTAAAGGAAGAGACAAACAATATGCAACATAGAAAATGCAGCAAACAATAATCAATGTAGATGCAAAAACCCTCAATTCCAATGCAAGATTTTTTCTTTTCACCACACTTGATTTGCGACCATGAGGAACTAAGACGTAAAATTTAACCACTAATTCAAATGAACTTTCCAGAATGAGGAGTATAACAACAATTCATCCAAGTGATCAATGATCAAATGAAATAAGTTTACAAGTGACCTAATGATAAGAACAAAGAAAAATTGAAACCAAATTTTACCAAAGGCAATCACACAAAAATTCAAACCAAAAGGAGGCTTCAGAGAGACCACAAGACACTTAAGGCCTAGAGAAGGTCAGTTGGAACTAGGCTTATCAAAGAAACACTGAGAAAACAAGAAAAATTTTGTGCAAAAATAGGGATCAACACAGATGCATAAGAGGCACCAATTCTTTGCAACACAGGAACAAAGAGGGACCAAGTGGGGTACAACGCTCTATCAGTAGACCAAAGGGTGCATTGGTCCAGGGAAAGAGGATTTTGAAACAAAAATTACAATTAAGACTCAATTAAATCACTTCGTAGGCATGTTCTTGGCTGGTTAAAATAGCAAAGGTCTATGAAAGAGGTAAAGCAAACACAATGGAAAAAGAAACCACCAAGGGAATACATCTTTCCCTAGTGTAGTCGCCAATTTTTTATGTGAGATTTATGACTACAGATAGAATATCTCCCCTAGGTCTAGTGGACTGACCTAGAACAATAGAAAGACAATGGACCCTGTGTTTTCCTTAAAGTAAGTAGATGAAGGTATGAAACCTACTTGCAATCTATCGTATATTTCGATCCTTCTTTGTCTTCAATGCTCCAATCCTAGCTCTAGCGGCCACAATTAGAACCTACACAACCAGACAACACAAGCTAAGAAGCTATCAGATCTATGTAACACCATCTATCTACTTTATTCGACAAATCAACATGGTATTGAAATACATGAAATAACGACATCACATATAGGAAAAAAAAGAGATCCTCCAAGTTTTTTACTTGTCCTTCCTTTGTCACAAAGTGCACCTCCAATCACCCTAAATGCATGAAAATATAACTCTTGAAACAACATCATAAGGGTAGAATCACTCTCAAAAATCCAACCCCTTGCATATGTAAGGTTGTAAATATATAGAGGGGTGAAGTAAGTTGTGAGTTCTTATCCTTTTACTAATATTGGGATTGAGATCCACTCTTGATGGGAGGATGAGATCTAACGATAAGGGATGGAAACTCTAAGGTAGGATAGGATAGGATTAAAAAGTTATATTTGAGGTAAATGGTTACAACAGATCTTGGAAGCTTCTGGAAATTAAGGCTTCGGGATTCTCTCTCTTTTTCCAAATTATCTCTTTACCAATGTAGGTGCAAAGGGTAGCAACCTATAGGTGATCAATGCAAGCCACAGTGGAGAAATCTGTAGGTGAACGCAATCCAACAAGAGGCCAAGGAGTGTTAGTCCTAAAACTGGCTCAAATGATGCATTTTAGGATAGAAACTCTGTGGAATGAGAGAGTCATGAATAGTGCTTTATGAAATGATGAAGTAAAGGGGGAATAGGATGTTGATTGATATCATTAGGAGGCCTATTGATCATATGTGAAAAATAGCCTATAACACGCTTGTTTGAGCTATCAGGGTGTGGAATTTAGATAGAGGGCTCTTAGGGTTAAGGGATCTATGGATAATATGGTATCACCCCTATCTGTTACCCATATGGTTGGAGATTTTTCTCCCCTATCTTGGTCTTTGCATAGTATAACCCATTTGGAACCATACCCACAAGTTGTGCTTGTTGGGATTGTCCCTCCCTGTCTGGTCAACGGGTTGAGGAGGCTTGGGGCATGTGATCCTTAACTTTTGGTAAGTCAGGTATCTAGCTCAAGCTTAGATTATGATGTAGGTGTTCTACCACATGACTCTTGAGGGTAATTTTTTGGGAAGATTGGTAGGCAATAGGATGGGTTGAGATGTGCTCCCCTATATCACTTGTTGCTCAATATGGGGTCGAAGATATTTGGCGCCCCCATGAGATTTTGGGTTTAGATGTACTTCCCAATGTGGTTTCGAATTGAGATATGATCTTTGACGATGTAGAGGATGGTACCTTTAGATCCCTAATGATTCTTCTTATTTAGATTCGAGAATTTTTCAACAAATAGAGTTGAGAAAAGGTGGGACATGATATGACAACAAGATATACATGACATGTTGATCGATGGTCAGATATTGCCAAGTTTAATTATCCTTAGTTGAGAGGGAGTGTTAAATTATGAAAATACGGTAAAATTACACTTTGGATAATTTACTTATTTATATTATGATTTCGTTGAATTCCTCTTTTTGAGAGGACCAAAATCGACCTAAAGATCATCAAATTTGGACAAGGGATAGTGTACTTATGAATAAAATCCCACATATGCACATTTGGACAGGTCGGCCCTAATGGTAAATTGGTCATCCTTAGAAGCCTATAAATAAAAGTGACCTAAATATAATTTGTACAATCACCAATCATGTTATTCTTCTGTTCTTTTTGGATTGGTTCGCACGGGTCTGAGGCTAGACGAAAAAAGAAGTCTGAAAGGTTTGAAATTATAGGGTCTGAGGCTCTTATTTTTTTAGGGTTTTTGGGTTATAGTCACTAGCTTGTAACATGAGGAATTAGACCACAGTCGTTATCTTTCAATCTCAAGGGAGCGATTGGTAGCCTTCATTTGCTCATAGAGCTCCTCCTCCCTGCGACTAGGAAAATTAACTGAAATTGACCACCGACTGAAGTTGACCGTAATTGACTGCAGACAAGAAAAGTTATCTCTGATATATTCTGATGATCGAAACATATTTTTGAATGTTATTTTGTTTTTTATTGGATGATATTATATTGGGCTCATTGTACTCTCTACTGAACATTTTATGACAATCTAATAGAAGAAGAATTTCAAAGGGTTTTCCTCCTTGTGGGGTTTTTCCTTGGTCTTTGACCAAACCTTGTGGCTCATGTTGATGTGTTGATTGTCTCCTTTTTCATTACATTTATTGTTCTATATTCAATTATTGTTTATGATTGGAAAGACTAATTTTTATTGAAAAGATTTCTAATTGAAGCATTGAATTAATGGGCTAAAGTAATTGATACAACATTTAGCAATATGAAAATTTAACAAGGGAAAACCTAGTCAAATATTCTCTTCTTATAGAATCAGATAAAAGTGATAAATCCAATACCAAGACCTCCCATAAGGCTGAAGTCAGCCCTCCTTTAAATCTCTTCAAGCAAGTCAAAGTCAGATCAATTCAACAATAGTCAAATCTCTCCAAACTTGCTCAAACTTTAGATTTTCAACCCCTACAACTAGGCCTGCAATTTTCAGTCCCTATAATTTCTTAAATTTTTGCATGTGTGGCAGATTCTAGGGAATATTATTTCTCTTTTGACCCTCAATCTCTATCCTTTGACTTCGGTTCTTCTTCTAAGCTTCTTCACTTGTTTTCCTCTCACTTCTTAGCACAGAAATCAAACTTGTTTGTGATGCTCCAAATGAGGATGAGTTGCACTATATTTATGCACATCCAAGAGGTCAAATTGGTCCCTTCTAGGGCCATCTTTGTCTTGTGGGGAAAAATGACATTTTTTACTCAAATAAAATTATTTTTCCACTATCTTTCAAAACTCCAATTAGGACCTGACTCAAGTACAATAACTTTACTTATGACAAAAATTATTTTGACTCAATAAACCCTAGAATCATGAAGAACACGCTTGACCTAAATAATAATTTAACTTAAGCATGAAACCCATGCCTTTTAAAAGTAATAATTCCTTTTACTATTTTTCTCTTACATGAAATATACAATGACATACGTACAAATATAATTATGAAGACCGAACCTAGTTACATTTTCCAACAATTAGCAACAAAAAATTATCAATGGAGCAACATTATTTCCTATGCTAAAGGAAATCACAACCTTTGGTGAAATTATAGGAAAATTACCTCGAAATTTTAAAGCACAAAATGAATTATTCTCAAGATAGAATTTGAATCTAATGAAGGAAGTTGAACAACTCAAAGCGAAGAATAAGCAACTAAGAGAAAGGAATTAATTGGTCCATCAAAATGAAACAAGCATTCAAATATAGAAACAAAATTCCAAGGAAGAAACTACTTCAACATTAGTCAAAGTATATGGCCACATCATTAATCAAATGATATAGGTTCCCTGCCACATCATCAAAAAACATGTCAGCAATAAAAAGTCATCTACAAGGAGAAGGCTTGGTAAATCCTTACAATGCTTAAGTTTTTTCACTTATTTTTTGACTTAATAGTGTGGCAATAAATACCTTCTCCTAAGCTTTCATTATCACAAAATTTTTGTGGCTTGAAACCCAAAAATTTTGTGCTTATTTTAATAAACTCTATAAAAACCTCTTTTTGACCTATCGAGCCCTACCTTGAAAATTCAAATATTAGTATATAAAATTTTCCTATTTCTCAAAATTAGAATATCCTATATTTATATATCATTATCTCATTCCTACTATCCTATACCTTTCAATTATATATCACCATATCATAATACTTTATACCCATCTCATAATACTTTATACCTTACCATTTTTGCAACCATAAGTAACATTTTTTCATAATTGGGGATATGGCGTACAGATCCAAAAACAAAGATCCTCATCGTACAATGTTCAAGTTAAAATATGAAATATAATCATGTTAAGGAATGTTATGCAAGAGGAATAATATCAATATAATGACAATGCAAAGTAATGAAGCAAGGCATGGTATCAATCTTTGAACTGTGTTAGTATGGGCATGTTATAAATATGAGGAAGCTGAGTTTAATAATTAAAGAGGAAGATTTTAAATATGTATTAAGTGGTAAAAATTCATAAAATAATGCCTCAAATAGGTCAAGCCTACAAAAGAAGTGATGAGAAATAGTAATTATTGTTTTAAGACTATGCTCTGTTTTCAAAAAGAACTATACTATGTTTACAAGTTACAAAAGGAAGAGCATGTTGCAATATGAGTCTAAGGGTAGAATTTTAAAACTTGAGGCAATATAAGTTGAAGTGAGTATTGCTTGAAGTTTGAATTGAGCTACCACTCACACACATCTAAGTTATAACTTCATTGACACCTACATACATAGTGTATAGACTGGTGTCATAAGGTATTCGGAAGAGCACAATTTATAAGTTAGGAGGCACAAATTTGGAGTGTAAAAGAGAAAAATCATGGTAGAAGGAAGTTGATAAATCACTTGCTCAAAGCATAAAACTCAAAGGTTTGTACAACCTATCACATTGAAGTGGTTTTCTAACTTAGAAGCACATGCAAACGAGGATGTGTTTAAATTAAGGAGGCTTGTGCATTATAATTGTCTTAAAATCGATTTTGCCTTGTTCATTATATGAATTCCAATTCAATTTTTCCTTGTTCATTGTATGAATTCCAATTAAATTTTTCCTTGTTAACTGTATAAATTTTAAAATTATGTTTCCCTAGGTAACACATTGTTTTTAAAATCCATTTCAAAATCAAAAAAATGAATTATCATTAAGCATAGGGATACTAGGGAATATCCTTAATTCGAAAATCCTTAAGAAAATCCATTGTTTCCCTAGAATTAAGGATTATTTCTTAATATTATGTTTCTTAATCAAATTTCATAACTTTGAAATCATTTTCCCTTGAATGATTTAAGTCTTTTACAATTAAAATAGAAACTATTGTATGCCCAGGGTTTACAATGGAAATCGGAGAAGTTATGTGATCATTTTTCATATAATTATGATATTATTTCTAGGATTCATTAAGAATGGTATTAACTACCCGGTAGCATATTTTGGCATATATTGGCAAATAAATAATTTGGAACACATATATAGTTTGAAGAATTTGGGCACATAGGCATACATAAAGTTGATACAAGAGGCTGATACAATAATTAAAGATGACGAGGAAAATTGAACCATATAGTTTTGACATAACTAAGTCTCATATTGATGCCATTAAAATTGTGGAGGACAAGAATTGGATAGACTTCCTTCTTAGATTTAAACGTTACAAATAGAATGTGTTAAGATATTTTACACTTTCCTTTGACAGAAAATGTGCCCATGTAGGTAACCTTACCATTCATGTTTCAAAGTATGTACTCATATAGATAATAGGGTTAATTCAAGGGGGTTGGTGGTGGCGGGGGGGGGTTGTGCGGGGTTGTTTAAGGACACAACATTTATAAGGAAAACCTTGAACCTATTTCATCAAAAGATATGGAACCAAACCTAATTGGAAAATAGGGATGCCCAACTCCTTTCTTAGCCATCCTTGGGATGAGATTACCTTGATAGTTCAAAATATATTACATGTGAGGGAATATTTAACTTACTTTATCTCTATCAAATCAAGATCCTACAGATTCTAAGGGGAGAAAAAATATTAAAAGTTCCATATTATTTTCTCAGGTCTCACTAAGATGGCAAGGTTAATACAAAAACCTCCAAGAAATGAGACAAAAATTGTGTATCATCACGAACTAATTAAAATGTTACTAGAATGTGAGTTATACAAAACCCAGCAAACTTTGGTATCATTTCTCAAAGAAAATTATTTTGTTACAGCCAATGAAAATGAGTCAATGTATGAAGAAGAGGGGCGTCAAGATGAAGAATAGGTGCAATAAAATTAAGAACATGTACAACAAACATAACATACAACAAGTAGAATAATTACAAGCTTAACGGCCAGACATGTTGGAAAAGAAGACAAAGCACCAACATTCACTCATGCAACCAAAAGGAAAAAACCTAAAAATTCTTCTATTGTTGAGACTGATGATGATAATAAAGATGTTGATGAGGATCAATAGGTTTTGTATGACTACGTATAGTCCTTAGAAACAAAGAATAAATCAGGGTAGAAACTATCTACAAGCAAATAAAGTAAATTTCCTAAAGAATACACCTTTGTGGATGAAGAGGATGAACATATTGCTACAATTCATGAAATTAAAGTGATCATAAGGAATGTTCCATCCAAACAAACTGAAATGATTCTTATGACATCTCAAGAAGAAACATTTCGTCCTTAAGAATAATCTTTGGAAAGCAAGAAAAATAGGATTATGTTGACAGTGTTGGACCCACCAACATGTCAAGGGGATCTCCCTGGTAAGAAGTCCCAATTAGACCTCAGAAAATTTGGTGTAGGAGTCCCAACAATGGGTCATAAGGTAATGCCTTGACCGCGATGTCGTAAAGAGGCAAGTAAGATAACTCTGTCAGTAGCAAGGGTGTGACTGATGTAGTGAGTCAAGGAATGAGTATGAGAGGTTCCAACACTTAAAAGGGAGAGGACGGTGAAGCTGAGTTCCAGGTTGAAAGGGATCAGTCCCAACTCGTCTAGGAACACAAAACACAAATGGCATGCACATCTTCTGGTAGATCAGTCGACACAGATGTGGAAGTCACAACATACAAGGTAAGATAACACGAACAACACTCTCGGATCAGTACGAGACGAGTGCGATGGTTGATATAACAAAGTTCAGAGAAAGGTATGTTTGGTGTCTAGTAGATCAGTCGACACGGACAGTGACAGCATTAACAACATATGCAACACATTAATAACAAGATTCATATAGTTGCATACAAATCAGTTCATATAGAAGTACGTAAGTTAAACAACATATATCATTAAGGAAACCAGAGAAGTCCAACTACAATAACAACATATGCATGAAAATGTGTTGGATTTTATTATATAAAGAAGTGTAAGTCACAATCATACAATACACCATGTAAACCTACTAGCCCCATCAGTGCAACGTTACAGCCACATCTGCCTGCTCCTCCAAAGATATGTACTAGCTCCATGCAGTAGAGAAGCCAAGGCACGTTACAGCATTGTCCAAGCCTTCTTCAAGATAGTCTTAGCAGAAGGTTGGTTGACCAAAAGCCTCTACAATGAGTTATGAGGGACTATTTATAGAAAAGGGTGGGGTGACCCTTGACATTCCCCTTTGTGACAATTCAACTAACTTCATGATTCTTCACCTATTCTATGACTGTTACATCCAATTCTTGACACTTGACTTACACTTGACATGACTCAACATTACAATGCACATGTACTCATGTGAGACAACATGGCTTGAGTAAGCCTTGTAAGACATCACTGACACTCGGTCCGTTGTGATGAGACCAACTCTTTGACATGCTTGTGATGGTGAAGGTGGTGAGTTGATGCCAATCTTGGTCATCTGTGATGATGTGCATACACCTCATGGTGACATCTCGTTGAAGTGAACTCTTGCCTCCGTTGCAGCCAGTGCATTGGTTCGGCCCCTTCATCCAACTCGTCTACTAACATGCACATGGTGTTCTTGGCTATGATTGAACTGGCAACACATTGATGCATAATGTCCTTGTTGATCACCAAGTGTGTGTTGGTGGTCATGCGCATCAACTTGTCAATGTACATGTTCAGCCCCAGTTGCACTTGCTTCTTGTCTTCCCCTTGGTGACTGTATTGAATGGGTTGGATTGCATGTGTGAGCTCAACGACATGCATGATGTTGGATCCTTTTCATGTGATAAACAACACTGCTCACCATGTTTGCTTTGTGTTAGTTGCTGGGATGGATCCTTAACTTGTACTGGCTCAGTTTCATCCGTGAGTGCATGTTGCGCCCACTTCTATTCATGTTCTTGTTGCAACTCATTGGAATGTCTATGCAGCTTCATGTTCTTCTTGAGTTGCTGCTTCAACACATGCAACTCCTTCTTTGTTCCATCTTCTACCTTCGCGTTATCTTCATGTCGCATCATCACTTCATAGCCTGAGTCTCCAAATTTGCTTTCATTATCAATGGATCTGCTTGATCTTACAACTTTGCTCCACCTTTATGTTGTTAACAATCTTCCTCTTGCATTTGCGGCATTCGCTTCATTTGTTGCATTCGTTGCATTCGATATGCTACCTTCAGTTGTTATTCATGATTTTTCTCATTGTGATGTTGTTGCTTGATGTCTTTGTCCACGAATAACTTGATGTCTTCATGAGTAGGTAAGCCCATGGACACTTGATCGACTGCATCCCCAAGCATGCTCTGAACGGTGTCTTTGTCTCTGCTCTTTTGGAAACCATTGTACCTGTACTACTGAGAGGCAAATAAACACCTGTGATATCTGGAGACATGGAAACACTCATAGCAAGCAATCTGTCAGTCGAAAACCAAAATGAACATGAGAACTGACTTGCAACATACCTGAGTGAATGACCATGAAGGTTGTGCAATTTCAGCTGAGAGGTCAGGAGACTGATTTCCAAGACTACCCAAGGCACTATCCAGGCTGTTGGGAGACTGACTGACTGCTAGAACTGTAAAATGCGCAATCCAGTTGGGCAGTTGGCTACTAGGATTGTGGAATTCGTGATTCCAGCTGGGAAAGGTTGTTATCCTAGGGACAGATTTGCGCAAATTTTTGGACCAAGCAGCCACTGACCTCCAGAAATGTGCAATTCAGTCCAAGAGGCCAGTTCTAGGCCAAAATGCGCAAATCTGGAGAGGAACGTGAGCCTTCCTTCTCCAAATTATGCAATGCAACCTTGGTGAAGGAAGAGACTGGGATGAGGTTGGCCCGACTCGCCAACGGGAAACTGAAAGCAAGTAAGTCGATGAAATGCATGGCAACACTAAGTGATATCAGAAGTGATAAACAATGCATGCAAAACATGAATGGACGATTGAGAAAATAGATCAACATGTATGTGGGTGAGATTGTTCGTCGGTTGGGCGAACGTTGGTGCAAAACAGTTTCATGCATGCTATAGCAGTGAGATAGAAACAGAAATTGAAACAGAGCTAGGACAAGCTAGTATACATGTAAACAATAAAAAGTGATCAAAGAAATCAAGAAAACAATAATCATACAAGCGAAAACCCAAAAAGTGCCAAAAATGCAGCACAAGGCCTGGGAAGCGAACTTACCCCAAAACAACTAAGTTGAATGTGCCAACTGCTCATAGATGTGATGTGGGATGTCAGAGCTACAAGGTTGATCTGAGGAATGATCTCTACAACATCTGATTGATGAGTTTTGATAACATCGAGGTTTTGACGCGCATGCCACAAATCTAGGGGAAGTGACATTTGGAGGGATGTTTATGAATTACTCCTTGCATGTAACCTCCAACTGCTAAACATAGATCCCTGAAACAAGGGATGCCTTTGCATATGCCTTAGGAGAAGCAGCTATGCATGCAATTTTGTTTTGCTCGGTCTTGGAGGGAACTGGCCAACTCAGCTGCACATGCAAGCGACTGCTCGGTTGTTGGAGAGAAATGCGCACTTCTTAATGTTAACTGAGCTGACTGCCCAAGGGGATTGCTCAATTTCTAAGAAGAGCAACTGACTGCTACCCAGATTTGGGCAAATCCTGGGCTGAACAGTCTGTTGATGAAAAAAATTGTGCAAATCCTGCTGGGAGGGTTGGCTGGTAGGATTGTGCAATCCTAGAGCCTATCAGGCTGTCAAAAGTAATTGCACAATTCCTAGATGGAAGGCTAGTTGCCCTCCATAAATGCGCAAATTTCACTGGGAAGTTTCTCAACCTGCAGCTGGACCAAGACCGGGTGAGCATCTTGTGAAGGGAAAATATCAAATTGTGATCAATAGGCTGCCTTTGAGCAAGAAAGACACTGAAGCTTGAGGACTTGACGAAGTAAGGAAAGTTGTTGTGAAGGTTGGTAGGGAGGCTCCAAATAGCCTAAGGCAAAATTTTGGAGCGTGGTTGTAGCCATTACAACACTTGGAGACACACTGGTTGAACTCCAACTCTTTGAATGAATCTTGTTCGTGAAAACGAGTCTAACACCTCCGAAAGTATTGTTCAATTCTTAGCTCATCTTGGCTTCACACTAGCTTGATGTAAGAAGTAGCATTTGCCAAACACTTGGTCGATTGACACACATCCAAGCCAAGGCAACACAATTTTTTTGATTGGGGTTGAGGGGTATATAGGTGTGCAAGAAGTATAGTCATTAGAGTCTTAGTTTCATCTATGGTGTTGCTCCACTGCCAGCGGGCCTTGATAGTACCTTGGTGGAGTCACATAGGAACACAAGCATGGATCTGCTGCCATTTAGCCTAGTTAGTACCCCGACGAAGTTACTTGCATCACCTCCCTACATAGGAAGCCTTTCTCTTCTTTCACCTTATTCATTTTTCATTTTGAGTTTTTTGACTTTTCATTTTTTTCATTTTTCATTTTCACTGTGCATAGCACTTATTCATTTCATAGGTGGAAGAACGATCCTAACTTATTGATAGCAAAGGAGGTTGTTCCAGTAGAGAATCAGTTTATTGTGTCTTTGACGTGCCTGTTAAGGTTTTCCCCCTCACCTTGCTCTACTTGACTGAGCTGACGAGGGTTAAGCCAAAAACAATCAACTAGAGAAGGTGACACTAGTTAGCATGCAAGCGTTGTGTTTACACCAAGGTTCACTTCGAAGAGTATGTATTTTCCTTCAATGTATCATGGACTAAAAGTGACAAGCTCATTATACAGAGGCAAGATGACAAATAACCAAGTAGTCATGGTTGTACAAGACCTCTTGTACTTTACCCAGCTTGTTTCATGAGTCACACATGGTTTCATGCAAACTAACCTATGGACGAAATAAGCGAATTGACTAGCAATCAACAAAGAAAAGCAAGACCAGAAGAAAAAATGGAAGAGAAGCAAGTAAATAAACAAGCAAGCAAACAAAGCATGTACGTAAACGAGCATGTAAGCAAACAAATGAAAGAAAACACTACTCCTACTCCTACACTAGCAGTGCATGGGCCTGATCACGTGAAGTGATACTTCCAATGCAGCCACTGGCGCATTGGTAGACCCATGTGGGTGAAGGCTTGGTCCGTGAGTAACCCAGTCGTGCAGACCAACATATAAGAAATATATAATAGTGAAGACAACCACACTTCATGTTTCAAAGCACCCACTGGACATAAGTGAGTGCATGTGCATGACGGACAGTCCGTGGACTTATCATGGTGTTGTGTGACACTGCGTGCAACTTTGAAGCACAAGCACACTCTTGACTGTGACATGCAAGCAAACAAAATAAACAAAGATAACTTGCGTCACGCACGAGTGCTTGAAATATAAGGCTCCTCCAATGCATGAGCAATGGGATCATGTAGTTCAAGTGGAGGAAGTGTGATCTGAGTGATAGATTGATCTTGAGTGCATACAGATGAGTGATGAGGAGCCTTGAGTGTTTTAACAATTTCCTTATTGGAAGCGAAACCAACCTTAGGACAGCGAGGGCCTGACATAACCATCATCTCGTGCTAAAGTTCCTCGACGGTCTGTGGGGTTTTGACTTCGTTGACAGATGGATCTTCGTAGACCAGTGGCTTAGATAGATTAACAACGAGTGAATCAACATCATGATCATATGATGAGGTGAAGAGATCACGACAACCAAGATCAGAAAATTTAGGATGTTGGTCGGCATCCTCATGATTTGATAGATCACACAGAGGGGTAGATGAGAAGGAAGGATGTTCACCCTCTGCGTTTTCAGAAAGATCAGATGAAAGATCAAGTAGTTTTTCAATGAATGATTGGTCCTCTCTATTGTTGGATGATGGGATAACATACAGTGTGTCCTGCGAAAGATCAAAAATGGGTGCATCTGTAGATGAAGGAACACATGCAAAATCATGGATGGCAGGTTCACCAACGATGTTAGGAAGGAACGGAGGGGGCTGGGACAGAAGGGAGTCATCCTTCGCCGAGTGTTGATGCTCAAGCTCCCACTCATACTATCCATGAATGACAACACATGTTGTTTGTGCAACACCAACTCTGTCAGTGGGTTGTTCCTCATTCACAACAAGTGAAGAGTCTGGAATGGACGAACACAAGACAACATCATTCAGAGGAACACCTGGGTGCGAAGGCAGAGGTCGAAAAAAGAATGCATATGAGAACTTGAAGGACTCACAACCAAATCTGCGCAAAAATTGTGTGGAGTGATGGTGGGAGGGTGTGAAGGTTGAACAGGTGTCTGAACATGATCCTCATCATCACAGGGTGATGGTGGAACTATTGAATGAGAGGGAGGTGGACAGTCCGTTGAGACAGTGCATGCTCCCACATGAGATTGCGTAGTTCCATCAACGAAGAAGGTTGAGCGAGGCTTGATCTCAAGATTTCTCTTGGGATGGGCAGATTTCTCAAGATAATACTCGAATCGGTCCCAGAGATAGGAAAACTTCATCTGGCTCCTCGGAGCTTGAAAATGTAAGTCATGGAAGCGCTGCCAAAAATCAATAACAGATTCATGCGAAACCCTCCGTTGTTGTAACAGTTTGCAGTCAAGATCGTCTGGATCAAAATGCTATAACATGTCTTCAATAAGATCACATAAGTGCTCACATGAGTGCATAGTGTTAGCCGGTAGGTTGAGCACCCAATGAAATGGAGATTTGTGAAGTGTGAATGCAAGCATAAAACTGGCCTATTCGTCAGTAAACTCATCTTCCTCATAAATCATGGAAAGAAAGTTATGTAAGTGCTCAGGCCAGGCCACTGCTTATCATCGGGCCTTCCTTGATCGACTGCATCCCTAAGTTTGCTTTGAATGGTGTCTTCATCTCTACTCTCTTGGAAACCATTGTACATGTACGTCTGAGAGGCATATGAACACCTGTGATACCTGGATACATGGTAACACTCATAGCAATCAATTTGTTAGTCAAAAACCAAAATGAACATGAGAACTGACTTGCAACATACTTGGGTGAATGATCATGAAGGTTATGCAATTTTAGCCGGAAGGTCGAGAGACCGACTTCCAAGACTGCCCAAGGCATAGTCTAGGCTACTAGGAGACTAACTGACTACTAGAACTGCAAAATGTACAATCCAGTTGGGCAGTTGGCTATTGGGATTGTGCAATGCGCAATTCCAGTTGGGAAAGACCGCTGGCCCAGGGACATATTTGTGCAAATTTTTTGGCCAAGTAGCCATTGACCTCTAGAAATGCACAATTTGGTCCAGGAGGCCAGTTCTGGGCCAGAATGTGAAAATCTGGAGAGGAAGGTGAGTCTTCCTTCTCCATATTGTGCAATGCAACCTTGGTGAAGGTAGAGACTGGGTTAAGGTTGGCCCAACTTGCCGATGGGAAACTAAAAGAAAGTAAGTCGATGAAATGCATGGCAACACTAAGTAATAGCAAAAGTGATAAACAGTGCATGCAAAACATGAATGGAGGATTAAGCAAACATATCAACATGCTTATGGGTGAGGTCATTCGTCGGTTGGGTGAACATCTGTGCAAAACATTTTCATGCATGCAACAACAGTGAGATAGCAACGGAAATTGAAACAGAGCTAGGACAAACTAGTATACATGTAAACGACAGCAAGATATCAAAGAAATCAAGACAATAGTACTCATACAAGCGAAAACCCAAAAAATGACATAAATGCAGCACAAGGCATGGGAAGCAAGCTTACCCCAAAACAGTTGAGCTAAATGTGTCGACTGCTCCTAGATGTGATGTGGGATGTCAGAGCTACAAGGTTGATGTGAGGAATGAGCTCTACAGTGTCCGGTTGATGATTTTTGATAACATCGAGGTTGTGACGTGCATGCCACAAATCTAGGGGAAGCGACACTTGGAGGGAGGTTTTTGAATTACTCCTTGCATGTGACCTCCAACTGCTAAACATAGATCCCTGAAACAAGGTATTCCTTTGCATGTTTCCTTGGGAGAAGCAGCTTATGCATGCAAGTATGTTTTGCTCGGTCTCGAAGAGAACCGGTCAGCTCAACTACACATGCAAGCGACTGCTCGACTACTAGAGAGAAATGTGCATTTCTGACTGTCAGTTGGGCTGATTACCTAAGGGGATTGTGCAATTTATGGGTAGAGAAGCTAACTGCTGCCCAGATTTGTGCAAATCCTGGGTTGAATATCATGTTGATGGAAAACATTGTGCAAATCATGTTGGGAGGATTGGCTGGTAGGATTGCGCAATCCTCAAGCCCATCAGGCTGTCAGAAGGAATTTCGCAATTCCTAGAGGGAAGGTTGGTTGTCCTACAGAAATGCACAAATTTCACTGGGAAGTTGCTCAGCCTGCAGCTAGACCAAGCCCGGGTGAGCAACTTGTGAAGGGAAAATATCAAACTGTGATCGACAGGCTTCCTTTGAGCAAGAAGGACACTAAACCTTGAGGACTTGACGAAGCAAGGCAAGTTGCTATGAAGGTTGGCAGGGAGGCTCCAAAAAAGGCTAAGGCAAAATTTTGGAGGGTGGTTGTAGCTACTACAACAAATTAATAATATGAAGAAATTCATTCTAGAAATATAAGTGCTAGAGAGATATCTCAAATCTCAAAATGATTTACTCACCAAACACAATTTGACATTAACACAATAAAATCAGACAATCAAGGAAGAAACAAAAAATTACAAGAAGAAAATGATATGACTTCTAGGAAAGAATATACATGGTAGGAAATGAAGAAGGCTCTCAAGGTTGAAAACAAAAACTTAAGGGTAAATATGCTCGTGAAAATGCCAAAACCAAAAGGACAAGCATTATAGCCTCCACCCAGGGATAGTGTAGACATTTTGTTATAAACAGCATGGTCTATCTGAAAAGAATAGAATAGAATATTTTAATCATGTCCAAAATTCCAAGTAGTCGATGGGACAATGAAATTTTTGAGAAAATGTTTTAGCTTGAGGACATTCTCCATCTTCAATTCAAGGGAGATGTCGATGCTCTTTTGTGACAAATTTTTTGTTATGGTTTAGTACCTTATTTGGCCTTAGGAAAACAATTTTAAGTTGTTTTTTATAGCTTTTGGTCATATTTTTCCTAATAAATGTGTTCGCTAAGGTATTTTATTGCATATTTTTAATTTCCAAAAATTTATTAAATAAATGCATTGTAACATGAATTTATAAGAGACGGTACATCTTGTAAATCATCGTACATTTTGATACTTGTAGGAAATCTAGGTGAATTTCGAGATATGGGTTTTGAAGATTGATAACCTGAGATGGATGAATACACACCCACTCATCGAAAATTAATCCCAGATTGCTCATTAAACACATGGTCAACATGCTTAGTTCAGCAAAAAAATGCAACACAAATTGGGGATTTCACATAGATCAAAATTTTCACAATTTGATCCATGATATGAGCAATAAAGTAAGTTGATTTGATCTAATTTCATCCTCATAATAGGCCACAATCATCAACAAATAATATTTGTAAGTATTTTGTTATATTTTTGCTTATAAAAGCAAGCAACTAGTCTTGCAAAATAGAGATTAGAAAGTTTGTGATTAGGATGCTTTGAATAAATACTTTGTAGCTTATACTTCAGCCTTTTGAAGTTTTCTCCAAATATATTTCACTTAATATATATTTTTTTTTCTTTGATTTCCAACTTCTGGAAGACATTTGGTGTGCTTTTTGAGGTGTGGAAGGCCCCCATAAACCAAAGCTTGTGCACTACTTTTTTGTGTTGCTCATTCACTTTGTATATGTTGGTGTAATATGTTCTTATATGTTTTTATACTCCTCAAACTTTTACTTTTTCGTATGTATATTTACTTATCTTGTTCATAATAGTTGCTTCATGGTACATATGTGAGTGCATTCTTATAATCATTGTCGTATTGTTGTTTATATTGTAGAAATTTCTACAAATCGAGCTTTCATACCAAGTAGAAATTCCTTGTAGATTCAATCTGCAATTGTAATATGCTAAAATAATTGACTTGAATCTACTCTGCTCGTCAGCAGAAACAATAATTGATCGATGAAATCATGAATTATATAAGAGAAAGAATTCAATCACACATAACACAATAATTTTATGGGGAAAACCACAACTAAAAACCTCTGCTATATGTATATTGGATTAATCAAATAATCTGGATGAATACAATATGCTCTGGTAAACCTTGAGCTCAACTTGCATAAGTATTTTCTATCCTCTACCCGACTCACTACCTTTGGCCAATACTTAGCCAAATTTCCAAGCCTCCAAGCTCCTAATTCTTTGTGTTTTTCCCTTGGGAATTAACCCCTATTAAATGTGAAAAATCCTCAATTAAAAATTATGTGATCCTCATAGGCCTTCCTCTAATTGCATGCACCATCAATCTAATTTAGATGATTTTACAACTTATAGTACATTGTCCCTGAACTCCAATCTCAATTGGGTCTTTCTTTGATCTGACATGCATGAGCTAATTATGAGTGAATCTTCAATTTATTGGTTGATCATTACAGGCAGCAGCACCCCACTGTTCGACAAGAAGCAACCCACCACTACAAGAAGCACCCCACTACTGCAAGCAGCACCCCACTAATACAGGTTGCACACCATTACTTCAGGCTACACCCCAATACTATAGGTCACAACCAACCACTGCAAGTTACACCCCACTACTAGACCTCCCATTAATTCCTCCATCAGTTGGAACTAGTTTAATTGACTTTAACCCAGTCAGACTGAATTAAATAATTACAACTCAAAATAAACTCAACTAGTGCTCCAAATTATAGGAGACACTCTACATGACTCTAGTTAGACCCTCAACTTGAATTAATTGAGCTAACTAAGTCAAATTAACTTAGTTAACTATTACAAGTTGTCGTGAGATGTGGAGTTATAAATTCTATTCCCAATTTCATTCAAGGACAAATTAAATTAGGATTTTTTTCTTGATGATATTTTTACCATTTCTTGTTTTTATTTTCAACACTCCCTCTCAACAAGAAAGGAATTCCACTCTATCCTAGCTTTGGAATTTTTTTCATGCAACTCTTGTCATGTTCTTTTTGCTACTGCAACATCTCCAACTAAAAAGCATCCAAACAAAATAAAAAAATTGAATTAAATCAATTGTGTCTAGAACTATCTACTAGGAAAATTGTGTTGTTGTTGACTCTACTATTGAGCCTCATGCTTTGTTGTCAAAACTACTCTACACTCTTCAGTATCTGACTGAAACTGATCCTCCTGATACTGAATAATGTGGGCCCCTATAGCGAGGTCGTGATCTAAGTGACAAAAAACACCTCAATGGATCCTGCCCAATTTCCGAAACTCTTTTACTAAGGTTTCATATCGCCCCACCTCACACTTGGAGGTATGGTTGCATGTGTTCCTTCTACCCACTTGGCTCGAAATTTCCCCCTATTGGAGGTATCTACTTGAGTGGATGTCTCCACTCGGTCTCATCTCTGCTTCTCCAATTGTGGTTGCTCCACAACTCACTTAGGCTGCTTCTGAGGCTGCATTTGAGGCTGCATGTTGAGAGGTAATTCATGCTCCCTCTCAACCACCAAGTCTCTAACATTTTCCTTTCTCCTCAAGGATTTTCATGCATATTTTACCTCAAGTGCATGCAGGTTCTTGATTCACACACCGATTTGATTCATTTGTCCTGTGGTGATGTGTCTAAGGAAAACATTTCCTTTTCTAAATATCACATTGTATCCATGGTATTCCAATACTACAATGGAAACAATATTCTTATTTAGTCCTGGAACATACATCACATCTGTGAGTTTGAGAGGGGAACCAAACTCCCCCTAAAAACTAATTATACCAATGTCAGTCACGTTATACCTACCATCACCTCCAAACTCTATGTTCTGCTTGATATCTTTCTTGTCCAAGTCACTGAATATATCTCTATTCCCCTTCATATGAAATGAGGCACCCCTGTCGAGATACCACATTCTTTCCATTACAGTTCTTTCCATGCATGCAATGAGAGTGAAATCAAGTTCAAATTGTGAAGCTAGAGCTTCACTTGTTCCTGCTACTGTAGGATCCTTCTTGCTTACTTTCTTTTGTGGGAATTTTGTGGCATAGTTCTTGAACTCGTGACAGTAAAAACACTTTATGTTCAAAAATTCATTCTTCTTTCTTCCCTCCTCAACTTGGTACTGATTTCCCTTGGATTTCTTTTCTTTGTTGACTAGTGCAAAATCCTCTTCCACTTCTTTGGATGAGGTCTCGTC
Source organism: Pinus tabuliformis (assembly GCA_031772625.1). Classification (NCBI taxonomy): domain Eukaryota; kingdom Viridiplantae; phylum Streptophyta; class Pinopsida; order Pinales; family Pinaceae; genus Pinus; species Pinus tabuliformis. The sequence goes on along the minus strand of CM062806.1, from coordinate 610,347,960 downwards.
TCCGGTGTTTCGTTGAATCTCTTCTTGCACCAAGTCAGACCACAATCACTCCCACCCTGGTAACTTCTCCCTCCCATTAACTGAGTCTTGGTAATTGTGCCAACTCTTGGGAAGGCCTAAAAGTGCTAGGATCACCATATCTTCTTCAGCAACTATAACATCGACACTTCCAAGCTCATCCCAACATTGGGTGAACTTGGTCAATTACTTCGGTATTGTGCGTCCTTATCCATCTTGATCTTTCTAAGTTGTCCTTCAATGCCAACTTCCTGTGGTCATTGTTGTTTTGAAACAGGTTTGTCAATTCCTTCCACATTTCAAATGGATTTTCCTTACCATGGAGGTTTGATACAATATTATCTCAAACTCCTTCTAGGATAATCCTTCTCTCCTTTGCCACACACTTTCTCCACTCTGCCAGATCCTGAGCATCAGCTGCTGCAGGCTTAGGAATATATTTTTCAATGAGTTCCTTAAGCTCATTGTCTTCCAACACTGCCTCTGTCTTGTCCTTCCAAGCATTGACAAATATAGTTCTAACTACCCTCAAGGGAATATTCGAGTCTCAATCCATAGAGCGACATCCTGCTGGCTTTGAAGTATGATATTGAAAATCCAATTTCTCCTGCAAAATACAAACTCGTACTCTCCTTTTCTATATTTATTTCAGCTCTGATACCATTTATAAATTTCTACAAATCTAGGTCTGATATTGTTGGGCTTCATAATCGATACATTCTCTTACCATATTTCCTCATATTTTTATTAGTTTTCTAAGCCTTTTATGTATAGAATATGGTAATTCATGTGATATGGATTCTAGGAAGAAGTCGATAAGATTTTCATCATTTTATTCTTTAAAGAGTTAATTTAAATTACAGAAAGACATAATATGCTTACGATTTGAAATAATAATTGATAGGCACATTTTATATCAGATGTTATTCCCTGGAATAGTTGAAGAAGAATGAGTTGTGTGGAGTTGTGCGGGTTTGTTATAACTTGATTGAACGAGATTGACTTCTATCATGGAAATATCAGTTGAATAAAATATCTTGGATTGCTATTATGGGGAAACGTTCAAGATTTCGTAATTTGAATTAAGCATCCTCAGAATCTTCAGATTCTCAGGATCGCTTCTCTATTTCGAAAATAGACTTGATTGTAATATAAAAATGAGGAATTGAACCTTGGTAGTTTAGTGGGAATTACTATCATTTTGATCTATGTTATAATTTTTTACAGACATATTTTGTAAGTTGTTCATATTAATTTAATGGAGACTTTGGCAATTCGACGTTAACTTATTGTGTTGAATTAGCTATGAGGCAGTTGAATTACATAGATCTTGGGCCCGGTCTTCGAACAACTATTGTCCTTTCCTTTGTTATTAAATTTACGTTTATCTTTCAATTCTTGTTTTACAATCATTCAATTTCTTCTAGATCTAATCGTTGTTTATTGGATTTGTCATTACAGTACTAGTTTCTGCAAATATTACAGTAAAATATCATAGAATTAGATTTATTATAGTTAGTTCTTCGAGTGCTATATGTACTGTTAATTCTTGTGATTAATGAAGAGTTGTTAATCTTGAATGTGTGATATTTCTTTTAGCAGGTTTATTTATATTCAGAGTGTTAATCTTGAAGGGTGTTTTTATTCTTTTAGTAGTTTCGATTGTTTATGCTTGAAACCCAGAAGTTGTGAGTGAATCGTTATTTTTAGTAGATCCTAGTTGTTCCTTGAATTCATATGCATTTACCTTTCATCAAGGTTAGATAGATTAGATAATATTAGCAGTATCTCTTACACATATTGTGTGGACAACCTTGAAATAAACAGATAAGCTCTGGGTTTACGATTTAATGTATAGAGGTCAGTTGGTCTTTTTGGAACAACTAAGAAACCTAACATTTTGGCATTGTTTTTGGGGTGGTCATCAAAGAAGTGTTAGTTGTATCCCTGTAGGGTTGGGTATTAAAGACATAAGGTAAGAACCTGCGCATGCACTAAGTGAAAATCTTGTGCCAGTGCCCACCCTCAGCTGATTCCTTTAGATCGCTCAATGTGTATGACTAGGAAAACTTCCAGGACTACAAATCAAATAGTTGTATATCAAAAATTTACCTCAAAAACCACCAAAACCCAAGGTCAACCTAACCTTGGAAGAATGACCTTTATAGATGAGATTATTCGTAAATTAGAGTCTCAAGCATCGGTAGGCCCCTGAACAACATCGAGGAAGGGTTATACAGCTGCCCCTCGAGAGGAAAGGTCATCCACTACAGCTCATGCTAAGACTCATGACAAAATTTTAGGGTCTAAGCAAATTTTTCAAGATATATCTATTAGTTATCCCAGTCCTTCCAGTAAAAGTGAGGGGAATTCTCACAATTTAAAAGAGGGGGAAGGTGAGAGGAGTGAGTCACACCCATAACTTTCTGAGATAGAATTTCCTATGACACATGTTGTAAGGAAAGAATCTAAATTTTTCAACCTAAATAGTGTTGTGAGACCTACTCAAGTTCCAAATCCCAGCCAGCAATTACTCTCTCGATAATACCCCCTAATCATAAAATCCCTGAGTATTACTCACACATTTTTTACCAAATGGAAAACCCGGCACCAAGAACATAGACTTCAAACATAGAATACCCTATTGTCAATCCATGGACCAATGCACCAATGAAAGCCATCCCATTACAAAATCTTCCAAATTTCCATGGAATGGCTTATGAGGATCATGATGAATTTCTCTTTAAATTTAATATCTTATATCGAGGTTATGACTATACCACTGACCCTCAAAAATTGAAATTGTTTCCTTCCACCTTAAAGGGAGCAGCTTTACTTTGGTTCATGGGGTTAGGGGGTGGTACCATAACTTCATGGGATCAAATGAAAGAAGCCTTACTTACTAAATATCAGGACTATTGTAGATCCATGGATTTAAAAGAAGAAATATTTAAAATGATGGAAAAATAAGATGAAAGTCTGGAGTAATATGTTGAAAGGTTTCAATATAATTTGCAAAGATCACCTTACACCACTTTACCTAGAGAAGTATTGAAAATTGCTTTGATTAGAGGTATGAAAGATGAGTGGATAGAAACACTTAATATGATGGGACAAGATGATATTTCCAAGGAATAATATGATGATATCATAAAATCGTGTATCAGGTGCTCACGAGGAAATACGTCGACTAAATCTAGGATTCAGGACCCTCTCAGTCGAACTAGCATTGCAGGAGGAGGAGTGACTCGACTAGAAATTGGTAATCTCCTAGATGACTTTAAAACTAATATTTTGAGTACAATAACTACACATCTGGATGTCCTATAGGTGAAGTAAAAACAAGTTGAGGAAAAATAGGCCCTAGCTATTTTTTGTCCTTGTTGTCAAAATAAACGTAGCCGCAAAGAGTTCCTGTGGGACACAGTTGAGATATGTGATATGTGCACTAAAGATCACTCAACACAACGTTGTCCCTTACTCCCTAGATTGAAATTTGTATTCAAGGAAGCTGAGAAAGATCTTGAGCCACCATACCTCCTGGCACGGCGACAATAGTGGTAGACTCACCCTCAAGGTATGATTCAAGATCCTTCTCTGTTTTATTCTGGAAATTATGCTCAGCAACAGATTCCTAGATCAATGTGACAGGGCTAGCAACCTTTTAATATTGTTATCACTCAGGTTGTCCTTAAGCTCTGGAAAAGGATACGGCCGAGGTAACCACAGACCAACTTTGGACTGCAGGTTCTAGCCAACCTGCAATCAGAGAGGGCTCTCTCTTTTAGATTTAGCTTTGTTGAAAAGGATTTTAGGCTAGGTCTCGAGTTCAGAGGGTTTTTGTTTTGTTTTTGGTGGGAAAATTGATGTTTTCAGACAGAGAGGCAAGGCATAGTCTGGAAGTTTCAAACCATTAGGCGTGGAGTCGAGGAGGAGAACTGCTGGTGTATTTCTTCGGTCACAAGAGAGGGAAAGTGGAGCAAGATAGCTGAGCATGAAACAATATTTCAGGTCAAAATGATGGGAAAAATGCTAAGTGATGAGAGGCAGTTAAGAATCTCTCAATCAGTTTAACAGAGGAGGTAACAGAGCGCTACCTAGGGGCAGTAAAGAATCCCTAGATAATTGGCAAACACAGGTGAATTGGGGTAAACATGAGCCAGGAGGAATTCATATTCATAACCAATTCAATCAGAGGAAAACATAAAAAAATAGCAGAAATTGAGCATAGAGAGTATTTAAACTAATTCTAGGCTATTCTTTCTTTCTATTATTTAGATAGTGGTAAGCAAATAACAGAGGTGAGATGCACTTATTGCTTCAGGCTGCAGCACAAGAATTCCATCTTCATATCTCCAAAAACATTCATTTACATCAGACAGTTTACTCTCCAAGCTTTCAGAAATCTTTGATTATAGAAAAAACTCAGGTATAGAATGCGAGTCTCTGGTGAAAATTCTCAATCAACCAACCCTTGAAACAATGTAGAGGGCGATATATATAGGGAAAAACTATCTACAGAGTTCCTCTATTACATCTTGACCTAATCAGGTCATAAAGAAAAATGACTACTTAACCTCATCCTATCCAGAAATAAATGCAAAAAATATCTCGGGCTGCGCTCAGGGCCGCCATATCAAAACTGAATAAATGATGTTGTCCTTGGTGGCTTGCTGCAGTGTTTTCTGAAATAAATGTGTATGGGTTTCTGCATCTCTTCTGTCTGTCTGCATTTAAAGCTTTAACTGTGATTTGAGGGCAAGGATGGGCTTATGCCTCTTGATTTGACTTTCTGGGGGGGGGCTCATCAATGTTCAGGTGCTTCGAGCCCCTAAAAATCTTCGGCTGATACTCTTTGGCTTCTCTTCTTCCTCTGATACTCTTTGGAAATAAACAGATGTTGTACTGACGTGATGTGTGTTAAACCATCATTTAATGGCCGCTATTCGGCCTCTTTTTCTTCAAAATTGTTTTCTGGTCCTCCTGGCAAGCTTCGCGAAGAAAAATGGGTCATTCGGTGCCTTTCGGGCCTGCTGGGGGCCGCAAAATGAAAAGATTCCCCATTCAGGTCCAAAAAATCTAGCGATGAGCGATTTATCACTCATCAAAAACTGCCTCAGAATCTGATTCCGAGGCTCCGAAGTGCGATTTTTTCCCTTCGTGCCAAAAAAGTGCTGATGACGTCAACATGACGTGACGTTGTATGGCGGGTGATGTCAGCGATGACGTCAGCATGATGACGTGGCGGGATGACGTCAGCATGACGTCATCATGTACGGACGGTGACGTGGCATGACACGTGGAAAGGGGCCACGCAGGTAGATGACTCGACATGTGACTGGGCAGAGGGGGTGACGTAAGCGGTGATGTCACCGGGCAGGAGGCGATAAGTGGTTTTGTGGCGCACCACCTTTGGGGGGGAGTGGTTTTGTCAGAGGGGGCTCCACCACAGCCCAGGAGCTGACGCATGGAGGGAGGTACGGCGGTAATACCGCCCATCTCCCGGACGCTAACGCTCGGGCGATTTGGAGATGGGACGGCCCGCCCACCATCGATCTGTGGGGCGGACAATCCGACGGCTGGCGGCCAGGACAAGGCGGGGGCGGGATAAAGGACGGGGATCTGTGGGAATATTCCCATTTTAATAAAGCGCGATGGTGGGTTTAGAACTTAGGAAATGGCAGAGTTTGTGGGTTATGTGGGTTAATGCACGCGGATTAATATTTTCAGGGGTGAGACTTTGGGAAAAGGGGAAAATATGGTTTTTTTATTTTTATTTTTTTTTTTGGAAGTTTGTGTGGGCAGGGTTTGAATATTTACAAGCCCAACTTTTGGGGGAAGGGTGGCAACAGGGGCATTGTAGAATTAGGGGAATGGCTATTAGTCTAACCAGGTGTTAGACTAATTCCAAGACACGGATGGGCTAATGGCAGCCCCAGATGGACTGTTCTTTCCCTGACTTAGAAAATATGGCTATATTGCCAGGGAGGGGATATTTACATAAGGGAGTTTTATATACATTCTTTTAGTAGGGGAAGGGGGAAACTGATAGGGAATTATATAATATTGTTAGTAGTTAATATGATGGTGATCAACAAGCGCTAAGGTCAGGGACCTTAGGCTATTTTGGGGAAAAGACCTTGAAAAGAAATAAAAATCCTTTAGTGAAGCAGATCTTCACCAAGGCAACTGATATGGATGATGATGAATCTAAGAGGAATCAAGCAAATCTTGACCTCTTTGGGAAGTTAGTAAGGGACTTGGGGAATTAGAAGAAGGGGGGAGTTAGTTATGTCTACCTTTGAGCTTCTTTGCATGAACGATGCCTGCACTGTGATCTGTAAAAATATAACACTTTGTACCACAAAATTGATCATAAATTATCATTCTGCAACCACACAGCTACCTACCCAGCCTACTCTCCTAACATTTTTTCTTCTTTTTGGTTTGGGTGCACTTAGGCTTGCAAACCCAGATTTACAATTTTTCTTTTTGAATTTTTCCTATCTAAATCTACACTTATTTCTGCCAGGGCCCAGATTAAGCAGTTGGGTCCCTTTGATTCTCTACCTATCTACAGATCTGCCAAGATTAAACTGTTTGGACAAATATCATTCTCTATATTCTACAACATGGAAATTGAAACCTAGGGAGACCAAGATTAAACTGTTTGGACCTCCCTTAAATGAAAACTCTTCAAAATTGGAACAACTCATCAAAAATTAGAATCAGCAGTGGCATTTGGACTAGTACACTTCATGGCTTTCTCCTTTGGTCTCTTCTGGAAATATGGAACACTGCAGCTTGCAAAGTATGACATATTTGGCATGTGAAAATGTCAATCATGAAAAATGATACCCTGTTGCAACAGGAGGCTAACAGTGGCTCCACTTGGGGATGGCTTTTCCTTGTGAAAAGCCAAGAACAGCAGGTCAGACTGCCTTGATTTTTTATTTGTTGTTGTAGACTGGGAATACTTCTTTGTTCTGGCTTTTAAAAATATCAACTTGGAACTATAAACAACCTCTTCCTCAACTGAATTACTGTGAAATGTACAACATCGCCTGCTTTCTTCTGCGTGCTTGATAATTATGTACAACATTGTTAGAGCATTATGTCTCTGAAAATCATGGGTCAAAACTGATGTATCTCCTCTGACTCTGGTCCTGAACAGTTACTGACCAATTTCTTCTTCCTTGTCAACACTCTTTTGGCTGAAGATTACAATCTGCAACGGCTTGCCTTTACCAAGATACATTGTGATGTGTCTGTGCTATTCTTCGCTGTTGTGCTGAAATTAGTGCAGAGACAGGGCTTTTAAAACTGGAATACTTGCATCAGCTGGATCTTCACAGATTTGTTGCTGCTTCTTAAACAATCGGCTTGCTTATAAAAAAGAATGAAAACAAAGTGTTGATATATACAAATAAGACTGTATAAAGATATATACAAAGCTGCATTGTGTCCCTTAAAAGGGATCATGGTAATGCTTCAGCATATGGCCATTGACAGGGCCTTCTTCAGCAGAACAACCCTCTACAGATCTAAGAAAATAAGTGTTATTTCCCTTAACAGTAGAAATAACCAATGGACCTCTCCATAGAAAATCAAACTTGGCATATTTGCCCTTGTCTTCCCTTCTTGAGTCCCATCTTAGAACTTTGTCACCAACATTGAAATCTTCAGCCTTAGCTCTCTTATCAAACATCTTCTTGAGCTTTTCTTGCACAATCTGAGCTCTGTCATAAACTTGTTCTCTGGTTTGCTGCAGATGGATGGTCTGATTGATTCTTCTTTGAATGTCATTCGGTTCAGCTTGAATCTCTTGTAACAGCTTGATAGTGGTAATGCCCATGGATGAAGGAAATCTGGCCTCCATGCCATATACTAGCTCATAAGGGCTCATCCCAATGGATCTTTTGCTTGACAGTCTATCTGCCCATAGGGCATTTACCAGCTTTTTGTGCCAGTTCTTCTTGTTTTCTTCCAGCACTTTCTTTATGATGTTGATGAGGCTTTTGTTAGATGACTTGGCCAAGCCATTGCCTTGAGGGTAATAGGCTGTGGAGTGGCCCAAGGTAATATGAAATTTGTGGCAAAAATTGATCATCTTTTTGGACTTAAAGGCAGCGGCATTGTCAGTGATGATTTTCTCAGGGCAACCAAATCTGGAAAGGATATTGCACTCAAGGAATTGGATAATGATGGTGTCATTGGCTTGTCTACAGGGAATGGCTTCAACCCACTTAGTGAAATAGTCGGTGGTTGTTAGGATCCATTTTTGCTGACCTGAGGAAGAGGGATGGATTTCTCCAATGAAGTCAAGACCCCATTGTTGAAAAGGTTTTTCTGTGGAGATGGGTTTAAGGGGCAGGGGCAATAACTTTCTCTTGCCCTCAAAAATTTGGCATTTGTGACATGACATGGCAAACTTCTTTACATCTACAAAAAGAGAGGGCCAATAAAAACCAGCCCTTAGAATTTTAACAGCAGTAGACTTCCAGTATAGATGTCCTCCACAGTCACCTGCATGGAATTCTTTCATGACATTGTTAGTTTCATTCATAGTTAAACAATTAAGCAATATACCTTCATGATTTCTCCAAAATAATGCACCATCTATAACACAAAACTTTAAAGCCTTCATTTTCAAAAATCTTTTCTTGGTTCTGGACAATCCTGGGGGAGCACACAGGTTTAACAATACAAAGCATATATCAGCGTACCATGGGGATTGTAAAAATATTTCACTGATCTGTGGAGTCGCCAGCTCTGGTTCATTGTCCAGCTGGTTAATCTCTAAGGCTTGAAAGTTTGTTTCGGACATCATTTTAGCTAAACCTTGTCCCTTTATCAGCTTGGTTGGTTTTATCTCTATGTCATATTCAAGGATGTTTGCAATCCATTTGCCTCTTTTTCCTTCTAATCCCTCTTGGGTTAATATGTCTTTTACAGCAGCATGTGGGACATAGGCAATCACGTGTGAATATAATATGTACACTCTGAAATCCTTGATGGCCTTAACCAATGCGTAGGCCTGCTTTTCCATTATTGTGTACTTCAAAGGGGCGTCTCTTAATGCTCGGCTGAAAAAAGCAATTGGTTTTTCAGCTCCCTGTTCATCCTTTTGCAAAAGGACAGCGGCTATGGTGTGATCAGATGCAAACGAAAATATGATAAAATCTTTATCCAACTGTGGGCTAGTTAGGACCGGGGTTTGTGTTAAGGCTGATTTGATACTCTCAAATGCTTGCTTGGTTTCAAGAGACCATTTTACCTTGGCATCCTTCTTTAACATGTTTCTCAACAGTCTTATCAGCTCAGCTAGATTTGGAATAAATCTTCTCAAGAAGTTGATTTTCCCAAGGAATGCTTGTAGTTCTTTAATGTTTCTTGGAAATGGGATTTGGAGGATGGCTTGTATTCTTTCAGGATCAATTCTGATCCCATCCTTTGATATGATGTGGCCAAGTAATTTGCCTTCTTCAAGGCCAAACAGAGACTTCTTGGGGTTCAAGGAAATGCCGTATTTCCTACATGTCATGAAAATTTGCCTGAGATGCTTGAGGTGTTCTTCATCAGATTTGGAAAATGGGGTTAAGTCATCAAGGTAGACAACTAGGAAGTCATGTATTTCTTTGGCAAAAGCAATATCCATTGCTCGTTGAAAGGTAGCACCAGCGTTTTTAAGACCAAATGGCATCTTTACATATTTGAATGTTCCCCAGGGTGTAGTAAAGGCAGTTTTGTCTTGGTCGTCTGGGTGAACAAGTATTTGGTTGAAACCTGAAAAACCATCTAGCAAAGAGATTATAGATGATCCCACTACTCTTTGCAAGATGTGGTCCATTTTGGGCAAAGGGTAATGGTCTTTTAGGGACACTTGATTTAGATTTCTGAGGTCTACACAAAGCCTGATTTCACTTGTCTTTTTCCTCGTAGGATCAATATTGGACACCCATTCGGAAAATCTGATGGGTTCTATGATTCCTGCTTCAAACATCCTCTTTACTTCCTTCTCAATCGGGGGAAGAAGCATAGGGTTAATTCTTCTAAGTTTCTGCTTGAAGGGTTTATGGTTCGGTTTTAAAGGAATGGTGTGTTGGATCACCGAGGTATCATAGGATTTCAGATCCTCATAGCTCCAAGAAAATACATCTTCGAACTCTTTGAATAAGTCAATGTACTTGGGCTTTTGATCAGGTGGTAAGTTTTTGGACAGTTTGATCATTTTTGGCTTTTCTACTGTCCCAATGTTATGTTCCTCTATCTCAGTGTTTATGGGCTGCAATTTTGGCTTTCTGGGCACGTCATTAGCATCAAACATATCTTCTAATGGGGTTAGGCCAGCAGGCAGAAAGTTATCCTTTAAGTAAATGATGTCTGCCTCTGTTTTGGCTATATCTTCCAAGTGTATTTGTTTCAGCTGTTCTATATTTTCTTTGTCAAAAATAGTTGGTTTCAGGGTTTGCTTGACTATTGCAGTCGTTACATCTTGCTGAGTTTCATTTGTTTGGTGTTCTGTATCTGTCATAGCATCCATGTCGATGTTGATACTTGAAAACTCATGCTCAAGGGTGAGGAAATTATTAATCTGGGCATCATTTTCGAATACTTGCCGGTCTTTAACGTTATTTGGGACTGCGGGCCTATGTTTTATTTTAGCTGTAAAGTGATGGTTTGGGTGAAAAGGAAGCTTGCATGTACTAGCAAAAGTAGCTAGGTTGTGCGCATGAATGTTGTGATTTCTTGAAATCTTGTCAAGCTTGAATTCAGTGAATGCCTGGAGTATATTAGTAGCAGCGGTCCTATAGGCTCTCATTCTGTTGTCGTTGGTTACAAAATTGCCTTTCATCTGTTGTATGATTAAATCAGAGTCTCCCAAAATAGACACTTTTGCAACTCCTAGAGTTTTGAGGAGTTTAAGGCCTAAAAGCAGAGCCTCATACTCTGCCATGTTATTTGTGCATTTGAAATTCAGTCTATAGGCATGTCCTTCTGCATGGTTGTTATATGTGTTGTGAATCCAGACACCTGCCCCTACTCCTAACTTGTTGACAGAGCCATCAAACTCTAAATACCATGTGATTTCTCGCTTATGGTCAGTATCAAGAGATTGAGTTGTTTTAGGATTGGGCAGATTTAAGATTTCTGTTTGGGAAAGTTCTTTTGGTATGCTGGTTGCATCAATTGCTGTGACAGTTTCGTGGGTATTTGCAACCGACTCTTCGTTGATGTGTGCTTGTTGCTCTAGAGCGAAGGGCTCATTATCAATTGAAACATTTGTATCATCATTAAACAAAATAAAAGAATCCATATCATAGTGGATTAAATAAATGGGAAAATTTTGAGGCTTGCTCTCACTACTTACCACATATTTCATGAGTGTTTCTCTATACAGTCTCTTTGGTTGCCCAAAGACTGAAATATTGGTATAGGAGAGGTCTAATTGAAGGGATCCTTGGAGTTTTTCTCCCCATGACCTTGACAGGAGCATATCGTACTTTGGTGGAATGTCAGCAACCACTACATCCATAAGGATGGTCTTGTTTGGGTATTGAACTAAGGAAACACACAAGTCTTTGGTGAGGCCTAAATATTTCACTTGACTTGAGTCAAATGAGTATAAATCTTTGTAAGGTCTTGTAACATCAAGATTCAGTTTTTCCATAACTGCTTTGGGCATAAGATTGTGCGATGCCCTTGAGTCAAACATAGCATTGTGCAAAACTTTTTCATGTATATGCAAACTGACATAAAAGGGTGGGACAGGTCCATGTGTTGATTTTTCGTTAACTTCTGGGCCAAATAGCAGCTCTGGGGTGTCTTTGACCTGTGGCATTTGAAGTGATCTTTGAATTTGCTGCCTATATACATCGTGTTTAGCAAGTTCTGAGAGGGGAATGGATATTTTTAACTTAGGTATTTTTGTCTCTAAGTTAAATGGCTTTTCCAGTGGAGTCTTGTTGTTGATAATAGCAATTTTTTCTATTTCATTTGAATTGTCTGCTTTTTTCTCTTGTTTATTACTGCTATGGGAAGTTTTTTCTTGCGGTTTTTCAACTTCAGGAAAGTTTTTTGGAAGCCTGTTCGAGCTTTCTTTCGAGGAAGAAGGTGGCAAAGGCTGATCTTTGGAAGGCTATATTTCTGTTATGTCCTCTACAGTGACTTGATGCGGGTTTGGAACAGGTATATCAGCTAGTTCTGTTGTGACAGCCTTGCCTTTAGTCTTGCTGGGTTGTTTTCCTTCCTTTGTTTTACTAGGTTCGGGAATGTCAATGGTCCTAGTTCTCAACTTATATTGTTTGTGTACTTCATACACAGCGGTATCATAACCTTGTTTAAAATCAAAGGACTCGCCAGACCTAGTCTGAAACTGATTGTAATCAGGTTCATTTTGGTCTTCTTGGGACAGGACAGTTTAGTGCTCACCCTTTAGATCCATTAAGTTCATGTGAGTGTCCTCTTGATCCGGATTTAAACAGGAACGCAACAAATTACAGAGATAACCATACACGCAAAGATGCAGCGGAAATAATACTTCATTTCATTAATGGAAACTACTGAAATATGCTTACAACCAGAAATGGAAATCAACCAGCTAGGGCGATGGTAGCTTATCTCTGAGAAGAGATGTGATGGCTACATGCCTCTGAACTGTGTTACAATGAGGCTCGAAGGCCTATTTATTGCTGAGAAACAATGGAAAACCCTTAACATTCCAAAACCTAACCCTAGGAGATGAAACACCAAACTGTGGGCCCCGTTTGGGGTAAATTGGTACATCAACTTCCCGGGGTCGTAACTTTGGCATATGATCTTCGTTTGACGCGTACAATAGCTCATTAGAAAGATCTATCCGAGCACTATCATTGTTGGAACGGGCAACATGGATCCATGGACCGATGTTGCCCCCGGATTCCCCAAAAAACGTCGTTTATGGCCTCAAAACAGCTCCGGAAGTTCAGGACCCGAAAAACTGCTAAAAATAGTAAGTTGTGCTACAATTAAGGAAACTGAAAAAGCTGAGAAAGACAATGGTGGGGGTCCAGGTGGACTTGGCAGGTGGCCACCAATATCCACCTCGATCATTCCTCCCCCCTTAGGAAGCAATGGTCCCCATTGCGTTGAGCTCCTCCATGAGATGAGGAAACTTCTGCTGAACTTGTTCCCTGGTGAGCCACTTGCCCTGCTGAAGGAGTTGACCTGCTTTGACAACTCGATACAGTTGGATATTCTGCTGGCAAGTGTTCTTGATCTGTGTGTCCATGATCCGATCAGTTTCAGCTTGTTCCATGCAATCTGGATTTAATTCTGTGGGTTTGAGCTGTTCTGCAATGTCGGATGTGTCTAGCAATGGTGGAAAGTATGGCCGAAGGCGGTCCACATTGAACACTGGGTGCAGGCCAAGGAATGGGGGAATGCTGAGCTCAAATGCATTGTCTCCCATAGCCTTAGTAATGGTGTAAGGACCATATCGGAGTGGTCTCAATTTCCGATAGGCTCCAGTAAGGCGTTCCTTTTGCAAATGCAACCAGACTTTGTCGCCCACCTGAAACTTGTGTGGCACCCGGTGTTGATCATGTCGCTGCTTGTACTTGGCATTTGATTTCTCAAGAATGTCATGGACCTGCTGGCGAATATGTTGGATGCGCTCAATGAAGCTGGTGGCCTTATCTGTTTCGGACTGGACATGAGCTGAATTCATGTGAGTAGCTGCAAGTGGCATGGCCACATCAATGGGGCATAGTGGCTGGAATCCCAAACCTGCCTGAAAAGGGCTATGGCCAGTGGAGCTGTGAAGAGCTCGGTTGTAGCTGTGCTGAACATAGGGGAGGCTCTTGTCCCATGTGCGTGGATGCTTTGAGTTATACATGCGCAGAATGTGCACAATCATCCTGTTGACAACCTCTGTCTGGCCATCAGTTTGAGGATGGAAGGTTGTGGACTTCGTGAGTTTGGTGTCCAGCATTGACCAGAGACTGAACCAAAATGTGCTGAGAAACCGACTGTCCCGATCTGAGATGATAGACTGTGGGATCCCAAAGTGCACCCACACTCGTTCAAAGAAGAGTTTAGCAGTGGCTTCTGCTGTGATATTCTTCTTGCAGGCCACCATAATGGCCATCTTCGAGAACCTGTCGACGACCACAAAAACACAGTCATTTCCATGCTTAGTGGAAGGAAGGCCTGACATGTAATCCATGGAGATGGATTCCCAAGGTCGACTAGGGGTAGGCAACGGGGTATAGAGGTCGTGCTTCTTAATGGTCGGTTTGGCAATGGCACAGGTAGTACATGATCGGATGTACTTCCCAACATCCTGTCGAAGATTCGGCCAATAGAAATAATTTTGCAGTACTACCACTGTTTTCTCGACCCCGAAATGCCTAGCAGCCCGACTGTAGTGTGCTTCCCAAATCATCTTGGCACGCTCGCTTGAAGGAACACAAAGGTGACCGAGGTGGCATAATAGGGCATCCTGGAGGTGAAAATCTGTAACATGCCGACCCTCCAAGAGTGTCTGGTATGTGTGGCCAAATTTTGGGTCGCTTTTGTAGAGAAGTGGCCAATCAAAAGTCTCGTGCCCACAAGAGTTGAGCACGGTGGTTAGCGTCATGATCGGTGGCCGACTGAGGCAATCTGCAACATTATTGGTGCTGCCCTTTTTATACTTGATGTTCAAGTGAAACTGTTGCAGGTATGTAGACCACTTCTGATGGCGATCATTCTGCAATTTCCCTTGGGTCTGTATGAACTGCAGAGGTCGGTGGTCTGTGTGGATGACCGTTTCCTTCCCCAAAATGTAATTCTTCCATTGTCGGCAGGCCTGTACAATGGAATACATCTCTTTATCATAAGTGGGGTACTTCCGGACTGTGTCTGAAAGTGTTTCACTGTGATATTCCACTGGATGTCCATGTTGAGTAAGGACTGCCCCAATAGCATAGTCAAAGGCATCTGTCTCGACCTCAAATGGTTGTTGTAAATCTGGTAACGCGAGCACTGGTGCCGTGCAGAGGCGATCCTTCAACTCCCTGAATGCCTTCTGTTGAGATTCAGACCAAAAGAATTTTGCTTTCGCCCCGCCCTTGGTGACTTGACTCAAGGGCCAAGAAATATGAGAAAACCCCAACACAAACCTGCGGTAGAAGTTGGCAAGACCTAGAAAGCTGCGGAGCTCTGTTAGAGTGGTTGGAGAGGGCCAATCCCGAATGACTTGGATCTTGGCTGGATCGACATGCACCCCCTGTTCATCAATGATGTATCCTAGATACTGAACCTGGGTCATGCCAAAAGTGCATTTCTCCAAATTGGCACATAGCTTGTGTTGCCGCAGTGTTTGGAGCACCTGTCAGATGTGGTGGAGGTGCTCTTCCCAACTCTGGCTGAAGATCAGAATGTCATCCAAGTATACTACTACAAATGAGTTGGTGAATGGCCGCAAGATGTCATCCATTAGCCGCATAAAGGTTGCAGGAGCATTCGTCAATCCGAAAGGCATGACCAACCATTCGAAGAGGCCCTCCTTGGATTTGAAGGCAGTCTTCCACACATCAGAGGGTTCGATTGGTACCTGGTGATATCCTGACTTCAGATCGATCTTGCTGAAATATTTTGCCCCCTTTAGTTGGTCTAGGAGGTCATCAATCCGCGGGATCAGGTACCTATTACGGACAGTGATCTTGTTCAGCGTGTTGGGTGTGGAGCCTGATTATCTTCTATATTCAAAGGTATCGCCACATAGGACCCCAATTCGAAATGGGGGTGGCAACGCCGCCCGTAAAATGTTTGTTGTAGGGGGGGTCCAGGGGGGACAGCGCCCCCGAAGCTAAAAATAGCTGTAAAATTGCCTTGTAAAATTATAGTAATTTCTAGTCAATCTGGGCCATTCATTAGGTGAATGATCTGACGGTAGAACTTATGTTTAGTTTAGGGTTTTTTGCCCTAGAAGGCAACCCCCTCTCTTTGTATGAGGGTATTGTATTTTAGGCTGTGTGATAGATGTGTATTCTGTGAGCGAGAAACAGAGAGGTGAGACTGTGAGAGAAAACAGAGGATATTACAGCGGATTTGTTGTAGGTTGTGTCTCTTCATTTTGTTGGATAATAGAAAGGAAGGACTGGTTGTTTGGGGTGGACGTAGCCCAAAATGGGTGAACCACGTATATCTGTGTCTCTCTTGTTTTGTGCGTTTTCTGTGTTTATATTTCTGCAATATTTTATGTGTTCCATTGCTCCGTAATATATAATTTTTCTAACACAGCGCTCGATAGTCAATACAGAGTCTCCACGTCCCATCCTTCTTCTGTACCAACACGATCGGGCTCCCACAGGGTGATGAACTTGGACGGATGTGACCTTTCTGCAGGATCTCCTGAATCTGCCTCTTGATTTCATCGTTCTCTAGAACGGAGCGCCGATAAATTGGTCCATTGGGTAGCGGCACACCTGGGGTCAGATCGATGGAGTGCTTGACTTGACAGTGCAGAGGAACCCCTGCCGGGGAGGTGAAGATGTCCTCGTACTCCTCCACAACCTTATCCATCTGTAGTTGTCGTGCAGAGGGACCCCGTTTGGAGGCCGCGGCCACTGTCTTCTTCTTTCCTTGAGGGCGTATCATCAGGAAAACAAATTTCCTGGTTTTGGAAATGATCTTACTGCATTGTTTTGCAGTAATCAAAGAGATGGCGGCAGGTGGTGCTACCTCTGGTATCCTGAACAACTTATTTCCCAATGTAATAATAACAGCACGGGGCCTTGATTCATACACAGCATGTCGCTTCCACAAGTATGGTTGTCCTAGTAATACATCACAAACTTCAAGGGGAGCAATGTCACACAATACCTCATCCGTGAAGGGCTTGATGTTGTATGGAAGGCGACACTGCTGGCTCACGCGAAGATCTCATCCTTGGTGAAGCCACCCAATGGTGTATGGTTGTGGATGTGCTGTGGTCGGTAAGCCCAACCGCTTCATGACCTCTGCCGAAATGAGGTTCTTTTGACTCCCGCTATCAACAATGAACTGTATTGGGGAGCCCTTTACCCACATTTGGGAGTGGAAGAGACGCTCCTCCTCCTCTGGATCTTCGGGTTCATTTTTCTGGATCTTTGCGGTAGCAACAGTGGCGTTGGGATCCGCATCAATGATTTGCTTCCCTTTTTCATACCCCTTATCGGGTTCTGACTCAGAGTCGGAACATGCATCTGATTATGAAACCTTTAGCTCAGCCACCAGTGACTGCTTGGCCCGACACTCACTTGTGTTGTGAGTGGAGCTCTTATGGAACTCGCACCATTTTCCAGTGTCCTTTCTCGGCTTCGCGGCGCTGTTCTTTGCTTGCAGCTTCGGCTGGTTGTCTTGGGTTGTCCCGCCTTGGCTTTGTCCTTTGTTCTGTGGTTTAGGGGCACCTTTCCCCTGCTTTGGATTCGCAGATCCAAAGTCTCACTTCTTTTGTTTAAACTTCTGCTCGACCTTGACGGCATATCGGTATGCTGCGCCGAGCGAGGGGATGTTCAGGAATTGTATTTCTTCCTGGATGTAGTTGTGTAGACAGCCACGGTATTTGAGTATCAAATGCTGCTCCGAATCCTTGATACCCAACTTTGTGCGAAGGGTATGGAAAAGATTGGTGAACTCCGACACGTCTTGGTCCCTTCCCTGCCGCAGCGTGGTCCACTTTATGTATTCATCCTCATAGCTTCCGACAGGGTAGTACTGCTCCTTGATGGCATCCCGGAACGAATCCCAGGTGGGTGCGGCTGAAAATAGTGAGCCATTACTTTCACCTTCTGCTCGCAGTAGGTTTCCCACCAGTCCTTGACGTGGGGGGCTGCTTTGAGAAGAGCAAAAAAAATCTTTTCCCGACTCGAAAATTCATGAACAGAAAAATAACCCTCTAGTAGATTTAACCATTTATCTACAGCATCTGCGTCTATCTGACCCTCGAATATGGGGATTTCAAAATTAACTTGTACCTTAAAGGGTGTGGCGTTTCCAAAGTAGCTACTGGAAGCCGATGCATTGCTTCTGGGTAGCCGCTGAAGGATCTAGGCAAAGCTGTCCATCATCGCGTTCCGTTGTCGCTCGAGGGCTTCTTCGAGCAAGATTTTGATGGGATCTCCTGCCCCCTCGTCTTTCTTCTCGTCCGCCATGGGAGGCCGTCGGGATTTGCGAGGCTGGTCTTGCAAAGGTTCAACCAGTTCAAGCCCTAACTCTTTATATCCCGACCTTGTTGGGGACATGCAAAGAAAAACAGAGAAAAAGCAGACCGCTCTGATACCACTGATCCGGATTGAAACAGGAACGCAACAAATTACAGAGATAACCATACACACAAAGATGCAATGGAAATAATACTTCATTTCATTAATGGAAACTACTGAAATATGCTTACAACCATAAATGGAAATCAACCAGCTAGGGCGATGGTAGCTTATCTCTGAGAAGAGATGTGATGGCTACATGCCTCTGAACTATGTTACAATGAGGCTCGAAGGCCTATTTATTGCTGAGAAACAATGGAAAACCCTTAACATTCCAAAACCTAACCCTAGGAGATGAAACGCCAAACTGTGGGCCCCGTTTGGGGTAAATTGGTACATCAACTTCCCGGGGTCGTAACTTTGGCATATGATATTCGTTTGACGTGTACAATAGCTCATTAGAAAGATCTATCCGAGCACTATCATTGTTGGAACGGGCAACATCGGTCCATTCCATGGACCCATGTTGCCCCCGGATTCCCCAAAAAACGTCGTTTAGGGCCTCAAAACGGCTCCGGAAGTTCAGGACCCGAAAAACTGCTAAAAATAGTAAGTTGTGCTACAATTAAGGAAACTGAAAATGCTGAGAAAGACAATGGTGGGGGTCCAGGTGGACTTGGCAGGTGGCCACCAATATCCACCTGGATCACCTCTATGAGTTCACTAGATGTAGATCCTTCAACATAATTATCTTGGAAAGGGGGTCTTATATCATGGTCTTGGTTAGGCCTACCAGCATTTGTGTTCTGTGTTTTTCTAAAATTTGGGTTCCTTATGGTATTAGACTGTTGTCCTTCCCATGATGCCTTTCTCTCAACATTTTCTACTCTTTCTCCCAGCCTTTGCAGGCCACTGATGATAGCATCAAGCTTTTGATCAAAAGTTGAGGGTTCTTCCTTAAAGGTGGTTCTTATTTCCATTCTAGCTCTGTTTCTTTTGGCAACTAAATTGGCTTCTACGCTGACAGCAACATTTTGCATGTCAGCAAGGGTTTGAGGAGCTCTTTCTTTTAACTGGTATTCCATATCCAGGTCGAATCCATCGGGAAATTTGTACAAGGCCAAATCAGGTGGAGGCCTTAAGTTCTGTGGTATTGCGTTATATACATTATTGAATCTTGCACAGTACTCCAAAACAGTCTCTTGAGGACCTCTTTTGATCGTATCATATTCAGCTAGTATGTGCAAGGGGTCTTTCTTTTTCTCCCATCTGTTGGTAAAGGATTGGTAAATCTCATCTGGGGTGGTTATGGAATTTGCAGCAAGTGATTTGAACCAAGTTCTTACATCACCTGTCAAACTCTGAACAAAAATTCTCATTCTTACACTATCATCGTCTATCTCATAGTTTTCAAAATAGTCTTGCATCTTTTTGGTGTGTTGAAGGGCTGTGAAAGGACCAGTGGAATCAAAATATGTGATTTTAGATTGGTACACTTGAGGTAAAGCCCCAGCATTAGCAGGTAATTGCAGGGGTGCATATCTATTAGCCATATTGGCAGGTATAAGTGGAACAACTGGGGTAACGGGGATCACAGGAGTAACTGGAACGCTGGAAACAACAGTAGTGCTAGTATGTGCAGTGAATGAAGGTGTGGAAGGAGTACTACGGGATGTAGATGAAGAACTAAGGGAAATAGGGGTTGAACGGAACAAAACCTTGACAGGAGTCGGAATACTGCTAGGGTAAGTTATTTCAGGGCTCAAATCAGCAAAATCTTCCTGTCTTTCTTGCTTCCTAATGATTTTCGAGATTATGTTAGGGTTTTCAAAAACAGCTGGAGGGTTGGGGTCTGGATTAGACCTTGTATATCATGGATTTTTCTTGGGAGCCAGCTTCCGAATTGTTTTTTGGGTAATTTTCCGAGGAATGTTTTTGTAATCAACATGGGAGTAATTACAATATGTGACAGCTTGTTTGTAACTTAAAACTAGCATGAAGATTGACTGAAGCAGCATTTATTTACTTTTGTTAACGCACAGTAAAAAACAGTCTCAAAGGCTTCCTGGCTGACATTCAGGCTTCATCTGTAGTTTTAAGAGATAAACAGCAGTTGGAAAGTTTGATTTATGGTCTCAGTAGAGCTTTCTTACCTTCTTCATGAAACTATCTGAGAAATCCCCAGCGGAGTCGCCATTATGTTATCACTCAGGTTGTCCTTAAGCTCTGGAAAAGGATACGGCCGAGGTAACCACAGACCAACTTTGTACTGCAGGTTCTAGCCAACCTGCAATCAGAGAGGGCTCTCTCTTTTAGATTTAGCTTTGTTGAAAAGGATTTTAGGCTAGGTCTCGAGTTCAAAGGGTTTTTGTTTTGTTTTTGGTGGGAAAATTGATGTTTTCAGACAGAGAGGCAAGGCATAGTTTGGAAGTTTCAAACCATTGGGCGTCGAGTCGAGGAGGAGAACTGCTGGTGTATTTCTTCGGTCACAAGAGAGGGAAAGTGGAGCAAGATAGCTGAGCATGAAACAATATTTCAGGTCAAAATGATGGGAAAAATGCTAAGTGATGAGAGGCAGTTAAGAATCTCTCAATCAGTTTAACAGAGGAGGTAACAGAGCGCTACCTAGGGGCAGTAAAGAATCCCTAGATAATTGGCAAACACAGGTGAATTGGGGTGAACATGAGCCAGGAGGAATTCATATTCATAACCAATTCAATCAGAGGAAAACATAAAAAAATAGCAGAAATTGAGCATAGAGAGTATTTAAACTAATTCTAGGTTATTCTTTCTTTCTGCTATTTAGATAGTGGTAAACAAATAACAGAGGTGAGATGCACTTATTGCTTCAGGCTGCAGCACAAGAATTCCATCTTCATACCTACCCAGCCTACTCTCCTAAAAATTTTTCTTCTTTTTGGTTTGGGTGCACTTAGGCTTGCAAACCCAGATTTACAATTTTTTCTTTTTGAATTTTTCCTATCTAAATCTACACTTATTTCTGCCAGGGCCCAGATTAAGCAGTTGGGTCCCTTTGATTCTCTACCTATCTACAGATCTGCCAAGATTAAACTGTTTGGATAGATATCATTCTCTATATTCTACAACATGGAAATTGAAATCTAGGGAGACCAAGATTAAACTGTTTGGGCCTCCCTTAAATGAAAACTCTTCAAAACTGGAACAACTCATCAAAAATTGGAATCAGCAGTGGCATTTGGACTAGTACACTTCATGACTTTCTCCTTTGGTCTCTTCTGGAAATATGGAACATTGCAGCTTGCAAAGTATGACATATTTGGCATGTGAAAATGTCAATCATGAAAAATGATACCCTGTTGCAATAGGAGGCTAACAAATACCACCTAGAAATCTCAATCATACTCCACACCGCCATGGATAAATCATCCATTTGTTGGACCCTCATGGCCAAACCAAAAATATCCTACATCTTTGTGGCAGAGCCCATTGAATAACTCATACCCTTCATAGTGGGAAAACTCACCTACACAAGGACCAATGTGGTGTCAGAACTGGCAGCACCCTGCAGGACAAATCAATCCATCTTTCGGGATGTTGCCTCAATCACAACCACCATTGCAATGTCCACTTCATTTTCCCCCAAATATTCCACCCCCATTACATCCTCAATTACCTCCCTAGATAAATCCTAATCTGAATAACAAACCCGTCCAATAATTGGAAATTGTTGAAAAATCGTATTGTAGCTATACTTCCTTTGAATGTAATGAGTTTTGACTGATATCTGGACGAACTATCTTTCCATATGACGGTATAAGAAATCGAGAGCAGGTAGAAAATGAAAATTGTTGAAGAGCATACTTTAGCAGAACACCCTCCTTCCACCGTAGTTATCACTGAAATAGAGAGACCTAAAAAATCAACCAAACGGCAAGAGTCTACTATGGATGTTGCTCCTCCATTCCCCGAGAGACTTACTATAATTAAACCTTCAATCTATTTTGATTTTGATCTCATAGGGGAACTAAAAAATTTGTGTATTAAAATTCCTATTCTCCAGGTTATTCGAGGTGTCCCTATCTATGATAAACCATCAAAGGATTATGTGTTAAAAATCCTGGGAGAAAACCAAAAGGCCCTCCTACAGTCCATGTGTCGGGGACACTTTATGATCTTATTTTAGGGAAGAAAATACCTGTTAAATATGATGACCCTAGAAATCCAATAGTTACTGTTCAAATTCAAGGTCATAACTTCCCAAATACCCTCGTGGACTTAGGAGTTTCAATAAACATTTTGACTGTAGAAACTTGTATGATCCTTGGGATCACAGCATTTAAACCAACCACCATTATGTTGGAATTAGATGAAAAATCAGTAGTCAAACTAGAAGGCACTCTGGAGGACATTATCGTTTCTATAGATCCTGGGAGTATCCATTAGACTTTCTGGTCATCAATCCTAGAAATAGGTTTGATGGACACCCTCTGATATTAAGGAGACCATGGCTGGCAATTGAAAATTCATATATCTGATGTTGAATAGGAAATATGACAATTGCAAAAGGGACTCTTGTTAAAAATTTCATCCTATATCTGCCTACTATACCTATCCTACCAATTAAAAATTACCAATCTTTCCCTCCAAGATATCAGGAAGAAAATTTGTGTTATCCTCTTACTTTTAATGAGGCTCTTAATTTTAAAAGGAAATTTGAGGACAACATAATTAATGGTTTTATTAACCAACCTTCTATTGTTGGGAATCCAACATGCCAAATGTTAAAAATAATTCTTGACAATGAGGCCCAAGAAGATGCACTAGATGTTTTGAATAATGATCATATACCCACGACTGCAATTCATAATAGTATTCCCATCGAAATTGAACCTAGTAAGACTTTGAACATTAACGCTAATCTAGATGACCTACATCGTAAAAAATTAATTAAAATCCTATAGAAATATTAATAGGAGTTTGCTTGGGAATATTATGATATGAGAGGCATCGATCCTCAATTATGCACACACCACATTTATATAGAGAAAGATGTTCGTACTATTCACCATCCATAAAAAAAGATTGAATCCAAGGCTTAGCAATATAGTAAAACAGGAGTTGCAGAAGCTTTTTAATGTTAATTTTATATATCCTATCTCTAACAGCTAGTGGGTTTCACCACTGGTTGTGGTCTCTAAGAAAAACGGAAACTAGATAATTTGTGTGGATTGTAGATAATTGAATAAAGGTACACAAAAAGATCACCTCCCTCTTCAATTCATAGATCAGATCCTTGATACTCTTGTTGGAAAGAAATTTTTATCTTTCCTGGATCATTTTAGTGGATACAACCAAATCCATATTGTTCCCGAAGATCAGGACAAAACCACATTTACCTATCCATGGGGAGCCTTTTCATATGGGGTTTTACCATTTGGGCTATGTAATGCACCAACCACCTTCCAGAGAGCAATATTGAGTATTTTTTCTAAAGGCATGATTTCCATATACTTAAAGATCTACCCTGGATCTAATTGTCAACATGGGAGAGTGATGCAATGGTATCTTCGAATAGCAAGGTAAGTGTGCTTTGAGATTGTGCAATGCAACTGTGTCAAGGTTCTCTTACTGCAAAAGGAGAAAGAAAAGTGAGCCTCTAAGTGAGAGGTAATAGTACCACCCAGGAAGAGACACACGTGAACCAGGAAAGTATGTCCAACATCCAGCGGAATAGTCAACAACGGATGTGACGACAATGATAACTAATACAACGTATTCCCAACGAGGTAAGTACTAAAACAACCAAAATATTTCAACTATCTTAATACATTTGAAACAAAAATGAATGACAAATTCTCAAATAATAGTCTTACAAATATCCACAAGTCATGCATGGGAACGTGTTGGCCTAAAGAGGTTTCTATATTAAGAAAAAATTCCAAGACACATATTTACATCATACATCACTAGCCCCAGTAGTGGGACATTGGAGCCACTCCTCACTCCTCAAAGAAATAGCTGAAAATATCTATGCTTCATGGGAGGAGCCAAGGCGAAAAGTCATTTTCTCATAAAATGAGGGGGTATATATAACAAAAGGTGATGCTTGACCCTTGTGACTCTTCGATTAACCTCATGATTGTTCAACTTCCTATGACTTTTTAACTTACATGACTCTTCATATTCATGTGTGTCAATTGGAATTCCACTTTTCATTACATTCGATTTACAATAGACACGGCTCATATTAGTGATGTGGATTTTGACAACTCATGACACGACTTGACATGACACTACTGGCATGACTAGCTTGCTGAGGTGGCAATGTCAAGTCATTGTTGTTGTTGAGTGATAGATGTGTTCTTAGATGCGCTTTCTCTTCTCCTCCACATAGCTTGATGATGTGGGGTCTTCAATGATATTTGGTCTTGAGAGGTGGTTGCATGCATGTGTTCCCTTTGATTGTGCTTGATAAGCTTCTTTGTTCGTCCAGTTGTAAGTGAGTCTTCTAGTATGCTCGATCCTTCTTCTCCTTCTTCACCATCTCACCATGATCTAACAATGTAAATGTTCCGGCAATTCACTCATGATGGGATGACATCAAATCCAAAAACTCCCTAATCTAAGATGAAGCATTGTTATCCATGGACTGAGCCCAAGACAGGTGACAGGCTAGGAAAGAGGGCCTAATAATTGTGCATTTTGCAGTTCTAGGTGACAGGTAGGGAGACTGGTAACTGAGACTGTACAGAGCGTAGCTCAGGCTTGTTTGAAGAACTCTTGGGCAATGGAGAGACAAGATTGTGCAGTTGGGATAGTCATTGGTTACTTCAAGATGGGACCCTGGGAGGTAGGTCTACGCAATTTTTAGAGGCAAGGTGGGACTAGGAAACAAAGGGGTCTGGGAGAGCATGTCTGCGTAGTTCTAAAGATCAGTGAGTCCCGGTTGAGGGAGGACACTAGGAAAACTTATGTTCAATTTTGGGAGGCAAGGCAAGTTGGGTTCTTTGCGCATTGCAAGGTTCTAGTAGGTAAGGGAGGAAGCTTGATGACTAATTTTCGAACTGTGCAGTTCATGTCAGGCTAGGAGAAGATACTGTGCAATTCTAGGGATGAAGGAAGTTTGCTCAGCTCTGGAATTGCGCAGTGAAATGACCCTGGGGGACATTGACTGTGCACTATGCAGTTCTAGGTAGCAGGGTTGCATCATTGAGGGTTGAGACTGTGCAGTGCACAGTTCAGTTTAGGTCTAGTGAAAGTGAGTTGCCGGGTGGGGAGGATTTTCATAAAAATGGCTAAGTGTGGGAGGCAAGTGAACTTATGAGTAACTTGAAATTGTTATCACACACTTAGCATACTTCGATGACACGATAACATAGACCACAAAAAAAAACATTACCCTATGTGAGACTATCTAGAACAAAAAGTGATAGGTGCGACACTTGAGATAGAATTTAGGATGACCTTGATGACATTTGTGCGATAGTGCTTAAAACTTTGTGTATGAGTGTGACAGGTGTTTACATGACTATGACAACTTGTATACACAAAGACCAGCCTTCGAGGTCACCAGAAAGTCTTGCAAACATGACATAGCAACCAAACATGGCAAAAGTTGACAATTGATCCAACAAGAAAAATGGATCAAGACACTTAGAGGAAACTCATGGAATGACTATTAGTGCTTGTAATCATGCATGTCCTTGAAGACATAATGATATGATAATGATCAGTGGTCCTTCATGTTGCACTAATACAGGTATTTCAAAAAAAATTCCTTTGTTTTCCATACCTACCCTCTAAAGGGTTATGTATCAGATGGAGTCTTCATGCAGTTCGTATCTTCCATGATACCTTGGGTTCCTTGGTCTCCTTATATCTCTCCTTAGCTTCTTGAGAGTCACTAGCATGTCATCCTTCTTCGTGGCCACTCATAGATGCAATTGTTTAGTTTAAGTGAGCAGTGACTGCTACAGGATGAGGTCCTGGGAGGACACATCTACGCAGTTTCAGGATGCAAGGTGGATTAGGCAGCTGAGATGCCTGAGGAACAAAAATGCGCAATTTCTAGAGACATTGGGTTTCAGATGAGGGAAGGACACTGGAGGAAGCCGCTACGCATTTTTATATGCCAAGGGAAGTCGGTCTTTCTGCACATTGCACAATTCCAATAGGCAATCGAAAATCTTGAGGGTTGCAGATGCAAAGTGCACAGTTCAAGAACTCTAGATGAGGCTAGGTTGCTAGGGAATCTCCAGAATTTGGTTAAGTGTGTGATCAGTGTAACAGATGTGAACAATGATATAAATTTACTATGATCACACACTTAGTGATACAACATACACCATCCATAACATATAAAAACATACTTCGCTTAATGCAACAACCTTTGTGGTAGCTTACAACAAGTGTGGCTTCGATGATAGAATTTGGGAGGATAAAGGCGATACTTGTGCAAGAGTGCATGAAATGAGTGTGAAACATGTCTATGTGATGAGAGCAACCCATTCTCACAAATATTTCCCCTTGAAGCAAAACAAACTTCCCTTTGCATGGCAAGTGATAATCCCCATGCCCAAAGATGACACATATTACATAAAGATAAAAGCGTGAACGACTCTTAAGATCGAAGAGAGGAGTTTGAGATCATCATCTTACCAATAAGTGGCTAAGGAATGATCGATCACATGATCCACATTAGGCTCTGAAATTTAAGTGTAGGCCAAAATTTTGGAGGGTGTTGCAGCCGCTACAACACTTGGAGATACACTCGTTGAATACTAGCTTCTATGTCTTGGTTCATTTTAGTGTATGGCCTTGGTCCTTCAGGGAGTATTGATTCATCATCCAAATTACTTTGGCTTCTCCACTTACCCCATGAGTAGACATGGTCCCATTTGTACCTTCTCAATTGAAAATAACATAAGATTCATCCAAGTCACAGTGTTTCAAATTGGGAAGGGTAGTTTAGCTAACGAGCTTAAGATTTTCAAAGTATAGTTTTTTCATTCCTGGTGTTGCTCCGCTGCCAACAAGCCTAGACAGTACCCCGATAGAGTCATGTAGGATCACAACAATTGCTCCACTACCAGGGAGCCTAGACAGTACCCTTGTATATTTGCTTGCTTCACCTCTCTGTGTAGGAAGTTTTTCTCTTCTTTTGCCTTTATTTATTTTGAAAGAGAATTGTGCATCGAAACTTATTTATTTTGGGGCGGAAGAGGGATCCTGACTTATTGAGATCAGGAGAGGTTGTTCCTTTAGAGAAGCATATAAATACCTCTGATTTAGGTTTGCTCGTTTGGATTTTTACCCTTCTCCATTTCTACTAGTTGGATAAGCTTGAAAACACCAAAATAGAAAAATGAGTATTGGCATGAGGTTCCCATACTAGACATAGGTTCATGGTTCGAAAAAATCTCTCCTTACAGATAGATCATATTTTCCGTCAGAACTTCATTAGCCAAAAGATACAGCCAATTACAAGGAAGCCAGACACGGGACTAGCCAAATGTTGAATTGTCACAAGACTCTTTGAACTTCAGCCACACACATACTAAGAAGCCAAATAGGTCCAGGTACAACACTTATTTGCATAATGGAACAAAAGGAAAACTTAACAAGGAAGGAAACAAAGCAAGAAGAAACAAGAAACAGAACCAGGAAAAAAAATCAAAAGACAAGAGAAAAAAATGACTAAAGCGAACATGATGTAGAATTAAGACAAAGAAATATGGATGTACTACAAAAAACAAGCGCAGAATGAGTGCACGAAAGGGAGAGCTAACGATGCAGCCAATCCTACTCCTAACCTAATAGCTAGAAGGTCAGAGTTACATGTAATGAAATTTCCAATGAAGCCACCATAGTCATTCTCGACCTCCATCCACAAAGATATGAATGATTAAAACAGATAAAAAAGTGATGTGCAACATAAGATATAAAAACTTGAAAAACTTGCATAGGAAAAGGAAGGTCTTGCCTGTGGGCATAAAGATGTGTCACAACCACTAATTTCATCCACTCCAAATGCTTACCTTTTCAATGAATATCGTTTTTCAACAAACCTCCAAAGCCTCTTGTGGATATTGTTGAGTCTTGAAAATGTCATTCATTTGCATTATACTTTCACTATTATGTCCATTATATCACTTCCATTTCACCTCCATTTCACTACTATGTCACCACATTCATCCCACTTTCATTATCATTGGGCCACCTTTATGTTTTTCCAATATTTATTATTTCTAAGCCTTTTAAGTGAATTTGTGGTTAAACATTAGTAAATAATGTGCATATGCTTATACCTAACAAATGGGTTGAGATTGTTGACATGTGTAGGTTGAAAGGAGACTTCTAGAAGACCCTTATGTGGCACTCTAAGGCCAAATTCGAATTTGATTGGAAAGAATCATGGGATCATGAGGATATGTGTCACATCTCCTAATTGTATTGTAACTCTAAAAAGACATGTGTCTTATCAGTTCCTATTCTGATTAGGACTCTAGAGGTAGAGGGAGAGATTCATGGATTCTCATTAATGAGATGGCTCTCATCTTTTTGTATAAATAGGAGATCTCTCTCCTTCATTTGTTAGTCTTCCCTTTTAGTCTTTTCTTAGTCCTTTTAGCTTGTTAGTCCCATGGCTTTTGCAAGCTTTTGTACTTTGTACTTTTGAAGAAATTGAATAAATCTTTGATGTTCTCAACATGGAAGGAGATGTGAAGTAGATGTCATGGAGCATATTAGGATGTAAGTAGAGTAGATTTCATTTTGTAAATATTGCTTTGTAGAATGTAAGGTAGATTAGATTTTTCATTCATGCAATTTTAATTCATGCAAGTGTGTTTAATTTTGCTTTGATTTCATGACTAATGGCATATGTGATCATCTTGTCTATGTTGCTAACCTTTATTTTTCTAGTTTGATTTTCATTAGTATCATTTCTTTAACTTGCACTTTACTTTCTGCTCTTAGATATCAAGTTGTTCATCTATTGATGGTTCTTTTTCCATAATCAAATAACTTTATTGGAGCCAAAATATCACTTAGTACAGCTTGGTTTAGTTTGCTTTAAGACTCACATTGTTGACTTGTTCATAACTGTTATCACATGATAAATCTAGCTGAAAGGCAAAAAGGTTAAGAAAAGGTTAAAGTAGTGTGATTTGTCTCCTTTATGTAGTGTCACTTAGATTTCACATTTCATTTTCATTTTAAATCAGCAGCATAGATACTGGGCCGATGTCATTAATTCTTTATTTGATGTCTTTATTTTTCTTTAAGCATTTGATTTCATAGGTGGTAGGGGGCCCCTGCCTTGTATAGTTGTCACTTTAATTTCTTGTATTTCTTTTTCTGATTTTCATATATATTAATGTACAGTTTGAATTACTGCATTTTATTTTCTTTTTAACATGTATATTATTGTACATAAATTGCTTTCAAGTTGATTGTAGATTAGTGATGCACATAGCCTTTTAATGAACTAATGACGTGATAGAATCATCTTGTCCTTTTGCTGAAGCAGCAAGGATACTGGGTCTCATAGTCATTCTCTCATTATTTGATTATTGCATTTTATTTTGATTGAACTAGTTGTATATTTACACTTTTGTTTAAATACTAACTCCATCAATAACATGTTTTAAGTTCTTTTGAAGTGCTAAGTTTTGGAAGTTACCATTAAGGACATAGGCCTTGTCTTGAAATCTTTATCCATACTTGTCCTTTAAAAGTATTCTTAAGACCTTAGAAAACCAACAAGAACAAAACCCCAAAAACAAAATAAACTATAAAACAACGAAGTGAGAGAAAGGTTAACTAAGCACATATAGTGCACCACACTTCATCAGTTTACGATACCCGGATTGATAATTTATGTAGAGCAATTTAAGACATTAAATTGACTAGACATTTTGGCGCCGTTGCCGGGGAAGTGTAATTAGGAGACCTTATTTCTTACATCTGAAAAAAAAAAAAAAAAAAAAAAAAAAAAAAAAAAAAATTAACAATTCTTGAGTATGCTCTCCTCCTGCACTTTGTGTGATCTGGAAGATCAGAAAAATGATTGTTATGTAAAAAAAAAAAAAAAAAAAAAAAGTTAATAATTCTTGAGTATGCTCTCCTCTTGCACTTTGTGTGATCTGGAGGATCAGAAAAAGAATTGTTAAGAAAAAATAGGAGACAAAATAAACTTCATCACTTCAATTGATTCAAAAAAAAAAAAAGGAGAAGAGAAAAAATAAACTTCATTTCATTTCCATTTTCACTCCATGCCATCCATTTCATCAATAAAAGTTATTTCCCCATGATCATTTCCATTAAGATTGCCTAACTATCTCTATTTAGCTAAGTGGTTGTTGTGACACTGGTTTCCGCAGCTGATACCACTCTGTTTTTCAAACTTACAGTCAAGATGTTAGTGCAATAAAATGAAAATGTAGGAATGACTAAGCAATACAAAAATTCACAATTTCAGAGAAAAAACAATCTATGGCTATCTCTATTCCTAGTTTTCGCTGTGGCTTCAATAAAAAAATCTTCCTCCCTGATCAAGCTTTGGCCTTAAAACCAATCTGCAAAAGCATTACGTCTCCTTTAGTTGTTTTCATGTCTCTTGCAAACAGCAGCATCAAATCAATTCTTTCATCTCTGTGTAGGCTCTAAAATTAGAGAGAGAGCAGCGGTATGCAACAACATTGCATACTGTTTATCCCTATACATGTGTTTTTTTTTTTTTTTTTTTTTTTGTAGACAAAAATTAGCAGAAATCTAATGATCATAACAAGGGAGACCACCCAATTCTTGAATCCACGACTCCTGTGGTCTTTATTGATGATATTATTGCCCCCGTGCTTCATCCCTGTTATCGTATCTGTATCATACACTTGACAATAAAACACAGAGAAATGCTTCACGGCCAAGTGATCCTCCCAATCATTAGTGAGACTCTTATAAAATGATGCATACTCTTCCTTTGTAATCTCCTCTGGCTTTCTCATTCAGATGGGCTTTTGCTTGTTGACGAGACTCCATTCATGCGACACTTCCTTTACCTTCTTTTTCTTCTTATCTTTCTCCTTTTCCTCCTCCACTTCCTGGATATCCCCTTCATCTTCCTTCTTCTCCTCTGCCTCCTCTTCGTCGTCACTGACCTCCTTCTCGGTGGTCTTCTCAGTCCACAAATAAATGGGGTAGCTAATGAACTCGGAATTCTTCTTGATCAGATCCTTCAGCCGCCTCTCCTCCAAGTATTCCATATAAATTTCAAAATCAATTTCACAGCCGAAAGCAGAATTGTTAACTCATGAGAAATGCGTAAACACAAAAAACGTCAAACTTCAAACGTTCGATTTGGCCAAATGGTGACGAATTTTAAAAAAGTAAAACATGGGTTTTTTTTCCAGGTGGGTTAATTAGATAACCCAGAAACCGTTCGAATAAATTTGTGGCGGTCTGGGAGAAATTCTTGGTTCTTTGGAGCCTCTTTTTTGCCGCCGCGTGAAGAAAAACGTGAGTTAACTGATAGTTTGATGTGTTCGGCGTACCTAAAGAAGGGGAATTCAAATTCGGTTCTATGCTGCCACCTCTACCACGTTCTTTGCCCATATGCCACCCATTGCAATTCATTTAAAACCGCTAAACAACAGTTTCAATTGAACACGACTCCCCGTTAAACAACAGTTTCAATTGAACACGACTCTCTGTCGCTGCCACCGCATAACTCCCGATACCTATTATAGTTTTAACCATTCTTGCAGGGTTTTCATCTACAAACATATTCTAAAGCCTGATATCGGTGTACATGTTTAGCTTGCTTGGTTGATGCTGAAGGGCATCCAGAACTCTGAGACGCTGGACCAAGGTTATGGTTCCAACAAAAGTAGCTGAGAAGTTCAAGACGCCTGATATGAGTCATGTAATGCTAAAGGAACATCTACAGCTGCACAGGAGGTAGGAGACCTGCAGTTCACCATAACAGAGAGCACCTTGGCCACAACAACCGGTTTGCCTCAAAAAGGAAAACGTTGGTTCAAAAACAGAACAGTTGAAGATCAAGAGTGGAAAAATATGCTCAAGAATCCAGGTATGGATACCTCCATTTTCACTAAGGGAATCCCTGTACATGTCATTAAGGAAGAGTGGACTTCATTACTGTTGCTTGTTCAAAAAATTTTAACATGTGAAGGCCGCTTCGGTGTCATGTATGTATACCATGCAAGAATCATGATGCACTTCATGGATAACCATGCTATCAACCTCAAAAAGGGTGGTTCCTTTGCTATTTCCATGGAAAAGGCTATATGGAAGATCAGTTTGTTTACACCTTAACTTTCTTTTGGCAGAGTTCCTACTTGCAGACAATGAAAAAAAAAATTCAAAATTGATGATAAACTGTTTTAGCCACTTTCCGCAGCCAACACAGCGTTTCCGCAGCTCATACATGCTTTCCGCAGCCAATACAGCGATTCCGCAGCTGTTTTGTTAAACTCTAGGTTGCAGGTGTCATCAAGCAAAACAAGTCACATGGGTAGCTAGGGAAATGTCAGTACATGGATGGTGTCCTATTCATTCGACCAAATTTGATGAAAAAGACCCCGGTCAAAGGGAAGTCAAAATGTGTGTTATCCCAAAGTCGCCACACTGAGTCGCCACACTAAGTCGCTGCATGTCAAGAAAAAATAATAATTTTGAATCAATGAAATGAACAAGTTATTTTCTCACTTTTCTGAAGGTATTGATTAATT
Source organism: Pinus tabuliformis (assembly GCA_031772625.1). Lineage (NCBI taxonomy): Eukaryota > Viridiplantae > Streptophyta > Pinopsida > Pinales > Pinaceae > Pinus > Pinus tabuliformis. The sequence continues at coordinate 610,315,001 of CM062806.1, read as the reverse complement.
TTGGACTGATAATGAAATATGAATGGCTAACTTTTTATTCAAGATTTTTAGCTACAGAGATGTTCCCCAATTCCGCGGCCAGAAAAACCTCATTGTTCAAATCAGCCTATCTTTCTCATACAAAATCAGATTTTGATGATTTAAGTACCATTGGAAAGATCTCAACAAGATCTATACAGTGAGAAATATATCATTAGAATGGCAAATAATGAAATAAATTGCTGAAAAGAAGCAGCATCAACTTGAGGCACTAATTCCAAAGCAGGTATAAATTCTTTTGATTTTTCCTTTGAGAACTTGTTTCATTAATACAAATTCTTAGTTTTGTGTGTAAATATCATAACTAGAGAGATTGATCACCTCTCTCCTTTGATAATCTTACATTCCATTGCAGAAGAAGTATTAGTTTTTTTTGCAGGTTTCAGGAGGAAGGACAAATGACTACAAGAGAATGGTGTCTCTCTAAGAGACCAATTTGTTTCATAAGAGGATGATCAGCAACAAAGAGGAAATATGTTGATGCAAAATCAGATCCAAACACTTGAAAAACTTTCAGATATTATTGTCTCCATCACATCCATCCATCACAGCCATACTTCACAATAAACCATTCACCTCATTTTCCTCCATATTTTCCATTTTCATTCACATACACTTTCCATCTCTTTTTTTCCATTCATAACCCACAAATAAAATCAAGAGGCTCATTCACATGCTTATTGCCATTGCCATTTCTGTTCTCCATTGCCATTTTCCATTTTCATTTTCCATTCCTTGTCATTTTCATTCCGCAAATAAGCCCTGCTTCAATGCAAATTATTGAGTCCATAGTCCTTTGAGTCTAAGTTCTTTGTAAAAACACCTTGAGGCTTGCATGCCTTAATGGCAAGTTCTCATGCTGACAAACAATGGGAATACATTAATGTCCCTTGTTCGTTAGATCTTCTAGGTGACTCGACATCAACAAATTCATTCGTACCTAGCAAGATGTGTTTGGGCATCTTGACTCTCATTGTCATCAATGGTGAGAGTTCTCGTGTTGACTAGTGGCATCCATTAATGGCCACTAAGCCAACAATTTCCTACTATGTTCGACATCAGAACATCTTTTCACATAGTAGGAATTGTGCCAATGAGTTTTGAAGACATGAAGACTATTATTTTCAGCATTTTGGAGCAGATTCAACAAGTTTTAGTAGAAGCAATAAAAAGTCATCTTATCTCTCTATCCATGACTCCTCTTGATCAGCCACTTGAAGAAGAAAATAATCAGAAGTTTTCAGCCACCACACATACAACTCATCCATTCCAAAGGGTAAGTGAAGGTACGGAATTTTCTAACTTTTAACCATAGAATTCCATAAAAAGCTAGAATGATAATTGTTGGAAAAACATTTCTCTTCCTCATTTCATAAAATTGTCAATACCATCAGTTGGGGGGGGGGAATACATTCATATTCATATCTTGCCATGTCCATATCATATTCAAAAGCTCACATACTTCCAACATATATTAATTATTACATTGCTATTATGAGCATACAATGGCTTTTGAAAAAGTGCTTAAAGGATAAATTGGACACAAACAAAATCATGGTTGTCACACAAGAACCAACCATCATGCAATCCAATAAAGATATACTTTGCAACAATAATCAAAATATCATTATGCAAAGTTCAAAGATCAAAATAGAAGGCAAAAAAAAATGGTTGTAACACAAGAACCAACCATGTTGCAATTCAAGTGAAACACTTTGCAGAAATATGAAGTTATCAAATGATATCATGCAAAGTTAAGCCAAAGCTCAATGATCAAAAGAGTTAATGTAATATATATTGCATGAGGACATGCAATAGCTTCAGTTGGGGGGTATGTTGAGTCTTGAAAATGTCATTCATTTGCATTATACTTTCACTATTATGTCCATTATATCACCTTCATTTCACCTCCATTTCACTACTATGTCACCACATTCATCCCACTTTCATTATCATTGGGCCACCTTTATGTTTTTCCAATATTTATTATTTCTAAGCCTTTTAAGTGAATTTGTGGTTAAACATTAGAAAATAATGTGCATATGCTTATACCTAACAAATGGGTTGAGATTGTTGACATGTGTAGGTTGAAAGGAGACTTCTAGAAGACCCTTATGTGGCACTCTAAGGCCAAATTCGAATTTGGTTGGAAAGAATCATGGGATCATGAGGATATGTGTCACATCTCCTAATTGTATTGTAATTCTAAAAAGACATGTCTCTTATCAGTTCCTATTCTGATTAGGACTCTAGAGGTAGAGGGAGAGATTCATGGATTCTCATTAATGAGATGGCTCTCATCTTTTTGTATAAATAGGAGATCTCTCTCCTTCATTTGTTAGTCTTCCCTTTTAGTCTTTTCTTAGTCCTTTTAGCTTGTTAGTCCCATGGCTTTTGCAAGCTTTTGTACTTTGTACTTTTGAAGAAATTGAATAAAGCTTTGATGTTCTCAACATGGAAGGAGATGTGAAGTAGATGTCATGGAGCATATTAGGATGTAAGTAGAGTAGATTTCATTTTGTAAATATTGCTTTGTAGAATGCAAGGTAGATTAGATTTTTCATTCATGCAATTTAATTCATGCAAGTGTGTTTAATTTTGCTTTGATTTCATGACTAATGGCATATGTGATCATCTTGTCTATGTTGCTGACCTTTATTTTTCTAGTTTGATTTTCATTAGTATCATTTCTTTAACTTGCACTTTACTTTCTGCTCTTAGATATCAAGTTGTTCATCTATTGATGGTTATTTTTCCATAATCAAATAACTTTATTGGAGCCAAAATATCACTTAGTACAGCTTGGTTTAGTTTGCTTTAAGACTCACATTGCTGACTTGTTCATAACTGTTATCACATGATAAATCTAGCTGAAAGGCAAAAAGGTTAAGAAAAGGTTAAAGTAGTGTGATTTGTCTCCTTTATGTAGTGTCACTTAGATTTCACATTTCATTTTCATTTTAAATCAGCAGCATAGATACTGGGCTGATGTCATTAGTTCTTTATTTGATGTCTTTATTTTCCTTTAAGCATTTGATTTCATAGGTGGTAGGGGGCCCCTGCCTTGTATAGTTGTCACTTTAATTTCTTGTATTTCTTTTTATGATTTTCATGTATATTAATGTACGGTTTGAATTACTGCATTTTATTTTCTTTTTAACATGTATATTATTGTACATAAATTGCTTTCAAGTTGATTGTAGATTAGTGATGCACATAGCCTTTTAATGAACTAATGACGTGATAGAATCATCTTGTCCTTTTGCTGAAGCAGCAAGGATACTGGGTCTCATAGTCATTCTCTCATTATTTGATTATTGCATTTTATTTTGATTGAACTAGTTGTATATTTACACTTTTGTTTAAATACTAACTCCATCAATAACATGTTTTAAGTTCTTTTGAAGTGCTAAGTTTTGGAAGTTACCATTAAGGACATAGGCCTTGTCTTGAAATCTTTATCCATACTTGTCCTTTAAAAGTATTCTTAAGACCTTAGAAAACCAACAAGAACAAAATAAACTATAAAACAACGAAGTAAGAGAAAGGTTAACTAAGCACATATAGTGCACCACACTTCATCAGTTTACGATACCCAGATTGATAATTTATGTAAAGCAATTTAAGACATTAAATTGACTAGACATTTTGGCGCCGTTGCCGGGGAAGTGTAATTAGGAGACCTTATTTCTTACATCTGAAAAAAAAAATTAACAATTCTTGAGTATGCTCTCCTCCTGCACTTTGTGTGATCTGGAGGATCAGAAAAATTATTGTTATGTAAAAAAAAAAAAAGTTAATAATTCTTGAGTATGCTCTCCTCTTGAACTTTGTGTGATCTGGAGAATCAGAAAAAGAATTGTTAAGAAAAAATAGGAGACAAAATAAACTTCATCACTTCAATTGATTCAAAAATAAAAATAAAAAAGGAGAAGAGAAAAAATAAACTTCATTTCATTTCCATTTTCACTCCATGCCATCCATTTCATCAATAAAAGTTATTTCCCCATGATCATTTCCATTAAGATTGCCTAACTATCTCTATTTAGCTAAGTGGTTGCTGTGACACTGGTTTCCGCAGCTGATACTGATTTCCGCAGCTGATACCGGTTTCCGCAGCTGATACCACTCTGTTTTTCAAACTTACAGTCAAGATGTTAGTGCAATAAAATGAAAATGCAGGAATGAATAAGCAATATAAAAATTCACAATTTCAGAGAAAAAAACAATCTATGGCTATCTCTATTCCTAGTTTTCGTTGTGGCTTCAATAAAAAAATCTGCCTCCCTGATCAAGCTTTGGCCTTAAAACCAATCTGCAAAAGCATTACGTCTCCTTTAGTTGTTTTCATGTCTCTTGCAAACAGCAGCATCAAATCAATTCTTTCATCTCTTTGTAGGCTCTAAAATTAGAGAGAGAGCAGCGGTATGCAAAAACATTGCATACTGTTTATCCCTATACATGTGTTTTTTTTTTTTTTTTTTTTGTAGACAAAAATTAGCAGAAATCTAATGATCATAACAAGGGAGACCACCCAATTCTTGAATCCACGACTCATGTGGTCTTTATTGATGATATTATTGCCCCCGTGCTTCATCCATGTTATCGTATCTGTGTCATACACTTGACAATAAAACACAGAGAAATGCTTCACGGCCAAGTGATCCTCCCAATCATTGGTGAGACTCTTATAAAATGATGCATACTCTTCCTTTGTAATCTACTCTGGATTTCTCATTCAGATGGGCTTTTGCTTGTTGACGAGACTCCATTCATGTGATTCTTCCTTTACCTTCTTTTTCTTCTTATCTTTCTCCTTTTCCTCCTCCACTTCCTGGATATCCCCTTCATCTTCCTTCTTCTCCTCTGCCTCCTCTTCGTCGTCACTGACCTCCTTCTCGGTGGTCTTCTCAGTACACAAATAAATGGGGTAGCTAATGAACTCGGAATGCTTCTTGATCAGATCCTTCAGCCGCCTCTCCTCCAAGTATTCCATATAAATTTCAAAATCAATTTCACAGCCGAATGCAGAATTGTTAACTCAGGAAAAATGCGTAAACACAGAAAAAACGTCAAACTTCAAACGTTCTATTTGACCAAATGGTGATTAATTTTAAAAAAATAAAACATGGGTTTTTTTTCCAGTTGGGTTAATTAGATAACCCAGAAACCGTTCGAAGAAATTTGTGTCGGTCTGGTAGAAATTCTCGGTTCTTTGGAGCCTCTTTTTTGCCGCCGCGTGAAGAAAAACGTGAGTTAACTGATAGTTTGATGTGTTCGGCATACCTGAAGAAGGGGAATTCAAATTCGGTTCTATGCTGCCACCTATACCACGTTCTTTGCCCATATTCCACCCATTGCAATTCATTTAAAACCGCTAAACAACAATTTCAATTGAACACGACTCTCTGTCGCTGCCACCGCATAACTCCCGATACCTATTATAGTTTTAACCATTGTTGCAGGGTTTTCATCTACAAACATATTGTAAAGCCCGATATCGGTGTACATGTTTAGCTTGCTTGGTTGATGGTGAAGGGCATTCAGAACTCTGAGACGCTGGACCAAGGTTATGGTTCCAACAAAAGTAGCTGAGAAGTTCAAGACGCCTGATATGAGTCATGTAATGCTAAAGGAACATCTACAGCTGCACAGGAGGTAGGAGACCTGCAGTTCACCATAACAGAGAGCACTGTGGCTACAGCAACTGGTTTGCCTCAAAAAGGAGAATGCTGGTTCAAAAACAGAACAGTTGAAGATCAAGAGTGGAAAAATATGCTCAAGAATCCAGGTATGGATACCTCCATTTTCACTAAGGGAATCCCTGTACATGTCATTAAGGAAGAGTGGACTTCATTACTGTTGCTTTTTCAAAAAAAATTAACATGTGAAAGCCGCTTCGGTGTCATGTATGTATACCATTCAAGAATCATGATGCACTTCATGGATAACCATGCTATCAACCTCAAAAAGGGTGGTTCCTTTGCTATTTCCATGGAAAAGGCTATATGGAAGATCAGTTTGTTTACACCTTAACTTTCTTTTGGCAGAGTTCCCACTTGCAGACAATGAAAAAAAAAATTGAAAATTGATGATAAACTGTTTTAGCCACTTTCCGCAGCCAACACAGCGTTTCTGCAGCTCATACATGCTTTCCGCAGCCAATACAACGATTCCGCAGTTGTTTTGTTAAACTCTAGGTTGCAGGCGTCATCAAGCAAAACAAGTCACATGGGTAGCTAGGGAAATGTCAGTACATGGATGGTGTCCTATTCATTCGACCAAATTTGATGAAAAAGACCCCGGTCAAAGGGAAGTCAAAATGTGTGTTATCCTAAAGTCGCCACACTGAGTCGCCACACTAAGTCGCTGCATGTCAAGAAAAATAATAATTTTGAATCAATGAAATGAAGAAGTTATTTTCTCACTTTTCTGAAGGTATTGATTAATTTTGGACTGAAAATGAAAGTTGAATGGCTAACTTTTTATTCAAGATTTTTAGCTACAGAGCTGTTCCCCAATTCCGCAGCCAGAAAAACCTCATTGTTCAAATCAGCCTATCTTTCTCATACAAAATCAGATTTTGATGATTTAAGTACCGTTGGAAAGATCTCAACAAGATCTATACAGTGAGAAATATATCATTAGAATGGCAAATAATGAAATAAATTGCTGAAAAGAAGCAACATCAACTTGAGGCACTAATTCCAAAGCAGGTATAAATTCTTTTGATTTTTCCTTTGAGAACTTGTTTCATTAATACGAATTCTTAGTTTTGTGTGTAAATATCATAACTAGAGAGATTGATCACCTCTCTCCTTTGATAATCTTACATTCCATTGCAGAAGAAGTATTAGTTTTTTTTGCAGGTTTCAGGAGGAAGGACAAATGACTACAAGAGAATGGTTTCTCTCTAAGAGACCAATTTGTTTCATAAGAGGATGATCAGCAACAAAGAGGAAATATGTTGATGCAAAATCAGATCCAAACACTTGAAAAACTTTCAGATATTATTGTCTCCATCACATCCATCCATCACAGTCATACTTCACAATAAACCATTCACCTCATTTTCCTCCATATTTTCCATTTTCATTCACATACACTTTCCATCTCTTTTTGTCCATTCATAACCCACAAATAAAAGCAAGAGGCTCATTCACATGCTTATTTCCATTGCCATTTCTGTTCTTCATTGCCATTTTCCATTTTCATTTTCCATTCCTTGTCATTTTCATTCCGCAAATAAGCCCTGCTTCAATGCAAATTATTGAGTCCATAGTCCTTTGAGTCTAAGTTCTTTGTAAAAACACCTTGAGGCTTGCATGCCTTAATGGCAAGTTCTCATGCTGACAAACAATGGGAATACATTAATGTCCCTTGTTCGTTAGATCTTCTAGGTGACTCGACATAAGCAAATTCATTCGTACCTAGCAAGATGTGTTTGGGCATCTTGACTCTCATTGTCATCAATGGTGAGAGTTCTCGTGTTGACTAGTGGCATCCATTAATGGCCACTAAGCCAACAATTTCCTACTATGTTCGACATCAGAACATCTTTTCACATAGTAGGAATTGTGCCAATGAGTTTTGAAGACATGAAGACTATTATTTTCAGCATTTTGGAGCAGATTCAGCAAGTTTTAGTAGAAGCAATAAAAAGTCATCTTATCTCTCTATCCATGACTCCTCTTGATCAGCCACTTGAAGAAGAAAATGATCAGAAGTTTTCAGCCACCACACATACAACTCATCCATTCCAAAGGGTAATTGAAGGTACGGAATTTTCTAACTTTTAACCATAGAATTCCATAAAAAGCTAGAATGATAATGGTTGGAAAAACATTTCTCTTCCTCATTTCATAAAATTGCCAATACCATCAGTTGGGGGGGGGAATACATTCATATTCATATCTTGCCATGTCCATATCATATTCAAGAGCTCACATACTTCCAACATATATTAATTATTACATTGCTATTATGAGCATACAATAGTTTTTGAAAAAGTGCTTAAAGGATAAATTGGACACAAAGAAAATCATGGTTGTCACACAAGAACCAACCATCATGCAATCCAATAAAGATATAATTTGCAACAATAATCAAAATATCATTATGCAAAGTTCAAAGATCAAAATAGAAGGCAACAAAAAATGGTTGTAACACAAGAACCAACCATGTTGCAATTCAAGTGAAACACTTTGCAGAAATATGAAGTTATCAAATGATATCATGCAAAGTTAAGCCAAAGCTCAAGGATCAAAAGAGTTAATGTAATATATATTGCATGAGGACATGCAATAGCTTCAGTTGGGGGTATGTTGAGTCTTGAAAATGTCATTCATTTGCATTATACTTTCACTATTATGTCCATTATATCACCTCCATTTCACCTCCATTTCACTACTATGTCACCACATTCATCCCACTTTCATTATCATTGGGCCACCTTTATGTTTTTCCAATATTTATTATTTCTAAGCCTTTTAAGTGAATTTGTGGTTAAACATTAGAAAATAATGTGCATATGCTTATACCTAACAAATGGGTTGAGATTGTTGACATGTGTAGGTTGAAAGGAGACTTCTAGAAGACCCTTATGTGGCACTCTAAGGCCAAATTCGAATTTGGTTGGAAAGAATCATGGGATCATGAGGATATGTGTCACATCTCCTAATTGTATTGTAACTCTAAAAAGACATGTGTCTTATCAGTTCCTATTCTGATTAGGACTCTAGAGGTAGAGGGAGAGATTCATGGATTCTCATTAATGAGATGGCTCTCATCTTTTTGTATAAATAGGAGATCTCTCTCCTTCATTTGTTAGTCTTCCCTTTTAGTCTTTTCTTAGTCCTTTTAGCTTGTTAGTCCCATGGCTTTTGCAAGCTTTTGTACTTTGTACTTTTGAAGAAATTGAATAAAGCTTTGATGTTCTCAACATGGAAGGAGATGTGAAGTAGATGTCATGGAGCATATTAGGATGTAAGTAGAGTAGATTTCATTTTGTAAATATTGCTTTGTAGAATGTAAGGTAGATTAGATTTTTCATTCATGCAATTTTAATTCATGCAAGTGTGTTTAATTTTGCTTTGATTTCATGACTAATGGCATATGTGATCATCTTGTCTATGTTGCTGACCTTTATTTTTCTAGTTTGATTTTCATTAGTATCATTTCTTTAACTTGCACTTTACTTTCTGCTCTTAGATATCAAGTTGTTCATCTATTGATGGTTCTTTTTCCATAATCAAATAACTTTATTGGAGCCAAAATATCACTTAGTACAGCTTGGTTTAGTTTGCTTTAAGACTCACATTGCTGACTTGTTCATAATTGTTATCACATGATAAATCTAGCTGAAAGGCAAAAAGGTTAAGAAAAGGTTAAAGTAGTGTGATTTGTCTCCTTTATGTAGTGTCACTTAGATTTCACATTTCATTTTCATTTTAAATCAGCAGCATAGATACTGGGCCGATGTCATTAGTTCTTTATTTGATGTCTTTATTTTCCTTTAAGCATTTGATTTCATAGGTGGTAGGGGGCCCCTGCCTTGTATAGTTGTCACTTTAATTTCTTGTATTTCTTTTTCTGATTTTCATGTATATTAATGTACGGTTTGAATTACTGCATTTTATTTTCTTTTTAACATGTATATTATTGTACATAAATTGCTTTCAAGTTGATTGTAGATTAGTGATGCACATAGCCTTTTAATGAACTAATGACGTGATAGAATCATCTTGTCCTTTTGCTGAAGCAGCAAGGATATTGGGTCTCATAATCATTCTCTCATTATTTGATTATTGCATTTTATTTTGATTGAACTAGTTGTATATTTACACTTTTGTTTAAGTACTAACTCCATCAATAACATGTTTTAAGTTCTTTTGAAGTGCTAAGTTTTGGAAGTTACCATTAAGGACATAGGCCTTGTCTTGAAATCTTTATCCATACTTGTCCTTTAAAAGTATTCTTAAGACCTTAGAAAACCAACAAGAACAAAGCCCCAAAAACAAAATAAACTATAAAACAACGAAGTAAGAGAAAGGTTAACTAAGCACATATAGTGCACCACACTTCATCAGTTTACGATACCCGGATTGATAATTTATGTAGAGCAATTTAAGACATTAAATTGACTAGACAGATATGTCCTCATCTACAGTGATCTTCTTAGCAAGCGTGAAGAAGGATTGAAACTTGTTGCCTACAACAGAGCTTTCCAAGTAAGATTGTTCCAACCATTCAACTATTGGCTCGTAAAATTCATGATGGCCCTCTTGAAAGCCTCATGATATTTGAAAAGATGAATTTTTTATTTGAGAAGCGGGATCATGATGGGAATATTTTAAGGAAAAAAGGATCTGATCATTCTTAGCAGTCATGCCAAGATAGTGAGGACCTTCCATAACCACTAGCGAAGGCTGAAGTGCCTCACCAATTTGACATAAACCTGAATAGAAAGATGTTGAACGGTGAAGATCAAATATTGTGAAACAACTATCATCAAATGTGTTGATGGGAAAAGGATAAGTCGAATGACAGTCATCAAAGATAAAGGATTGGTCATATGCACTAGTTGAAGCATCAAATTCCCAGTTTTCAATAAACAAAGAAAAAATAATTTGAACAATCTTGTGAATGCTTTGAACAATCGAACCAAGTTCCTTGCGAGCCAGATATGACAGACCACCTTCCTACAACTGGTGACCAATTGTACAAACATCATATTCATCACAAGGCTTTAAAAATCATGCTAGCATTGTGAATGCATGAAACCAGTTGAGGCATAGTGAATAGAGAAGAACTTGATTTGTGTGAAAACTTGAGAATTCATTATCACACAGAGAGATTTTTGGTGTGATGAGAAGATGGATTTGCAATACAAGATTCGCAAGAAGACTGGCGAGATGACCATTAAGGGAGAAATTTGATAATTATGATTCTTGTGGGAAAATATAGTCCTTGAGATGATAAACTTCACAATTCCATGACTCTATGAGAGATCCACATTCCCAACCTGAGTTTGATGAGAGATATTTGCATGAAGACAATGAACTATGACAGATTCGTAAATTCAGTCATAAGTAAAACCTTGAAAATTTGAGAGGTCACACCCGGGATACCAAACATTTTTGACACGGGAATTCACATCGAGGGAAACCATGCAGATAGATGGATTGTGCGAGAGAAACTAGATATGATTTAATTTAGGGGGCTTACCAGAGTCACGAGATCCTGACATAATCAGCAATGGAAGTTGAAGTGCCTCAACTCCCTGGAAAGTCCCAAAACTTTATAAAATTGTAGAATCACATTTTGAAGCTTGAACCAGATAATGCATGGTTTGAGGGTGGTTTTTGTTGCTAATTTCAAAACTACTCTCCGGATGGAAGCCATCTCTGTCACAGGTTTCACCAAATTTTTTAGCTTCAACAACAATCATATTACTCAATTGAAAAGGCTCTTATGATAGCACATTCAAATATAAATGCACTGGTGAGATATCATGAGCAAGCTTATTTAAAGAGTTGTCTGCATGTAAAAGAAGAGATGATGAGGGGTGGGAAGAGTTCTTTGTCCTTTGATTTTTTTCAATTTCATCATGGACATCCTCACCACCTTGTGTCAATCGAGGGGATATCTTATTGAATGAAGAAACCAAAGAACATGGTGTATCTTTGTTGCAAGCAGATGTGTTGTGAATGGTAGGACACAAGGGATAGTGAGGTGAAGGGGAAGTTTCAATATGAACACCTTCTTTGACTAAAGGAGATTCTTGATCTAAATTAAAATCTTCATGTGGAACCGAAAGATCATATGATGTGCTTTGGCATTCATGATGACGTGTAGAAATAGAGTTATCATCTTTGGAATGATCACTGCCCAAGGCTAGGGGTTGATTGAAATAATTGATTATAAAGGATGTTTCACCAAGATTAGCATATCGAGAGTCATTGAAGAATGAAAACTCATTGTTTTGATGTGGAAGATTTCGAAATAGAGCGGAAAAATTGATAGTGTCCTTACATTTCTAATCCTTTACCTACGTAATGTGATTGCCTTGCATTTGATCGCAACTTGATCCAATAGCTTTAGAATCAAGAGAATGTGAAAAATTGGTCGGTGAAGCAGATTGATCAAATGAGTCATGGTACAAGGAGTCATGGCATGTAGATGATAGAGGATGGAAGAGATCCAGATCATATTTGAGACTTGAGTTATGAACGATGACATCCTCTTGTGGAATGGAGGAGTGAGTCTTCATCAAGGGCTTCATGAGCCATTCAAGAATTTCTTCCACTAAAGTAGGAGATGAATGAGAAGATGGATTGGAGATTTGATTCGCAAATTTCCCAGTTTCATGATCACCGCAAGGAGGCACCCACATTGGGACTGAAAAAGGAGGAGGACAAGGAACAAAAGGGGTAGTAGGCTCCTCCTCTGCGATTTGAGGTGCCTCATGATTCACAAGAGTTGGGGAAGCAGAAAAATTAGGAGGTTCAGGTTCACCATATGAAGAGACAAGAACCAAGTGCTCAAACTCTTGTTTTAAGAAATCCCAGTTCAAATATTCTTCCATAATTTCACAGCAAATGTGAAGGAATCGATCAGAAAAATTCTCAACTGATTTGTTAGGCTCCATTCTTAAGAGATTGATCCTTCCAGAAACATCTCGGTAGTTATACTTACCAAATGCTTGATGGAGCTCCCTGAGGAAAGGACGAAGGGAATGGATAGAAGCAGGTGGCAAGGTATAGCACCATTGAATAACATGACCTTCAAGGGTGAGGAAGAAAAGCATGCAAGAAAACTCTTCATTATCGATTTCGTAAGGTTTGAAAAATTAAAGAAAATTAGAAATGTGCTTGGTTATGGATGTTCCATCCTCACCATCAAAATTTAACTAGGACAAGTGATCGAGAAGCTCATCGGGGGGATGAAAAATGATAAAGGGAAAAATTGGAGAAACACCCGAGGAGTATGATTTGTGTATGAGCCATTTTAGATAAGAGATTCAAACCAGATGCAACAGGCTCAGCTTGTCATATGACCCTCCTTGTAGTTCCATTTTGTTGATGGTGCTAGAAATCCAACAACCAAGGGGATCTCCCTTATATGAAGTTCCAACTATACCTCACACTGTTTGGTGTAGGAGTCCCATCTGGTATAAAGGATTGGTTTCCATATAATTAGAGATCTACCCTGGCTCTAGTTGTCAACATGGGAGAGTGATGCAATGGTATCTTTGAATAGCAAGGTAAGTGTGTCTGGTGAGTGTGCAATGCAACTATCAAGGTTCTCTTACTAAAAAAGGGAGAAGAAAAGTGAGCCTCTAAGTGAGATGTAATAGTACCACACAGGAAGAGACACACGCGAACCAGGACAATATGTACAGCATCCAGCGGAATGGTTCACAGCAAATGCGAGAATAGTGATAACCAATACAACACATTCCCAAAAATGTAAGTACTAAAACAACTGAAATAGTTCAACTATCTTAGTACATGTGAAAAAAACATGAATTACAAATGCTTAAAGAATAGTCTTACAAACATCCACAAGTCTTGCATGGAAACATGTTGGCCTGAATAGGATTTTATATTAAGAAAAATCTCCAAGACACATATTTACATCATACATCACTAGCCCCAGTAGTGGGAGATTGGAGCCACTCCTCGCTCCTAAAACAGATGACTGAAACTCTCTATGCTTCATGGGAGGAGCCAAGGTAAAAATTACTTTGCTCATAAAATGAGGGGGTATATATAACCAAGGGCGATGGTTGATCCTTGTGACTCTTTGACCACCATCATGATTGTTCAACTTCCTATGACTTCTTAACTGACATGACCCTTCATATTCATGTGTGTCCATTGGACATCCACTTTTCATTACATTTGATTTACAATAGACATGGCTCATAGTAGCGATGTGGCTTTTGCAACTCATGACACAACTTGACATGACACTATTGACATGACTAGCTTGTTGAGGTGGCAATGTCAAGTCGTTGTTGCTGCTGAGTGATAGATGCATTCTTGGATGCACTTTCTCTTCTCCTCTACATAGCTTGATGATGCGGGGTCTTCAATGATCTTTGGTCTTGAGAGGTGGTTGCATGCGTGTGTTCCCTTTGCTTGTGCTTGATAAGCTTCTTTTTCTGTCCAGATGTAAGTGAGTCTTTTAGCATGTTTGCTCCTTCTTCTCCTTCTTCATCATCTCACCATGATCTAACAGTCTACATGTTGCTACAATTCACTGATGACGAGACGACATCAAATCCAAAAACTCCCTAGTCTAAGATGATGCATTGTTATCCATGGATTGAGCCTGGGACAGGTGACAAGCTAGGAAAGAGGGCCCAGTAACTACGCATTGCACAGTTCTAGGTGACAGGGAGGGAGACTAGTCACTGAGACTGCACAGAGCATGGCTTAGGCTTGGCCGAGGGACTCTTGAGCACAGTCTTCACTTCCAATAAAAATTGTGCAAAGGCCAATGGGAGACAGGATTGCGCAGATGGGACAGGCAATGGTTGTTGCAAGATGGGACCTTGGGAGGTAGGTATGTGGTCAATCAATTTAATGTCTTAAATTGTGAACATAAATTATCAACCAGGGTTAGTAAATTGATGAAGTGTGGTGCACAATATGTGCTTAGTTAACCTTGTTTCTTAATTCATTGAGTATGTTTTTGTATTGTTTTGAGGGTTTTGTATTTTATGCCTAATGATTTTAATGGATGTTAAATGTCAATGATCAACTAAGTCTCATGGATGCTTAATATAAAAACTAATTTCTAAGAAGGAAGAAAAGGAAATGTACTTCAACTAATTTAATTTGCATAAAATCAAATCAAAAACTTGAATGGTTAGTCTAATCTCAACTAGCACTGTGTCTATGAAAAGCAGAGCAATATTCTAGATACAATTGTATTCATTGATAAGATGAAAATGAAATCACTTCCTATCCTTATCCTTGAAAACTCTTGATCAAAAATAAAACTAGTCCTCTTCTATGAAATGAAAGGAAGCAATACAAAAACAACTATGATCTACTACATGCTCAAATACTATTGTGAACATTCAATATAGGAAGATGTCGAAATCATCTTCTTGAAATGAATTAAGAAATTGAGTATACATTAGATGTGATATAAGAAAGCATAATAAAAGCATGGAAAGGAAAACTTGTAGCTACTATGTGATCCAATGCCTCTTAGGCAACCCAAATTGGAAGAACTACCTTCTTGGACTTGTTGATCATGAGATTACACAATAGATGAAAGCTTAATTTAAAAAGCATGACAAAAGCATAAGGAAAGAAACCAAGTCATTGTTTATTCTTAATGCCTCAAGCAACCAATATTGGAAAATAGTTGAATGCTACCTTCTTGAGAAACTCTTTAGAAAACATAGGGTTAAACAGTGAATGTAAAGCTGAATCTAAGAAAGCATTGTAAAGACATGTGAAATAAATCTAGGTCATTGTATGCTCTAATGCTTTAAGAAATTCAATTTTAGAAAATAGATAAAACATTACTTTCTTGAGATGCTCTTAGGAAACATAAAATTACACAGTGAAGTAAATCTACATTTGAAAAATAAAATAACATTTACAATGGAAAGCTAAACTATTTGCATGATTCAAAGTAAAAAAAACTAATTAATCTTACAAATTTACAAAGGGATGCACATGGTTGATGGGGGTCCTTCCATTGTCCAATAGCATTCCAACTCGCAAAACTCACATTCTAAAATTCAGTAATAGAAAAGAACCTTATTTATTGATAAACTCACAACTTTACACAATGGAAATATACACTCCTAATCTCATTACATCAATAGCTTTTCACTTTACATCCCATTCCATCTCAAGCCTTGTTACAAAACATTCTATAATTCTTTCTCTTATCCTCCTTTTACACCCCCCTTTTCACCCCCTATGATAGGAGAAAACTTCCCCTATTTATACAAAAAGATGAGAAGCTATCTCATTAATGAGAGTCCATGAATCTTTCCCTATATCTTTAGAGTTACAATCAAAATAGGAAACGATAAGACATATGTCTTCTTACAATTTCAATACAAATAGGAAATGAAACACATATCCTTATCATCCCATGATCTTCTCCACTCAAATTCGAATTTGGTTTTGGGAGGCCACATAAAGGTCTTTTAGAAGCTTCCTTTTGACCTACACATGTCAACAATCTCATCCCACTTGTTAGATATAAGCATATGCACATTATTTTCTAATTTTTAACCATAAATTAATTTAAAAATGCTAAGAATTAATAAAGTTTGAAAAAACATATATGTGACCCAATAATGATAATGATAAGGTAAATGTAATGAAATGGAGGTAAATGTAATGAAATAGAGGTGGAGTGGAGGTGACAATATTGAAATATAAGTGAAAATGTAATGGAAATGAATGACAATTTCAAGGCCCAACATACCCCCCAACTGAAGCTATTGCATGTCCTCATGCAATCTATTACATTAATTCTTTTTTATCCTTGAGCTTTGGCTTAACTTTGCATGATATCATTTGATAACTTCATACTTCTGCAAAGTCTTTTAGTTGAATTGCAACATGGTTGGTTCTTGTGTTATAACCATATTTTGTTGTTGCATTTATTTTTTATCTTTGAACTTTGAATAATGATCATTTGATTATTATTGAAAAGTATATCTTTATTGGATTTCATCATAGTTGGTTCTTGTGTGACAACCATGATTGTGTTTGTATCCAATTATCTTTTCAATACTTTTGAAAAGCCTTTGTATCCTCATAATAATAATGTAATAGTTAATATCTTTTGAAAGTACGTGGGCTTTTGAATGTGATATGAATATGAATGTATCCTCCCCCCCCCCCAACTGATGATATTGGCAATTTTATGAGATGAGGAAGAGAATTTTTTTTTTTCCAAAAATTATCATTCTAGCTTTTCAAGGAATTTTATGGTGAAAAGTTAGAAAATGACATACCTTAACTTACCCTTCGGAAATGGATGAGCTACATGTGTGGTGGCTGCAAAATTTTGATCATAATCTTCTTCAAGTGGCTGGACAAATCATGGAGAAAATAGTCAAGATGACTTTTTATTACTTTTATTAAAATTTGCTCAATCTGTTGTGGAATAATGTTGATTCTTTTACTGCCATTTGATTCCGCAGTTGTTATTTGATTATGAAGTTATCATCTAATTCTGCAGCTGTCATCTCATTCCGCAACTGCCATCTGGTTCTATAGTTGCGTATCTTCTACATTTTCTCCAAAATGCTTAAAATGATAGTCTTCATGTCTTCAAAACTCATTGGCACAATTCTTGTTATGTGAATAGATGTTCTGATTTTGAACATAGCAGGAGATTGTTGACTTAGTGGCCATTAATGGATGCCACTAGTCAACACGAGAACTCTCACTATTGATGACAATGAGAGTCAAGATGCCCAAACACATCTTGCTAAGTACGAATAATTTTGTTGTTTTCGAGTACCTAGAAAATCCGATGAACAAGGGACATTGATGTATTACCGTTGTTCGTTGGCATGAGGACTTGTCATTAAGGCATGCAAGACTCAAGGTTTTTTTGCAAGGATTTTAGACTCAAAGGACTATGGACTCAATAATTTGCATTGAAGCAGAGTTTATTTGTGAAATGGAAAGGATAGGAAAAGGAAAATGAAAATGGAATATGGCAATGGAAAATAATAATGACAATGGGCAATAAGCATGAAAGTAAACTTCTTGCTTTTATTTGTGGAGTAGACGGAAAGTGTATGTGAATGAAGTAAAATGAACAACTGATTCTTGCTAGGAAAAGTAATTGTGGCTTGTTTTGAATTGCTTGGTTGTATTTATAATTCAAAAGGGAGGAAAGGTAATGGTCTTGATGGATATGGATATGGACTTGGTCTTATGTTTCTCATGAAATCGGTCCTTTGAAGACCAATTGTGCATTCAATTAGTTTTCTTCAATGATCATTCGATCATCCCAAACCCGCAGAAAAACTTGACACAAAAAACATAAGTGTGTTAAAAAGAATAGCTAATTTCTTTCTTATTCTTACGCAAAAATTGAATGTCAAATGAAACATATTAAGGAAAATCATAAGTGTTATATTCGGTCCAATTCATGATATTGATAACAATCCATTTTTAATAAATAACCATGAAAAATAAATCAATTCCCGGTTGTTGGATGACTTCGTGCATTGTGCTCAGTAAAACGATTGACATCACAAAGATTTGTTGTGTCCTGCAAGTTAAAACTTCATAGAAAAATACATAGCAACAATATTAATGCCATATGTTCAGAAATCATCTAAATAATTTTTCAATTGTTCTACAAGCCGTTATTGAATCATCATTTGTGCCTGCAAAAACAACAAGTTGTCAAAAATATGAAAATGTAATTGTACAAAAAAATTATTTCAATTAAATTTTGCAAGTATTTTTCGCTTTATAAATTGCTTCAATAAATTGATTGCATATGTAATAATCATCGCAAATATATATATATATATATATATATATATATATATATATATATATATATATATATATATATTCTCACAAATAAAATGATTTCTTTCATTCAATTTTTGAAAATTATTGCTGCTAAGTGAAGATTTTCATACAACCACCTTTGAGTTACTTATTAACCGATGTCTCCAAGATATACAGTGCTTATACAGAAATTTTCAAAATCTCCGTAAAGCATCCAATACATACCTCATATCTTGTTCCAAGAATCAAAATAATGGAAATGTAAATTAATAGGTCACATCATCATTTGTTATCTAAGGACCTTGTTTGGACATCTTTCAACCTAAAGAATTTCATCTTCTATACTGAATGCATAGGATGAAATAGCCCATGCTCACATATGGCGTGAAAGACTCAAAAATGTTTGTCAACTCACGACTTCATTTCATTACTTCAAAAGTAGGGACCTTTCTCATTCTAGCAGCTGGCGTTCCTGGCATTGGATAAAACTATGAAATGTGAACATTCGGAAACTTGTCTTCTTTGATCAAATTAATAGTGGCCTCGAAATTATCTTCCTTTGTTTCACACGGACATCCACATATCACATCAGTCGCTATCTGCATGTCTGGCACAAGTCGCATTAATGTATCAACTACAAATCTGAATTCATTAATTGTGTATTCACACTTCATAGCATTCAAAACAGAATCACTCCCTAACTGCATTGGCACATGAAGAAATGAGTATACACATGGGTGCAACATTAAGTTAGAAATTTCTTCCAAGTGTTCAAGGATGTAAGGAGAGTTTGTCATGCCAATACAAAGAATTATATTCCTATCGGGCAAGATTTCAGCCACAAGCGCTTTTAAGAGATTTGGAAGGCTTACTCCAATATCTCATCCATATTCTCCCTTGTCTTCATTGCTCAGCCATATCTTTTTAACACCTTTAGCAATAACAGTTTTGACACGATCAAAAAGAGAAGCCACGATATACTCCCTAGATGCCCACATAACCAGTAAGTCCAACGTAACTTGCAAGGAGATTCTAGCAGATAGATGTTGTCAAAGAAGACATCTATTTCCAAATTTGAACATCTTCCTTCTTGTTTTGTTAGACAGTTGGGATTTGTTATGCCTTTGTTGTTGGTTTCACTAAAAATGAAATCTTTGTTTCCTCAGCTATAGGTGGGTCAACATTAAATTGGACTCTTTGTGCCATAAGGATCAAACATAATTTTATTTGAACTCTTCCTCCTGAAGCTTGGCATATTAAAACACAATTTTCTGAGCATTTAATAAAACTCGTTTTTTTTCTCATGTAGTTTGCAAATAATGGCTTCAAAGAACCTGGAAATTCTCCTAAACAGTTGCAAAATCCAGAAAATTTATCATGAGTTACCTAATAGCCCCTATTCCAGAAAAAACCAATGTCTCATTTTTTTCTAATTTGCCTTGGTTTGCTCAGAAAATGCATTTTAAAATCGTGTTTCAAAACAATTACGTTTTCTGTGATGCTCCGGCAACAAAAATCGATTGTTGTGGTTGGATTTTTTTATTTGCAGGTTTTGATGTGAGGTTGAGCAGTCAGCTTATCAGAACCTTCTTATTAATTATTTTGGTGGCGAATGGATAAGAAGGCTTTTCCCAACATTCTTTCTCCTGGCTTCATCATGATCCGTGATGCCAGCAGACATTGTCAAAACAATGAATCAGGTAGCAGGCGAGTATTTGATGATGGTCAGATCATACATGCTCCGAAGGGTATCGTTCAAAGCACTAATCCTCACTGGAATTTGGAGAACAACCTCAAGAATTGGTGGAACACAATTATTAGGCAACTCTATCGCAGAAATCACACGCAATGTTGTTGGCATCTTGTCTACCATCTACCATGTCAATTTTCTCATCAGCATCTCCACGGTCATTATCACTCCTGTAACAAGTTGTTGAGGCTTCAACCTTTGGCATATAAGGAATAGGGTGTCAATTGCAGACATAGAAAAAAACCCTCCACGCTGCCAAAGATGACTCTAAATTCTCTGGATGATTGTGTTGGTTTGTTTTATTATGTCACAGATTTTTTTTTAATTGATTTGTAACAAAAAAAATTATATATGTTATATTTTCAAAAATTTAAAAATATACATATATATTTTATTAAACAAAATATATATATATATATATATATATATATATATATATATATATTATTTTTATCATAAAAATTCTTTTTCTGATCCTCCAGATCACACAAAGCGCGGGAGGAGAGTATACTCGAGAAATTATTAATCGATTTTTTATTTTTATTTTTAGATGTAAGAAATAAGGTCTCTTAATTACACTTCCCTGACAACGTCGCCAAAATGTTCAGTCAATTTAATGTCTTAAATTACAAACATAAATTATTCACCAGGGTTAGTAAACTAATGAAGTGTGGTGCACAATATGTGCTTAGTTAGTTCCTTGTTTCTTACTTCATTGAGTATGTTTTTGTATTGTTTTGAGGGTTTTGTCTTTTATGCCTAATGATTTTAATGGATGTTAAATGTCAATGATCAACTAATTCTAATGGATGTTTAATATAAAAACTAATTTCTGAGAAGGACAAAAAGGAAATGTATTTCAACTAATTTAATTTGCATAAAATCAAATCAAAAACTTGAATGGTTAGTCTAATCTAGGCCAGCATTGTGTCTATGAAAAGTAGAGCATTATTCTAGATACAATTGTATTCATTGATAGGATGAAAATGAAATCACTTCCTATCCTTATCCTTGAAAACTCTTGATCAAAAATAAAACTTATCCTCTTCTATGAAATGAAAGAAAGCAATATAAAAACAACTATGCTCTACTACTTGCTCAAATATTATTGTGAACATTCAATATAGGAAGATGTTGAAATCATCTTCTTGAAATGACTTAAGCAATTGAGTATACATTACATGTGATAAAAGAAAGCATAATAAAAGCATGGAAAGGAAAACTTGCAGCTACTATGTGATCTAATACCTCTTAGGCAACCCAAATTGGAAGATCTACCTTTTTGGACTTGTTAATCATGAGATTACACAATAGATGAAAGCTTAATTTAAAAAACATGACAAAATCATAAGGAAAGAAACTAAATCATTGTTTATTCTTAATGCCTCAAGCAACCAATATTGGAAAACAGTTGAATGCTACCTTCTTGAGAAGCTCTTTAGAAAACATAGGGTTAAACAGTGAATCTAAAACTGAATCTAAAAAAACATTGTAAAGACATGTGAAAGAAAACTAAGTCATTGTATGCTCTAATGCTTTAAGCAATCCAATTTTAGAAAATAGATAAAACAGTGCTTTCTTAAGATGCTCTTAGGAAACATAAAATTACACAGTGAAGTAAATCTTCATTTGAAAAATAAAATAACATTTGCAATGGAAAGCTAAACTATTTGCGTGAATCAAAGTAAAACAAACTAATTAATCTTACAGATTTACAAAGGGATGCACATGGTTGATGGGGGGCCTTCCATTGTCCAATAGCATTCCAACTCGCAAAACTCACATTCTAAAATTCAATAATAGAAAAGAACCTTCTTTATTGATAAACTCACAACTTTACACAATGGAAATATACACTCCTAATCTCATTACATCAAGAGCTCTTCACTTTACATCACATTCTATCTCAAGCCTTGTTACAAAACATTCTATAATTCTTTCTCTTCTTCTCTTCCTTTTACACCATCCTTTTCACCCCCCCGTGATAGGAGAAAATTCCCCTATTTATACAAAAAGATGAGAATCTATCTCATTAATGAGAGTCCATGAATCTCTCCCTATATCTCTAAAGTTACAATCAAAATAGGAAATGATAAGGCACATGTTTTCTTAGAGTTTCAATACAAATAGGAAATGAGACATGTATCCTTATGATCCCATGATCTTCTCCACTCAAATTCGAATTTGGTTTTGGGAGGCCACATAAAGGTCTTTTAGAAGCTTCCTTTTGACTTACACATGTCAACAATCTTATCCCACTTGTTAGGTATAAGCATATGCACATTATTTTCTAATTTTTAACCATAAATTCATTTAAAAATTCTAAGAATTAATAAAGTTTGAAAAAACATAAATGTGACCCAATAATGATAATGGTAAGGTAAATGTAATGAAATGGAGGTAAATGTAATGAAATAAAGGTAGAGTGAAGGTGACAATATGGAAATATAAGTGAAAATGTAATGGAAGTGAATGAAAATTTCAAGGCCCAACATACTTCCCAACTGAAGCTATTGCTTGTCCTCATGCAATCTATTACATTAATTTTTTTAATCCTTGAGCTTTGGCTTAACTTTGCATGATATCATTTGATAACTTCATACTTCTGCAAAGTCTTTTAGTTGAATTGCAACATGGTTAGTTCTTGTGTTACAACCATATTTTGTTGTCGCACTCATTTTTTACCTTTGAACTTTGCATAATGATAATTTTATCATTGTTGCAAAGTATATCTTTATTGGATTGCATCATAGTTGATTCTTTTGTGACAGCCATGATTGTGCTTGTATCCAATTATCTTTTCAGTACTTTTGAAAAGCCTTTGTATGCTCATAACGATAATGTAATAGTTAATGTCTTTTAAAAGTATGTCAGCTTTTGAATGTGATATGAATATGAATGTATCCCCCCCTCCCCCCCCCCCCAAAAAAAAAAACTAATGATATTGGCAATTTTATGAGATGAGGAAAAGAAAGGTTTTTTTTTTTCCAAAAATTATCATTCTAGTTTTTTAAGGAATTTTATGGTAAAAAGTTAGAAAATTACATAACTTAACTTACCCTTTGGAAATGGATGAGCTACATGTGTGGTGGCTGCAAAATTTTGATCATAATCTTCTTCAAGTGGCTGGACAAGTCATGGAGAAAATAGTCAAGATGACTTTTTATTACTTTTATTAAAACTTGTTGAATCTACTACAGAATAATGTTGATTTTGTTGTTGCCATCTGATTCCACAACTGTTATTTGATTATGCAGCTATCATCTGATTCTGCAGCTGTCGTCTGATTCCACAGCTTCCATCTGGTTTTATAGATGTGTATCTTCTACATTTGTTCCAAAATGCTGAAAATGATAGTCTCCATGTCTTCAAAACTCATTGGCACAATTCCTACTATGTGAATAGATGTTTTGATGTCGAACATAGTAGGAGATTGTTGACTTAGTGGCCATTAATGGATGCCACTAGTCAACACAAAAACTCTCACCATTGAAGACAATGAGAGTCAAGATGCCCAAATACATCTTGCTAAGTACGAATAATTTTGTTGTTGTCAAATACCTAGAAGATCTTATGAACAAGGGACATTGATGTATTCCTATTGTTCGTCGGCATGAGGACTTATCATTAAGGCATGCAAGCCTCAAGGTGTTTTTTCAAGGATTTTAGACTCAAAGGACTATGGACTCAATAATTTGCATTGAAGCAGGGTTTATTTACGAAATGAAAAGGATAGGAAAAAGAAAATGAAAATGGAAGATGACAATTGGAAATAATAATGACAATGGGCAATAAGCATGAAAGTAAGCTTCTTGCTTTTATTTGTGGAGTAGAAGGAAAGTGTATGTGAATGAAGGAAAATGAACAATTGATTCTTGCTGGGAAAAATAATTGTGGCTTGTTTTGAATTTCTTGGTTGGATTTATAATTCAAAAGTGAGGAAAGGTAATGGTCTTAATGGATATGGATATGGACTTGTTCTTATGTTTCTCATGAAATCGGTCCTTTTAAGACCAATTGTGCACTCAATTAGTTTTCTTCAATGATCATTCGATCATCCCAAACCTGCAAAAAAACTTGACACAAAGAACATAATTGTGTTCAAAAAGAAATAGCTAATTTATTTCTGATTCTTACGTAAAAATTGAATGTCAAATGAAAAAAATTAAGGAAAATCAAAAGTGTTATATTCATTCAAATTCATGATATCAATAACAATCCATTTTTAAGAAATAACCATGAAAAATAAATCAACTCCCTGTTGTCGAATGACTTCGTGCATTGTGCTCAGTAAAACTATTGGCATCACAAAGATTTGTTGTGTCCTACAAGTTAAAACTTCATAGAAAAATACACAACAACGATATTAATGCCAAATGTTCATAAATCATCTAAATAGTTTTCCAATTTTTCTGCAAGCCATTATTAAATCGTCATCTGTGCTGCAAAAATAACAAGCTGTCAAAAATATTTGAAGCAACAAAAATATGAAAAAGTACTTGTGCAAAAAAATTATTTCAATCAAATTTTGCTAGTATTTTTCTCTTTATAAATTGCTTCAATAAATTGATTGCATATGTAATAATCATCGCAAAAAAAATTATATTTTATATATATATATATATATATATATATATATATATATATATATATATATATTCTCACAAATAAAATGATTTCTTTCATTTAGTTTTTGAAAATTATTGCTGCTAAGTGAATATTTTCATGCAACCACCTCTGAGTTACTTATTAACCGATGCCTCCAAGATATACAGTGTTTACACAAAAAAATTCAAACTCTCCCTAAGGAATCCAATACATACCTCGTATCTTGTTCCGAGCAAGGAAATACTAGGCAACAAAGGGGCAAGGAAGGGCATATATGTGCAGTTCTGGAGATCAGTGAGTCCCGGTTGAAGGAGGACATTGGGGAACACTTCTACATAGTTTTTGGAGGAAATGAAGACTAATTTCTCTACACATTACGAGGTTCTACCATGCAAGGGTGGAAGCTTGATGACCAATTTTGCGAAATGCGCAGTTCAGGTTAGGCTAGGAGAAGCTACTGCACAATTCTAGGGATGAAGGCACTCTGCTCAACTCTAGAATTGTGCAATGCAATTGCCCTAGGGGGCAGTGATTATGCATTGCACAGTTTCAGGCAGCAGGGTTGCATAACTGAGGGTTGAGACTCTGCAGTTCAATTTGGGTCCAGTGAAAGTAAGTTACCAGATCAAGAGGATTTTCGGAAAAATGGCTCAGTGTGGGAGGCAAGTGAACTTGTGAGGAATGTGAAATTGTGATCACACACTTAGCATACTTTGACGACATGACAATATAGACCACCAAAAAAAAGGACAAAACATTACCCTCTATGAGACTGTCTAGAACAAAAAGTGATAGGTGTGACACTTGAGATAGACTTTAGGACAATCGTGATGACACTCATGCGATAATGCTTAAAACTTTGTGTATGAGTGTCAAAGGTGTTTACATGGTTAGGAAAACTAGTATACACAAATACTAACCTTCGAGGTGATCTGAAAATCACCCTTGAGTGATATCAGTTAATTAATTAATGAATGAAGGTATTACAGACTCATGTGTTGGTGTGTGTCTATGTTATCTTAGGAAACGGATCGATCAGATTGCAAAATACACAGACACTGGAAAATGGAAAACAGTAAGAGAAACACAGTAAGCAAATACAAGAATGCAACAAATTAACAAAGAGTTCACCCAATACTCTTGGGCTACGTCTCCAGTCCAGCTTTCAATGGTGGCTTTTTCTTATTGTATCTTTAAAGCAAAGTTCTTACAATGAGGAACTCAATTTGAGTCTCCTGAAATAGATGATGCTTAGCAAGGTGGTTCTTGGATTCCCCAAGCCACTAGAGTGCACAGACTCTTCCTTACTAAATCTCGACCTCAACTGGTCTTGAATGGCATGAGTCCAATTTGGTACCCAATTCCCAATAGATATCCTCTCAGGGATTTCTCGAACCTCTCAAGCCTTCTGTCTACTCAATGCTACCTTACTCTGCAGGTTAGCTTGGCTCTCTATTTTCTGCTTCTTTCTTATTCTATGTTCTGTCTCTCTATCTCACTATCTCCTTCTTTCTTACAGTGCTCGCTTTGCGCTCTCTCTGTCTCTGTCTCTGTCTATTCAGGGCTTATAGCCAATTTGTCTCATGATTGTTCGCTTCCTCTTCCGCCCCTTCGGATTGCCTGCTACTGTTCGCTTGGAGTTCCCTGCCTCTACGTCATCGCCACTGTGTAACGTCTCGCAGGGAAGTGGCCACTTGTCCTCTCACGAACTGAGCCAGCTCTTCCTAAAACAGTTTGGTATTTTGGTTACGTTGTGTGATGATTCATCCGCCAACTCAGCAGTCAAATCGGACTTCAGACTTTTATACGCCGCAACTTAATTCTCCCTCCAGATCTGGTCCTTCATTGGGCACAATCTCTGCCGTCAGATCTGGAGCCCCCAGATCCTATGGTGTTCACTCTTATGACGCGGTTGACTTGCTCGGACGTTAGCCCGCAATGAGAGGCGGTTTTCTCTCTCATCCGCTAGACACGCGTCATGCAATGTGTGGAATCGCTTGTTCTCCTGCCAAATCCTCTTACTGCCCAACATTCCTCTGATATTCCGCGGGTTTTGGAGCGTGGGGCCCCCTTTTGCTTTAGCGCTTTCCTTGCGGTTTCCTAGCTTCCCATGCAACCAAGCGCTCGGGGCTTTTCCTTCTCGAGGATTTTTGCCCATAGATCATTAGGAATAGCCTCCATTTTCGAATTCGGACTTCCTGACTGCTAGTTTGCGTCCTGCGCGGTCTCCATGGGCCTCGGTCAGCGCACTTTGACCGAGGTCCTCGTCGTTCCTTACTGGCTACAAACTGCCACTATCCAGAGGCCTTCCTGATAGCTCCTTTTTCACAATTTTTTGAAGTCTATCCTGATTTGATACAGTCATAGCACTTTGATAATTTTCATGGATCCAATTCAGATCACGGCCTTCCCACTGAAAAATCTTTTGGACCACCAAAAGTTGGTTTTCAAGCATCGACTAAGTGAGGGTACAATTGTCTCACTTGTCCAACACTATCCACTTTGCACTACTCGGCTTTGAACCCTTGAGCCCAACTCTGAGGTACTCAACATCTCCCCTACGCATCATCCTCACCTTCCTGTCCAAAATTTTGTCTTCCTACAATTCATTAAGATATTCAAGTAACAGGTCATCAATAGAAGGCAATTGACTCTTCTCTTCGGGATCTTCAATTAGTGGAGGTTCAAACAATCTCAAGCAATCTGGATTTATGGCTGAGTAGATGTGCATGTAAGCTGGTAGATCAAGGTGAAAATCATTCTCACCAATCTTCTCAAGGATCTTGAAGGGTCCATACCTGATTGGCTTTAGCTTTTTACCTTCACCTTGCATCCTGTCCTTGCTGATATACAACCAGACTTGGTCACCAACTTGGAAACTGTGCTCCATCCGATACTTGTCATGCATTGCCTTGTATTTGGCTTGGCTCTTTTCCGGCTATTCCTGTACTTCCTGGTGGATCTCTTGGATCTGTTCAATGAACCTAGTTGCCCTGTCCACATCACTATGTCCCTCAACTATGGTGTCTTTACCAAAGACAAAATCTAAAGGAGACCTTGGGGTGAAACCAAAACAGGTCTCAAAAGGAGACCTCTGTGTAGAAGAATGTTTTGCTCTGTTGTATATGTTTCACATGACATAAATGTTCATCCCAAAGCTTAGGATGCTTACTGCAATATCCCCTGAGTAACTGGATCACTGTCATGTTAACTACTTTTGTCTAGCCATCAGTTTGTGGATGAAAAGTTGTGATTTTCTTCAGTTTGGTGTCCATCAGTTCCCACAGACTTGACCAAAACTTCCCCACAAATCGAGTGTCTCGATCAGATACAATGGAAGTGGGTAATCCAAATTGAACCCATACATGTTGAAAGAACAGTTTTGCAGTTTGTTCAACTGTAATATGTTTATTACAAGATATCAAAATACACATTTTTCTGAACCTATCCACAACAACATACAGATAATCATGACCTTTCCTAGATTTAGGCAGACCTCCAACAAAGTCCATGGAAACACTTTCCCAAGGATGAGAAGGAACTAGTAATGGAGTGTACAAGCCTAGTTTTTTGTTACTGGGCTTGCTTTTAGCACACATAGTACACCCTCTTACATATCTATAAATTGTCTCGTCCATTTTTGGCCAATAACAAAATCTTCGCAGCTAAGCAACTATTTTACTTACCCCAAAATGACCTGATATTAGAGAAGTGTGTGCTTCTCGAATTATCTTTACTTTTTCAGTTTGTGGAATGCATAACTTCCCACAATGGTATAAGATTCGGTCCTTTACATGATAATCCAATTCTTCTACTCGTTTGCATTGACTTAAAGTTTCATATACATCTTTAAAGTCTATATCTTGAGCATAGTGTTCAATGTAACTCTCATGTAACATAGAATTATGCTTAAGTATAGTAGATGCATTTATAATGGGTCTAGATAACATATTTGCAACTTTTTATGTATGCCCTTTTTACATCTGATGAATAAATGAAACTGTTGTAGAAAACCCATCCATCTATAGTGCCTTGATTGCTGCAACCTAGTTTGGGAGTGTAGATATTGAAGTGGTTGATGATCAATATGTATTACTATCTCTTTGCCCATTAAGTAATGTTTCCACTTTATCACACTCTGTACTAATGCATGCAATTCTTTATCATATGTAGGATAGTTAACTACTGCAGAATTAAATGTCTCAGAATGATAACATATGGGTTTACTGTGATGTGTCAACACTGCTCCCATGGCATAGTCATTGGCACCCATTTGGATCTCAAATGGTCTTTGAAGATGAGGCAGTGCTAGTACAGGTGCTATACTAATCTTTTCTTTCAAGGTGTCAAAGGATTTTTGCTATTTGCCTCCCCACTAAAACACCTTGTTCAATCTTGTTAAAGCATGTAAGGGAGCTACAATTAAGGAAAAGTTAGAAATGAACTTCCTCCATTATTGTGTTGCTCCTAAGAAGCTTCTAACTTCTATAGCAGATTTGGATTTAGGCCAGTTCACAATGACTGCCACTTTAGAGGGATCTGTCTTCAATTCACCACCCCCTACTATATGACCCAAATAATTCAAAGATGTTTTTCCAAATTCACATTTTGAGAGTTTAACATAAAGTTTTTCTCTTTTCAAAACATTTAGTGTCTGCTTAACATGCTTTAAGTGTTCTTCCCACGTTTTGCTAAATATCAAAATGTCATCCAAATACACAATAACAAAATCATAAAGAAAAGGTCTGAGTACATCATTTATTAATCTCATGAAAGTAGCAGGAGCATTAGTTAAGCCAAAAGGCATAACCAGCCACTCATACAATCCCTGCTTTGTTTTGAAAGCAGTCTTCCATGCATCTTGTTCTGCAACTCTGACCTGATGGTATCCACTATGCAAGTCTAGCTTGGAAAAAAAAACAACTTCTTTCAATTGATCTAAAAGATCATCGATGTGAGGAAGGGGATAATGATTTTTTATTGTTATGTTATTTAGTGCTCGGTAATCAATGCACATTCTCCACGAGCCATCTTTCTTTCTCACCAAAATTGTTGGTGACCCACATGGTGATGTGCTAGGTCTGATGAATCCCTTCTTGAGCAACTCCTGCACCTGCTTCTTGATTTCTGCGTTCTCTAAAGCGGACAACCTGTACATTCCAATGTTAGGCAATGAAGCATCTTGCTGCAAAATAATATCATGCACTATTTCCTTTTTGGGTGGCAGACCTTTAGGTTCTTGAAATAAGATATCATACTCTAAAACAACCTTTTCTAAATCAGCTTGTTGTTTAGCATTACAGCCCTCAAATACATTGGTTTTATCAGGTTTCTTTTCCTTTACAACCATCAGTAAGAATTGTTTGCATGAATTTATCATTCTTTTCATCTACCCTGAGTTTATGAGAGTATAATTATTCTTGAGCTTATGATCTCTTACAAAGTATTCGATTCCCTCTTTAACAAGTAGATACTTGTTATCGTCTCTATAGAAAATAGATTTTCTATCATACAAGTAAGGACTTCCTAAAACAATTCCACATATATCCAAAGGAATTATGTCTAACTCAACCTCATCTACAAATGTTGACCCAAAAGAAAACTTGATTTTGCATTGTCTAGTCACTTATAGTTGTGCTTTATCATTTAACCATCCTAATGGGTATGGTTTCTTGTGAGGTGTAGTCACTAATCCCAACTTATTTACAATTGCTTCAGAAATTAAATTTACTTGTCAGCCACTATCAAACAAAGTATCAATCTTTTGATGTTTGGAAGTAACTCGAATATGGAAAAGCTCATGTCTTTTTCTCTCATTTTCTTCATCAATAGTAGATTGTGCAGAATTACTAGTAGATTCTTAAGAATTCTTACCTCTTATACCTGTGGCTGCAATAGTTGTTTCATCTCCTAATTCTAGCCCCAAATCTTTCTGAATAGCTGCAGCAATCTTCTTCTTCTTGTCCTCGAACTTCTTAGGTCTCAGCTCTGGATGCAAAATCCAACGGTGCTCATCATCATGCCCATCCTTTTTACAGTGAGTGCATGAAGCCTTGCTTTTCTGTGCAGTGTTAACCTTCCTTGCTTTCCATTTCTGCTTTCTTTTCTCCTTATTCTTGCTTGCAGTGGTTGGGATGATCCCCCAACTTCTGGACTTCCATTCTTTCCTCTATCTTCTAAATGAGTAGCTTGAACAGATACCTCATCTATACTAGTGGGATTAAACATGAGGATAGTGTGCCTCATGTAGCTGTGTAGACCACCAATGTACTTCAACAAAGTCTCAGGTGAGTCTAATGAGATTCCTAGAATCAATGCTCTCTTTCTAAATTCTTGGGTGTATCCCTGTACACTTTGCCCTTTCAACTGTCGAAGAGTTTGCCAGCTCATCATGGCTTGTTGCATGTAGGCCAATGGATAGAACTGCTTTTTTATTGCAGAAACAAATTCACTCCAGACAGAGATAGTCTTACCATGTCTTTTCAGGTCAACTTGGGTCCTGCCTTCCCACCAAACCAAGGTAGTGCCTCCAAGGCATAGGCTTACCAGCTGAATCTTGCTCTTGTCTGAATTGATATTCTACACCCTGCAATAAACATCAATTTGTCTAATCCAATTGTCCAGCTTTTCTGCATTTAACTCTCCATCATATATAGGTAAATCAAATTTGACATCTAGTTTAATCAAAGATTCTTTCTTTTTATGTTCAGGGCTATTAGGAGGTGTGAGAAAGCTTTCTTATTTCCCCTTGCCTTTTGAGTGGTCATGGAAGTGAGACTCATCTTCTCCTTTATCTTGTTTGGAGCCTGATGAATCTTCATATTTGTGTTTTCTAAAGTCCCTATACATTTCCTCTACCATGGACTTTATGGCTAGGAAACTATCTATGAATTAAGGGTCTAGCCCCATAGAACCTTCCTCAGACATTGTCTTCCAAGGATAAACTCTCCCAATTTCAGGATTAGTTTCGACCAACTCTCCTTCTCCTAATTTGAGCTTTGATCTAGTTAGCATTCAACAGCTAAATCCAGCACAAGCTTGTCTAACCTTAATGGCCTTGAGCTCTGATACCACTTGATCTGAAAATCACTCTTGAGTGATCTCAATTAATTAATTAATTAATGAAGGTATTACAAACTCATGTGTTGGTGTGTGTCTATGTTATCTTAGGCAACGGGTTGATCAGATTGCAAAATACACAGACATTGGAAAATGGAAAACATTAAGAGAAACATAGTAAGCAAATACAAGAACACAACAAATTAACAAGGAGTTCACCTAATCCTCCTGGGCTACATCTCCGATCCAGTTTTCAGTGGTGGCCTTTTCTTGTTATGTCTTTAAAGCAGAGTTTTTAGAATGAGGAGCTCAATTTGAGTCTCCTGAAACAGATGATGTTTAGCAGGGTGATTCTTGGACTCCCCAAGCCACTAGAGTGCACAAACTCTTCCTTACTAAGTCTCAACCTCAATTATTCTTGAATGGGATGAGTCCAATTTGGTACCCAGTTCCCAACAGATATCCTCTCAGGGATTGCTCGAACCTCTGAAGCCTTCTATCTGCTCGATGCCACCTTACTCTGCAGGTTAGCTTGGCTCTCTGTTTTATTCTTCTTACTTATTCTTTGTTCTGTCTCCCTGTCTCACTGTCTCCTTCTTTCTTACAGTACTTGCTTCGCTCTCTCTTCATGCTCTCTCTGTCTTTGTCTCTGTCCATTCATGGCTTAAAGCCAATTTGTCTCATGACTATTCGCTTCCTCTTCTGCCCCTTCGGATCACCTGCTACTGTTCACTTGGAGTTCCCTGCCTCTATGTCATTACCACTGTGTAACGTCTCACAGGGAAGTGGCCACTTGTCCTCTCACGAACTGCGCCAGCTCTTCCTCAAACGGTTTGGTATTTCGGTTACGTTGTGTAATGATTCATCCGCCAACTCAGCGGTCAAATCGGACTTCAGACTTTTATACGCCGCAACTTAATTCTCCCTCCAGATCCGGTCATTCATCAGGCGCAATCTTCGTCGTCAGATCTGGAGCCCCCAGATCCTACGGTGTTCGCTCTTATCGTGCGGTTGACTTGCTCAGACGTTAGCTTGCAATGAGAGGTGGTTTTCTCTCTCATTCGCTGGACACGCGTTGTGCAATGTGTGGAATCGCTCATTCTCCTGCCAAATCCGCTTATCGCCCAACATGCCTCCGATATTTCGTTGGTTTTGGAGTGCAGGGCCCCCTTTTGCTTTAGCGCTTTCCTTACGGTTTCCCAGCTTCCCATGCTACTGAACACTTGGGGCTTTTCCTTCTCGAGGGGTTTTGCCCAACGATCATCAAAAACGGCCTCTGTTTTCAGATCCAGACTTCCTAACTGCTAGTTTGCATCCTGCACGGTCTCCATGGACCTTAGTCACCGCGCTTTGACCGAGGTCCTCGTCGTTCCTTGCTGGCTACAAACTGCCATTGTCCAGAGGTCTTCCTGATAGCTCTTTATTCACAAGTTTTTGAAGTCTGCCCTGCTTTTATACAGTCATATCACTTTGATAGTTTTCATGGATCAAATTCAGATCACGAGGTCACCAGAAAGGCTCGCAAACATCACATAACAATCAAACATACCAAAATATGGCAATTGATCCAACAAGTGAAAGGTAGCAAGACACTAAGAGGAAACTCGTGGAATGTCTGCCAATGCTTGTAATCATGCATGTCATTGAAGACATAATGATATGAAAATGATAAGCGGTCCTTCATGCTACACTAAGAGATATATTTCAAAAATATGTGCTTTGTTTCCATACCTACCCTCCAAAGGGTTATGCATTAGATGGAGTCTTAATGTGGTCCCGATCTTCTATCATACCCTAGGTTCATTGGTCTCCTTATCTCTCTCCTCAACTTCTTGAGATTCATCTAGCATGTCATCCTTCTTCGTGGCCACTAAGAGACGCAATTGCACAGTTTAAGCGGGCAGTGACTGTTGCGAGATGAGGCCCGGTGAGGACACATCTGCACAGTTTCAGGATGCAAGGTGGGTTGGGCAGTTTAGATGCCTGAGGGACAAAACTATGCAGTTTCTAGAGGCAATGGGTTATGGCTAAGGGAAGGACACTAGATGAAGCCACTGCACAGTTTTGGATGCTAAGGGATTTTGGGATTTTTGTGCATTTCAAAGTTCCAATTGGAAAGAGAAAAGCTTGAGGGTTGCAGATGCAAAGTGCGCAGTGCTCAGTTTAGGAAAGTTGGATGAGGTTAGGTTGCTAGGGAAACTCCAGAATTTGGCTAAGTGTGGGATTAGTGGAACCAATGTGAACAGTGATAGAAATTGACTACGATCACACACTTGAACACTTAGTGATACAACATAGACCATCCAAAACATATAAAAACATACTTTGCTTAATGCAACAACCTTTGTGGTAGCTTATGACAAGTGCGGCTTTGATGATAGACTTTGGGAGGATAAAGGTGACACTTGTGCAAGAGTATGTGAAATGAGTACGAAATATGTCTATGTGATGAGAATAACCCATTCTCGCAAAGATTTCCCCTTGAAGAAAAAAAAATCCCTTTGCATGACAAGTAATAACCCCCATGCCCAAAGATCGCACATACTATATAAAGATAAAAGTGTGAACAACTCTTAATATCAAAGAGGGGAGCTTGATACCATCAACTTACCAATAAGTGACTAAGGAAAGATCGATCACAAGATCCACAGTAGGGTCCAAAATTTAAGTGTAGAAAAAAAAATTTGGAGGGTGTTGTAGTCACTACAACATGGCCTTAGAGGACACAGATGTTATTCAGCAGCAAAGGGCCAAATGGCATGATCGAATCATCAAAAATAAGACTTTTTAAAAAAGTGATTGGGCACTATTATATGATTCCATATATTAAGATTTATGAGGGAAGCTCCAAACTAGATGGTTGGGACCATATGAGGTCACTAAAGTTTATGACAACGGTACAATGAGCCTTACTATGATTGATGGTTCTGGAACCTCTTTCCTTGCCAATGGACACCGACTACACCTATATCACCAGCCACTTACACGGGAGTCTTTTCTTCATGAGGTAAGTAATGATTCTAATCTGCAGGTTATAGTTGACCAGGGAAGTAACCTCGCAACTACAACCAACTGAAGAATTTTTTTGAAATGTCTTTCATTATGTACATAATGTATATACGTTTTGTGAAAACCTTTTTTTTAAGATATTTAAAAAAAAGGGGGGGGATCTTTGTTTCCTTAGTAACAATTGTTTTCTCCTTAGAAATAGTTATTCTTTCCTTAGTAGCAATTGTTGTTCCCTTAGAAACTGTTGTTATTACCTTAGTCACAGTTGTTGTTCCCTTGGTCGCAGTAGCTGTTCTTTTAGTCACAATTGTTT
Organism: Pinus tabuliformis; assembly: GCA_031772625.1. Classification (NCBI taxonomy): domain Eukaryota; kingdom Viridiplantae; phylum Streptophyta; class Pinopsida; order Pinales; family Pinaceae; genus Pinus; species Pinus tabuliformis. Next base: position 610,279,696 of record CM062806.1, on the reverse strand, counting down.
TTTCCCTTGGTCGCGGATGTTTTTCCCTTAGTCACAGTTGTTATTCCCTTGGCCATGGTTGTTGTTCCCTTAGTCACAATTGTTGTTCCCTTAGTGGCGGTTGTTGTTCCCTTAGTCATAGTTGCTTTTAACTTGGCCACATTTTTTTTCCCTTGGTCACAGTTGTTGTTCCCTCAGTCATTGTCATTGTTTCCTTAGTCGCAGTTGTTGTTCCCTTGGTTGCAGGTGTTGTTTCCTTAGTCACAGTTGTTGGTCCCTTGGTTTCAGTTGTTGTTTCCTTAGTCGCAGTTTTTCTTCCCTTGGTTCCAATTGTTGTTTATGTAGTTACATTTGTTGCTCCCTTACTCATGATTGTTTTTTTCTAGCCATAGTTGTTTTATAGAAATAATTATTCTTCTTAGTATGATTTTGAAGCTCTCCTTTGATATCATGGTAAAGTAATAAGTTCCCTAAACGATTTCCATAAGATAATGTTTTAGAAGAAAATTTTAAAATAGGCCCCTAAAAACTCCTACAACTTTAAAACAACCCTAATATTGTAAATTAATAAATATATTTATAATGAATTTCTTCAATCACCACTAGAAGAGTTTTATTTCCCTTTAGTTTCCTATAATTCTTCAATCTCCTTGAAAAAAAAATTCTGGGAAGAAAAATGGAAAACTAAAAAGGTAATTATTGTAATACTTTTTACGCCATCCCTAACTCTTAAGGAGTTGATCAACCAACCCATTAACTAATATTTTGTCATAAAAAACAAAAACAAAAAAAAATAGTAAAATACAACAAAAATAATCAGACAAAGGATAGGAGGTCCCATCACGAGCTGACCTACCATGATCATAGGAATTAATGTGGTGACATTACCACTCTGGTCACCAAGCCATGGTAATGGTCTCTGACCATTAGGTCAAAGGATAAGAGGTCTCATCATGAGTCATCTTGTTTGTCTCATTACCTCTAGTGAATGGCATTATTATCAATTGGTCACCAGGCAAGAACAATGGCCTTTTGTCAATGGTTGAAAATTAATAATAATTTATGAATCCTTCTTAGTGGAATGGATACTAGCATATAAATGGGTTAAAAGGAAACCCTATCAAGGCTATAGATGCATGCTGGAAGCAAAGGACATGCCTATGGTATCGAAGTACATTTGAAATTACCATCTAAAATTAGCCATTTTTCTCTCCCTTAACTATACTAAAGGAAAATCATTGAATCATTATGGGAACTTATTAAATTTTTCCCTTGGAAGGTGGTGACGATGAATATGTATGAATGATTAATTTTAACTTTACGTATCAGGGATGTAATCTCTTAGAGAATAATTAAGTATATTTTAAATTTCTTCCTTGTTTTTCTCTCTAAAGGCAATTTTTCGGTGAAACTTGTCTTATCCATAATCGGGGTGCAAGATCTCTCCACATGCTTTTGTCCGACTTTAATGTTCTGGGTGTCATAAATGTCTAGTCATGTCATCACGTTTCGTGATTAATGCATCCAATAATTACGTCACACGCCTCGCCGTTATTTCCATTTTTCTTACGGTTGCTCCATTATGCCTAATTAATGCATTCATATCTAATTAGTCATGTCAACTATCTTTCCAAATTATGCCTTATTAATGCATTCATATCTAATTAGTCATGTCAACTATCTTTCCAAATCAAATGCATAATGAAGGATCATGGATGACCTCTAATTTCATCAGGGGAGGTGAAAAGTTAAACACATAATTGGATGCTTACAAACTCTTAACATCATTGCATGCTATGTTTTTTCTTTGGATTTCCTACTATATGCAACGTTTTTGTTCATGTACCAGCTAAACCTTGTTGTTTCTAGTCCCAAGGTTCTCCCTGAAAAATAACCGAGATGGGTGGCCACTCGGTGCATAGTGAACCTGCACAACTACGGGTCTCTGAGCAAGCACACATTATTCTGGACCAGGTAGGGTGGTCAAAGTACTTCCTACGAATGCAAGGCTTTGACAGCGAAGTCGCTTTGGAATTTACAAATAATTTGAACAACAGAACGAAAATGGTAAGGGAAGACAAATATAGGTCAACGAAGAACTTATGGTGGAAAAAACAGGCCTACCCACAAAAGGCAAGAAATGGTTTGAGATGCATACTCTGATACAGAGCGAAACATCCTTATTTTTGAACCCTGGAGAAGAATTGGTGAGAAAAGGAAAATGGTACAATCCTGCCTCATTTCCAGAGTCATGGAAAGAACTAGTAGGTGTTGTCCAAAGGTACATTACATGTGACAGTCGATATGACATGGTAAGGGGATGACATCTGAAGTTGATGGTGGCATTGAGACAGAAGGTAATCCTGAACCTACCTCATTTTCTGAATTCATTATTGCATGAGACCGTTGTGAGACTCAAGAGATCCAAGGATCAAGCCTCAGCGGTGAGCCACCATGGACTCATAAAATTGATAATTTTCATAAGTTTGAACCAAACACAATTGAATTGAGAATATTTCTTGGGAAACCCAGAGGATCCACCAGAAACCAAAGCAACCATTTAAGAACCTGGAAACATTCTATTTGATGATAAGCAGCCAGAAGAAAATGAAGAAACCAATCAAAATGAGAATGTTACGGTAGAGGGGACCTTATAGGAAAAATCACAAACTCCAGCCCTCCAACAATTAATAAGGGCAGAAAAAAGGATGGCTTCCCTCTTTGCTTCCTTACCTAGGAAGAAAAGAAGATTAGCCAGGTTTGCTAAGTCTCAAAATTCTATAGACTCTACAAAACAGTCATTGGAGGGAGTTGGACCTTAAAAATTTCTAAATATACGGGAAACCCATCAGGAGGATCCTCCTCAAGAGCAGGAAATGGAGGCAACTCAAGTTTTGGAAGGTGTTAGAGTTGGTCTGGTCAGCCCTCTGTCAAAGATCAAAGCTCTTTGTGCATTTCAATTTTAGGTGTCCCGCTCCATCCACTCAGCTGCATTTCGCTAGGGACATGCCATGATCTGATGGAGATAGTCATGTTGGTCATTTTCCCTCATCTCTGGCCCTTGCTGGTTCAGGTCTTAGTCCATAATCACTGAAGTTCATGATAATCAAGGTCTGGTCATATTACAGGACAAAGTCATTTTTATTATCGGGTCCAGGAATCATCAATGTGGTCTTTGAAAAACATGTCCAGAACAAGCCCTGCAGGCCAGAGGGAGACATTATACAGCTCCAGTTCAGAAAGCTTCATCATCACCTGAAGAGACATTGACTCTTCTTCAAAACTCTTTTTTAAAGAAAAGTCAAACAAGGTCAACTATGACAAAATCGACAGTTGACATTTTCAGATGCAGTCGTGGATTTCAAAGCCATAGGCCCAGTCACACAATCCCCGCAAAGAAATGCCGAAAATTTTATCATGGGAGCCAAAATTTCAAAGAAAAAGGGAAAAAGCAGAGTGTTTTAAAGTCAATAAAGAGTGCAAAACAAAAACATTATAAAGTGGGTTTTCAAAGAGGAAAAAATTGAACCCAACTCTCTCAAAGCCTATATATATTTGTTTTGACCCAAAACTAAGTCATTGTGATAATGAAAAGCTTGAGAGAGGCATTTTTGAAGAAAAAAGAGCTAAGTAGGAGGAATTCGAGTAAGGAGGGCAAATTTCTAGGTGGCGCGCCGCATACACCAGGGCGCGCGACGCACACGGAGGGCGCGACGCACCGGCAGCTAGCCCACAGTGAAAAATCAACAAGGGCACGACGCACTCAGGGCGCGCGGCGCACTGGGCTTGGCGCGCGACGCACACAGCCAGGGAGCTCAAAAACACTTGCAAATTCGTTCTATATCCCGGTTGAAGGCTAGCAAACAAGAGGTAGGCTCGAATGAAACCCCTCCTCTGTAAATTTGGTCAATGGTTGGTGTTTCTAAGATGTCGAATGAGATCCAAAGCATATTGGCCATCCATGCAAATAATCACCAAAGCAAAAATGATAAACAGGGTTTGCAAATTCGAAGACACCACCAAGGTTGCTCCCATCCCCTTGTCCCCTCACTCCTCGTCATTTGCCACCTCCATTCCACCTTGCCTCCTAAAGAAACCGCCCTAAAGCCCTCTCCCCTATTTTTTCAAGCAAATTAATGTTGTTTGACAGTGCGCAGCGCACACACAAGGTGGCGCGGCGCACACAGGGCGCACAGCGCACTAGGAGCCCGGCCACAGTGTTAACACTGCACTGGTGTGGCACATACCCGACATGCGGCGCACTGGGCAAAGCGCGCGGCGCAGAGGCCTGTGAACCTAAAAAACCACTAAATCGCCCAAAATTATTGTGAATGCCTATCAAACTTGAAAGATGGGGCAAGTACCTTCACTCTTGGCATTAAAATTGATAAGAACACCATGATTTTGGTGAGTATAAATCCAATGCCAATTTTTTTTTATGAGCAAAGGAATACACAAAGAAAATAAAAAAACTAGGGTTTTGCTACAGTGACATTGTTTCTGAAGTATTCTTTTACCCCACCCCTATCAACTAATTTCCCTGTATCATTTTCCCCTTACCATCACCCTAGCTACACTGTAATCATATCTGTGCACCCCTTTTATCCCTATAGCCCAAAAAATCCCAAACCCTACGCCATCAAAACCATACCCCAAACACTCCCAAATCCCTGACAAATTTCTCCTTTAAACTCCTATTCCCCTTTTCATCATTCCCCTCCTAACACTCCCCTGTTTTATTGTCCCCTTGGTGACAGATTTTCAGAGCATTCATCAGTTTCATTGGATTCAGAGGGCAGCATAAAAATCAGGGTACCAGCAGCAGTAATGGCATCAGAAAATTCATCAGATTATGAGGGGGATACACACAGTGACACATCTTCAGGAGAGAGGGCCCATAAGAGACATCACCGGAGTGGCAGACATCTCAGAGACGAGCCAAACACCCTCACAGAGCTACAGGCGTGCCCACTTTCCATGTCTTGTTTCCAGCACTTGGCATGTTATGAATTTTGCCAAAGGGTGGAAAATGTCAGAGTACATCACGAGCTGGCCTGCGTTTTTGCACTTCATTTGCAGGGAGGCCAATATGTCCTAGCTAGGGTCACTTTCACCTTGACACCGGAGGCTATATCAGTGGCAACAGGGATACCAAACATTGGGGAGCAGTGGCATAAGAAAAAGAAGGTGGAGAGGCATCACTATGAGCCTTACATCAAGGATAGTTGTTTGAGCCAGCTCACCAGAGTTTTTCCATTCAGGTTTTTGAGGGACGAGTATGCCCCACTCATGAAATTGATCATGAAGTATTTCAGTTGCGAGGGGAGGTTTTCTCGCCTTTATGCCTATCACATCTGCTTGCTCATGCACTTCACCAGGGTGTGGATGATGAGCCTTCCATTTTTCATCTGCAACAACATTGAGAAGATGAAAAACTTCATGCAGCGCAAGACCCCACGACAGCAGCTAAACAGTTTCTATCGTTTTGCTGTCATCCGGATTTTAGTGGACCATCAGTTGGGATTGCAGGGTATTGCTTGGGAGGACTTCATCTCCCGTGATTTCTTCAGCGCTCCACCGGTGATATCAGAGGCAGAACATGAGGTGGGAGGTCCTTCATATTAGTTTGAGCATGATACAAGAGGTCCGTCACATCAGTTTGAGCGTGAGGTGGAGAGTCCTTCACATCAGTTTGAGAGTCATGAGACTGCCACCATGCCAGTATACATCACATACCAGAAGGGCAGTAGACCATTGTTCGCAGCAGCTAAGCGAGTGTTATCTCCACCCGGGGTGGAAGGGGCCTCGCTTCCGACATCAACACCCCAGGAGCAGGGTAAGGGCAAGGATTCAGTGCAGGAGGAAGGGCCATCAGGTGAGCAAGAGACTGAGTTTGTTCTCCTCCAGGATGATGAGATAGATGCGGAACCCACCAATGAGGAGCTTATAGAGATCATCAAGGAGCAGCAATCAGAGATTGAAGACTTGACCATTGATCTAGAAAGGGCCAAGTGGAACATGAACTACCTGGAGCAGAGAAACAAACAGCTTGAGGACCAACAGATGATCATGGAGCTGCAGAAAATTCGTGAGCAACGCCAAGCTGCTCAAAGAAGAAGGGTTTCGCTCACATCTTTGGAGCAAGAAATCAATGAAGACCGGGAGTCCAACCTTGAGAGGATCAACATGAATTTGGAGAGGCTGTTGGAAAAATAAAACAGGGATAAAGACATGTTGAGGTGCATGACTCATCACTACCAGGCCCGAAACATGAGTTCCAAAGCAAGAATCAGGAGCCTAAAGGCAAAATTGAGCAAAGCGAGAAAAGAGGCAAAAGAGGCAAAGGAGGCAAAGGAGCAAGATCGGCTTTGAATCTTGGCTAAGGCTCCCTTGGCACAGTAAAGTACTTCATAGGGAACCTCCAACCCAAATTTCAAGGAATTTGGGCAAATTTTAGTCACAGGCAAATTTTTTGGGCACAAAACAGGAAATTTCTCCCTGTGCGTCGCGCCACTGGCGCGACGCTAAAATTATAGCACTATAATCGAGGAATGGCTTGCATATTTGGATTCAGCATCGAAAAATACGTCTACTGGTGTCTGGGAAATAAATTTTGAAAAGTTTTGGGTCTCCTAAAGGTCAAAAAAACCCAAAAATGGCCTCTCTGCCACTTTTTGGACACACAGAAAGTAGTCTTGGGAGAATGAAGATTTGGAGGGGCAAATGAGCTTCAAATTCAGAAATTCCAGTTGGGTTGGAAAGTAGATAGGACAGGCTTTCCAACAAGCCCACTTGGGCACATTTTGGACACTTGCAAGTGCCCCAAAATAGGCTCCAAAGTGTTGCGATGCACAGGGAATTTGGCGCGGCACACAGGGAAAAAATGGCCAATTTGATCTCGTTTCTCGAAATTTCGGGTCGCGACTTCTCCAAGCGGGCCCGGTCATCTATTCTTCAGTTTTTTGGCACCAAAGGTGGCTTTTAAAGAGTTTTCTCTCCATGTGGGCATCTATCCAAGTGGCAAAAGAATGCAAAGGGTCACCCCAGCCAAATGTCATGCTTGAGAGCACTGCACCTGTAGCTGATGGTTGGCCCTCCACCTCCTTTTCAAAATGATTTGAGTAACTGCCCAACCCTTGGGTGTTCCATCTCTTCTCTACACTTTCTATATATTGTAAGCAAGTTATTTTCAAAGGGCTAGCTTGTAACTTCTGGGAAACTGTGGGAAAGAAACTCTGTTTCTGCACTGTGTATTTTTGACAGAGAGTTAATGAAAGGAAACGGCTCTATTTCATGAGATTCTTGTGGTTTTGAGTGTAGAAAATGTGTTCTTATGCTCCATATGTATATTGTTATGTTTCATAATTCATTTCATGTTTCATTTCAATGAAATTTTCTAAGTGAGATTAGGTAGAATTCAATTTATATTGCTCTGCCTGTGGGAAAATTTCATGTGTAGTGTTATTCTTATGTTGAAAAGGATTCATGCAACCATGCCCTTTTCACTATCTTCAGCAATATTTTCATTCCGCGTCACCTTAAGTCGAAATTGTTGTGCTTCCTGCCTACCTTGCCTCACGGAATAATATGTGCCTTCATTTTCAATTCTCTGTTCTTCGCTAAGTGCCAGTCCCACATACATCCCAGAAGCTCGGTCACTTTCAAAAATATTTTCCAAAATCCTCTTTCACTTACTAGCCTAAGGTAAATATTGCTTTGTAAGTCATCTCAGACCATTTTTCCTATCCATTCGTTGAGCGTGACTCGGAGAGAGCCCTCTCCTGCTCTGGTAGGGCTAGCTACTAGACTGAGCGTGGTTTGTGGTTACCCTAATTTTTTCCTTCTTCAACCTAAGGCAGATTTAGGTGCTAACATAGTGGCGACCATACTGGGGAAAAGTTGAAAATCAAATCCCCTTTTTTCATAAGAATTCTAGGCTTCCGGATGATGAGCTTAGGATTGGAAAATCTTGAGTAAGTTGGTTGTGTCCCGTAATTCCTCTCAATAGAACGTTGGCTTCAAGACGGTATACCAGAGCGAATCTGGACCCGGACCCTCCTCATATTTACGAAAATCCCAATTTGATCCCAAGACTCCTTCGTCAAGAAAGCACCATAACTCCCGTGTTCAAATCCCATTCATGTCCCGACATTTTTGAGTATCTTGAGGAGCTTGAGTTTGAAGAACGATTTGAGATATCAATGTTTGAGTCTAAATCCGAAAGGGTTGTTGATTACACCATCCCCAATCCGCAATTTCTTGTAGACCTTGAGACAGAAAGAGCTAATATATTAATCGATAACTACATTGCCACACAGCCCCAAACTCCAAGCGCAAGCCCCTTGCAAACTGTGCACACTCCTGCAACGCCTCCAAAGCCAAATCCACCAAGTATGATGGTTGCCCATTTCGCACCCCTTGTTCTGCCCCAAGTCCTAGATGACATGCCAAATGATTATCAAAGTAAAATCCCATTTTTTGATGGCACTCCTAACAGTATTACAGCTCAACAACATGTGGATAAAATGGCAAATTTCTATGAACTTCATGAGATCGATGCGGAGAATGTGGCAATGAGGCTCTTTGTACAAACATTTGCGGGTGATGTGAGGAAATGGTTCAGAGGTTTGACGGATGAAAGTATCACCACCTTGGCTGAGCTACAAAGACAATTTTTGAACAGGTGGGAAGTCAAAAAGAATCCCCTTCAAATTCTGGCCGAGTATGAACAAATCAAGCGGAATGCTGGTGAGTCGGTCCAAGATTATTGTGTTAGATTTAATACAGTCTACAATGAAATCCCAGACCATCTAAAGCCAACTGTGGGACTAGCAATGATGAAGTTTCCAGATGGGTTTGATGCTGACATGGCGTACCAATTGAGAGAGAGAGAACCGGCTAAAATGGAAGACATGCAGAAATTTGCGGTCATAGTTGAGGCTAATCTGCTGTCCAAAAGAGCAAGAGCGAAAGTAGAGAAGATAATCACGGTGAAAGAAGAATCTTCTTCAATGGATCAGCTGCTCAAGAAGGTAGAACAGATGCTTGAAAGGGTAAAACTTGACAAGCCAGAGCCACAAGTTAGGAATCCTAACTTTCGTGGCCAATAGCAGCCACAATATAGGATAAGACAAAGAGATCAGCGGACTCAAGAGCAGACAGCACAACAGCTGGTACAAACACCTTTGCAGCAGAATTTCGTGCATGGACCGGAGTCAGATGAGGACAGGAATGTAATAGGCGAGGAAAACCATCTCTTTACTCCAGATGAGCTGCCTACCTACATCACCGAAGAATAAGAATGTGTAGTAAATTCATCTACTCACCAAGACACTAATTTTGTTCTAGCTAACGAAACCATGTTGGAGGAAGAGTCAGAAGAATATCAAAGGGGGTATATGAATGCTTTGTCCACACAGCAGCAGCGATATTCCCTGAGAAACAGAGATGTACCGATCAAACCAAATCAGAAAAAGGAGGGTGAAACGACAAAGAATGATCTATCAGCTACACAAAGAAAAGGAAAGGAGGCGGTTGTTCCGGAGAGCAGCAAATCAAAGTTAGTAGAACAATCACAGCAACCAGCCACCTCAAAAGAGAAGGAAAGGAAATACATCCCAGACAAAGACGTAGAAATAACTCCCACTTTCAGCCTAGAGAATGAGATTTCTAAGCTAAAGGTATCCATCCCTTTGACTGAAATCATGAAGAACAGCGGTTACGAAGGACAAATTTCTAAGATGTTAAATTTGGACCCAATGTCCAACATTGTAAACGTGGAAGATGATCAGCCTGAAATGATTTTTGGGCCAGCGACGAATGGTGAGTATCCTAAGAGCGAGGTACCACCCTTCTATATCAGTTTATGATTGCATGACTTTGTGCTACACAATGCCATGTTCGATTCCGGAGCCTCTCACAATCTCATGCCCGAGGCTATCATGGATAAGCTTGGTCTGGACATCACCCGCCAATATCATGATCTCTATTCATTCGACTCCAGCAAAGTAAGGTGCATAGTGCTCATCAAAGACTTAGTTGTGAGTTTGGATCAGCTTCCTATGAAAAATGTTCTGATGGATGTAGTGGTAGCATACATTCCTCCAAGGTTTGGCATGCTTCTTTCCAGGTCTTGGGTAGCAAAATTGAAGGGGACGTTACGGCTGGATTTCTCCTATGCAACAATCCCTGTGTTTGGACAAATGAGGAAGTTATACCGAGAACAAAAGATGAAGTATATGATCACAAGCAAGGAGAAACCGATAAATCATCCTCTAAACTATGTACATACAGATTTAGAGTCTTTTGTTTTGTTTTCAGATAGTTTAAATGAAATAGATAGTCAGATAGTAGAAGCAGATGACATTCCAGAAATAGCAGAAAATTTTAGAGAGATTTTGAAGAAATAAAGACAAGAAAAGCAGCAAAAGATTGGGCAATCAGCTGAAAACGATGAACAGCAAGCAAACAATGGACAACAAAAAGATTTTCAGCACTTGCAAGAAGAAGAAGAAGGCTTATGGACCATGGATTTTGATGGAGCAGTAGGGAATGATGGAGCTGGTATTGGTATTTGGGTACACAGTCCTTTCTCCACCCCAAACAAAGTGCCTAGCAGCATGAGAGTTTTCTCCTACAAGCTAGCCTTTGAATGTTCCAATGATGAAGCTAAATATGAAGCTCTGATTGCTGGCCTGAAGATTGTTAGAAAGCTGAATGCAAAGAGGATTTCAGTATATGGCGACTCTGAGTTTGTGATAAAACAGGTCAGAGGTGAGTATCAAGAAAAACATCCTAGGATGCGGGCCTACCGTAATGCAATTTTGGACATCTTGAAGCTATTTTCCGAATACACCTTGACATGTGTGCCACGAATACAAAATAGTATTGCTGATGCTCTTGCCAAGGCAGCGAGAAGCTTGAAGATCCCCATGAACTCCAGCAATAAATTTGAAATCCATGTCAAGCACCATCCAACCATTCCAGACAATCAGCGACATTGGCAAGTGTTCCAAGATGATGAGGAGATTAAGGATTTTCTGCTCAACAAAGGCAAGTTCAAAGAAACCTTAATCGATGTGGAAAACGATGAGAACAAAGGGAATGGTACAGAAGAATTGCAGATCAATCAAATGGACGTATTACAGCAGAAGAATAACATCATTCCTAAAGGCTTGATACCCCTAGAGGAACTTTTTGATCAGGATGATGTAGCTCGCAAGCTAACTTTGCAGCCAACGGAGAAAGGTGTAGAAGAAGTCAACATCGGTACAACTGCAAATCCGAAATTGGTAAAATTGTCCAAGACATTACCGCCAAAGATCAAGGACAAATATATCAGCTTGATGGCTTCATTTGCAGATGTATTTGCTTGGGATTATTCTAATTTAAAGACCTATGATACGAACATCATTCAGCACACAATACCTATCAAGCCCAATCAGAAACCATTTAGACAAAAGCTGAGAAGGATCAATCCAAAGTTGCTGCCATCCATCGAAAAAGAGGTAAATAGGTTGTACAAGTTAGGTATCATTGTGCCTATCAGATTTTCAGATTGGATATCTAACTTAGTGCCTATACGAAAGAAGACCGGTGAGATCTGCCTATGCATCGATTTCAGAAATCTAAACAAGGTCCCATTGAAGGACAACTATCCGCTGCCCAAGATGGACCATATACTTCAGTGAGTAGTGGGGGCATCTCTTATGTCGATGCTCAATGGTTATTCTGGATATAACCAAATTTTAGTCCATGAAGATGATAGGGATAAGACAGCATTCACAACTCCATGGGGAACATTTCACTCTGCCAAAATGCCATTCGGTTTAAAGAATGTGGGTGCCACATTTTAGCGTGCAATGGACTTGGCGTTTGCAAATTAGAAGGATGTGTTTTTGGTGGTGTACTTGGATGACTTGACGGTGTTTTCAAAATCTGATGAAGAGCATATGCATCACCTAAAAATTGTCTTTCAAAAATGCAGGAAATATGGCCTATCGCTGAATCCTAAGAAGAGCTTGTTCTCCATGGAGGAAGGAAAATTACTTGGGCATATCATTTCAAAAGATGGCATCTGCATAGACCCAGCACATGTGCAAGCAATTCAGCAAATCGATCTGCCTAGGAACAAAAAGGAGATACAGTCATTCAACGGTAAGATGAATTTTCTACGTCGCTTTGTGCCTAATCTTGCGGAACACTTAAAGGAAATGACCAACATGCTTAAGAAGGACAGCCAGGTGAAATGGGCAGATGAGGCGGTAAAATCTTTCAACTTGGTCAAATTGGCCCTCTCTTCAGCTCCAGTTCTAGTCAGCCCGGATTACACTCAAGATTTCATATTGTTTTCATTTGCTTCTGAGCACACTATGGCAGCGGTATTGTTGCAGAAGAGGGATGATCATGAAAGACCAATTGCATTCTTCAGCAGGGCTATAAGGGATGCAGCTTTGAAGTATAACATCATTGAGAAGAAAGCCCTGGAATTGGTGAAGGCATTGAAGGATTTCCGGGTGTATATCCTACATTCTCACATTCTGGCCTATGTTCCTAATACTGTTGTGGAAGATGTTTTAGTGCAAACCGATCTGGAAGGGAAGAGGCAAATGGATCGCAGCTTTATTGGAATACGGTGTGGAGATAAAGCCTACAAATCTGGTCAAAGGACAAGGGTTGGCGAAACTAATGGCTGAATCAAATTTGCATGCATTGGACATAAATCTGATCGCTGCCATGTCCGCTGAGAATGATGAAGGAACGTCGGTTCAGATATCTGAAATGTTTGCTTTGTCCCCGTGGTATTCTGATATAATATATGTGCTGAAAAATCTATCACCACCACCCGACATGGCTAGAAACAAAGCGAGAACACTTAAATTGAAAGCTGCCAAGTTTTGTACCTTGAATGCTGCACTGTATTGGAAAGATCCCGGTGGCATTTTGCTAAATTGTCTAGTGGAAGAGGAGGCAAAGAAAGTCATGGAGGACTTCCACGGAGGAGAGTGTGGTGGACATCTTTTTTGGAAGTAACCAGCGAACAAAATCTTGAGAGCAGGGTACTACTGGCCTACTTTGTTTGCTGATGTGCATAAGATGGTAAAGCACTGTCATAAGTGTCAAATTTTCAAAGGAAAACAGAAACTACAGCCTTTGCCACTCAAGCCTATTGAAGTGAGCGCTCCATTCCAGCAGTGGGGGTTGGATTTCATTGGGGAAATTCATCCCGCCTCTTCTGGATAGCATAGATGGATCCTTACAGCGACGGACTACTTCACAAAATGGATTGAGGCAGCCCCTACTAGACAAGCGACGGACACGGTAATCATCTCATTTCTCGAAAATAACATCTTGTCTCGCTTTGGTTGTCCAAAAAAAATAATCACTGATAATGCAGCAGCTTTTAAATTGAAAAGGATGGTAGAATTTTGTCATAAATATCATATAATTTTGCGTCATTCAACTGCCTATCATCCGCAAGGCAATGGATTGGCGGAATATTCAAATAAATCTTTGGTCAACATCATCAAGAAGCTACTGGAAATAAATAAGAAGAGCTGGAACAAGAGGCTGGTACATGCACTTTGGGCAGATCGAATCAGTCAGAAAAAGTCTATTGGTATGTCACCGTTTCAGCTGGTTTATGTAGTGGACACAGTATTTCCCGCTTCTCTTGCTGCCCCGGTGGTCAAACTTCTTCAGGAGGCCGGTAGTGAGGAAGATCCCATGCAGAGAAGGCTGAATCAAATGATCCACTTGCAGCAAACAAGAGAGGAAGTTTTCAAAAACACATCCAAGTTGCAGGAGAGGATAAAGAAAATTTATGACAGAAAAGCTAAAGCGGACAAATTTCAGTTGGATGATGTGGTGCTGAAGTGGGATGAAAGGAATGAAGAGAAAGGCAAGCACGGAAAGTTCAAAAATCTGTGGAAAGGTCCTTCCAAGATCGCAGCATACAGGGGTCAAAATGCCTTTCTTCTGAAGGAAATGAACGGGGAAGATTGTCCTAGAGGGTCGATCAATGGTCGGCTGCTCAAGCGGTATCATTGTTGATCTATTAACGTTGCTTCCACTGTCATTGTAAATACCATTTTTATTTCAGTTTGGTTTCAGTATGTAAAGTCAGTTTTTGAGTTATTCCAATTGTCAAGTTTGAGTCAATTTCTTGGTTATTCCAGTTTTGTAAATAAGTCAGAGTCTTGTGTTGTTTATCAAAATGATGACTCCATATCCCAATGGAAAAAGAGGCACTACCTAGCTCCTCCAGAGATCTGTTGTTCTTGGCACCTCCAAGGAGCTACCATCCCCCATTGGAGCCAATGTTAGAGTCGGTCTGGTCAGCCCTCCGTCAAAGATCAAAGCTCTTTGTGCATTTCAATTTTAGGTGTCCCGCTCCATCCACTCAGCTGCATTTCGCTAGGGACATGCCATGATTTGATGGAGATAGTCATGCTGGTCATTTTCCCTCATCTCTGGCCCCTGCTGGTTCAGATCTTAGTCCATAATCACTGAAGTTCATGATAATCAAGGTCTGTTCATATTACAGGACAAAGTCATTTTTATTATCGGGTCTAGGAAATCATCAATCTGTTCTTTGAAAAACATGTCCAGAACAAGCCCTACAGGCCAGAGGGAGGCCTTATACAGCTGCAGTTCAGAAAGCTTCATCATCACCTGAAGAGACATCGACTCTTCTTCAAAACTTTGTTTTGAAGAAAAGTCAAACAAGGTCAACTATGACAAAATTTTCCAAAAATCGACAGTTGACATTTTCAGATGCAGTCATGGATTTCAAAGCCAGAGGCCCAGTGACACAGTCCCCGCAAAGAAATGCCGAAAATTTTATCATGAGAGCCAAAATTTCAAAGAAAAAGGGAAAAAGCAGAGTGTTTTAAAGTCAATAAAAAGTGCAAAACATAAACATTATAAAGTGGGTTTTCAAAGAGGAAAAAATTGAACCCAACTCTCTCAAAGCCTATATATATTCGTTTTGACCCAAAAATAAGTCATTGTGATAAGAAAAAGCTTGAGAGAGGCATTGTTGAAGAAAAGAGAGCTAAGTAGGAGGAATTCGAGTAAGGAGGGCAGATTTCTAGGTGGCACGGCACATACACCAGGGCGCGCGACGCATCGGCAGCCAGCCCACAGTGAAAAATCAACAAGGGCGCAACGCACTCAAGGTGTGCGGCGCACTGGGCTTGGAGCGCGACGCACACAGCCAGGGAGCTCAAAAACACTTGCAAATTCGTTCTATATCCCGGTTGAAGGCTAGCAAACAAGAGGTAGGCTCAAATGAAACCCCTCCTCTGTAAATTTGGTCAATGGTTGGTGTTTCTAAGATGTCGAATGAGATCCAAAGCATATTTTCCATCCATGCAAATAATCACCAAAGCAAAAATGATAAACGGGGTTTGCAAATTCGAAGACACCACCAAGGTTGCTCCCATCCCCTTGTCCCCTCACTCCTCGTCATTTTCCACATCCATTCCACCTTGCCTCCTAAAGAAACCGCCCTAAAGCCCTCTCCCCTGTTTTTCCAAGCAAATTAACGTTGTTTGACAGTGCGCGGCGCACACACAAGGTGGCGCAGTGCACACAGGGCGCACAGCGCACTCGGAGCCCGGCCACAGTGTTAACACTGCACTGGCGCGGCGCATACCGGGTGCGCGGCGCACTGGGCAAAGCGTGCGGCGCACTGGGCAAAGCGTGTGGCGCACAGGCCGTTGAGTCTAAAAAACCAATAAATCGCCTAAAATTGTTGTGAATGCCTATCAAACTTGAAAGATGGGGCAAGTACCTTCACTCTTGACATTAAAATTGATAATAATACCATGATTTTGGTGAGTATAAATCCAATGCCAAATTTTTTTTATGAGCAAAGGAATACACAAAGAAAATAAAAAAAACTAGGGTTTTTCTACAATGACATTGTTGCTGAAGTATTCTTTTACCCCACCCCTATCAACTAATTTCCCTGTAGCATTTTCCCCTTACCATCACCCTAGCTACATTGTAATCATATCTGTGCACCCCTTTTATCCCTATAGCCCAAAAAATCCCAAACCCTTCCCCATCAAAACCATACCCCAAACACTCCCAAATCCCTGACAAATTTCTCCTTTAAACCCCTATTCCCCTTTTCATCATTCCCCTCCTAACACTCCCCTGTTTTATTGTCCCCTTGGTGACAGGTTTTTAGAGCATTCATCAGTTTCATTGGATTCAAAGGGCAGCATAAAAATCAGGGTACCAGCAGCAGTAATGGCATCAGAAAATTCATCAGATTATGAGGGGGATACACACAGTGACACATCTTCAGGAGAGAGGGCCCATAAGAGACATCACCGGAGTGGTAGACATCTTAGAGACGAGCCAAACACCCTCACAGAGCTACAGGCACGCCCACTTTCCATGTCTTGTTTCCAGCACTTGGCATGTTATGAATTTTGCCAAAGGGTGGCAAATGCCAGAGTAAATCACGAGCTGGCCCGCCTTTTTGCACTTCATCTACAAGGAGGCCAATCTGTCCTGGCTGGGGTCACTTTCACCTTAACACCGGAGGCTATATCAGTGGCAACAGGGATACCAAACATTGGGGAGCAGTGGCATAAGAAAAAGAAGGTGGAGAGGCATCACTATGAGCCTTACATCAAGTACAGTTGTTTGAGCCAGCTCACCATAGTTTTTCCATTCAGGTTTTTGAGGGACGAGTATGCCCCACCCGTGAGATTGATCATGAAGTATTTCAGTTGCGAGGGGAGGTTTTCTCGCCTTTATGCCTATCACATCCGCTTGCTCATGCACTTCACCAGGGTGCAGATGATGAGCCTCCCATTTTTCATCTGCAACAACATTGAGAAGAAGAAAAACTTCATGCAGCGCAAGACCCCACGACGGCATCTAAACAGTGTCTATCATTTTGCTCTCATCCGAATTTTAGTGGACCATCAGTTGGGATTGCAGGGTATTTCTTGGGAGGACTTCATCTCCCGTGATTTCTTCAGCGCTCCACCGGTGATATCAGAGGCAGAACATGAGGTGGGAGGTCCTTCATATCAATATGAGCATGATACAGGAGGTCCGTCACATCAGTTTGAGCATGAGGTGGAGAGTCCTTCACATCAGTTTGAGAGTCATGAGACTTCCACCATGCGAGTATACATCACATACCAGAAGGGCAGTAGACCATTGTTCGCAGCAGCTAAGCGAGTGTTATCTCCACCCGGGGTGGAAGGGGCCTCGCTTCCAACATAAGCACCCCAGGAGCGGGGTAAGGGAAAGAATTTAGTGCAGGAGGAAGGGCCATCGGTTGAGCAAGAGACTGAGTTTGTTCTCCTCCAGGATGATGAGATAGATGCAGAACCCACCAATGAGGAGCTTATAGAGATCATCAAGGAGCAGCAATCAAAGATTGAAGACTTGACCATTGATCTAGAAAGGGCCAAGTGGAACATGAACTACCTGGAGCAGAGAAACAAATAGCTTGAGGACCAACAGACGATCATGGAGCTGCAGAACATCCGTGAGCAACGCCAAGATGCTCAAAGAAGAAGGGTTCCGCTCACATCTTTGGAGCAAGAAATCAATGAAGACCGGGAGTCCAACCTTGAGAGGATCAACATGCATTTGGAGAGGTTGTTGGACAAAGAAAACAAGGAGAAAGACATGCTAAGGTGCATGACTCATCACTACCAGGCTCGAAACATGAGTTCCAAAGCAAGAATCAGGAGCCTAAAGGTAAAATTGAGCAAAGCAAGAAAAGAGGCAAAAGAGGCAAAGGAGGAAAAGGAGCAAGATAGGCTTCGAATCTTAGCTGAGGCTTCCTTGGCACATCAAGGCACTTCATAGGGAACCTCCAGCCCAAATTTCAAGGAATTTGGACAAATTTTGGTCACAGGCAAATTTTTTGGGCACAAAATAGGAAATTTATCCCTGCGCGTCACGCCACTGGTGCGACGCTAAAATTATAGCACTCTAATCGAGGAATGGCTTTCATATTTGGATTCAGAATTGAAAAATACGTCTACTGGTGTCCGGGCAAGAAATTTTGACAAGTTTTGGGTCTCCTAAAGGTCAAAAAACACCCAAAAATGGCCTCTCTGCCACTTTTTGGACACACAGAAAGCAGTCTTGGGAGAATGAAGTTTTGGAGGGGAAAATGAGCTTCAAATTCATAAATTCTAGTCGGGTTGGAAAGTAGACAGGACAGGCTTTCCAACAAGCCCACTTGGGCACATTTTGGACACTTGCAAGTGCCCCAAAACAGGCTCCAAAGTGGCGCGACGCACAGGGAATTTGGTGCGGCGCACAGGGGAAAAAACGGCCAATTTGCTCCCATTTCGCGAAATTTCGGGTCGCGACTTCTCCAAGTTGGCCCGGTCATCTATTCTTCAGCTTTTTGGCACCAAACGCGGCTTTTAAAGAGTTTTCGCTCCGGGTGGGCATCTATCCAAGTGGCAAAATAATGCAAAGGGTCACCCCAACCAAATGTCATACTTGAGAGCGCTGCACCTGTAGCTGATG
Organism: Pinus tabuliformis; assembly: GCA_031772625.1. NCBI lineage: Eukaryota > Viridiplantae > Streptophyta > Pinopsida > Pinales > Pinaceae > Pinus > Pinus tabuliformis. The sequence continues at coordinate 610,261,195 of CM062806.1, read as the reverse complement.
CTTGGCCCTCCACCTCCTTTTCAAAATGATTTGAGTAACTGCTCCACCCCTGGGCATTCCATCTCTTCTCTACACTTTCTATATATTGTAAGCAAGTTATTTGCAAAGGGCTGGCTTGTAACTTCTGGGAGACTGTGGGAAAGAAACTATGTTTCTGTACTCTGTATTTTTGACAGAGAGTTAATGAAAGGCAGCGGCTCTGTTTCATGAGATTCTTGTGGTTGTGAGTGTAGCAAATGTGTTCTTATGTTCCATATGTATCTTGTTATGTTTCATAATTCATTTCATGTTTCATTTCAGTGAAATTTTCTAAGTGAGATTAGGTAGAATTCAATTTATATTGCTCCGCCTGTGGGAAAATTTCACGTGCAATGTTATTCTTCTGTTGAAAATGATTCATGCGACCATGCCCTTTTCACTATCTTCAGCAATCTTTTCATTCCGCGTCACCTTAAGTTGAAATTGTTGCGCTTCCCGCCTACCTTGCCTCATGGAATAATTTGTGCCTTCATTTTCAATTCTCTATTCTTCGCTAAGCGCCAGTCCCATATACATCCCAGAAGCTCGGTCACTTTCAAAAATCTTTTCCAAAATCCTCTTTCACTTACTAGCCTAAGGTAAATATTGCTTTGTAAGTCATCTCAGACCATTTTTCCTATCCATTCGCTAAGCATGACTCGGAGAGAGCCCTCTCCTGCTCTAGTAGGGCTAGCTACCAGACTTAGCATGGTTTGTGGTTACCCTAATTTTTTCCTTCTTCAGCCTAAGGCAGATTTAGGTGTTAACAGAAGGGTCGCAAAATTTTCTGAATTCTATGGACTTTGAACAAGTTGCGGGTTTCTCAAGAAATCCTCCTGATCAAAGGAAATCACCTATATCTCTAACCTCTCCTCCAAATTCCACAGCTACTGTAATTTTAGAACCCTCGGGAGAACCTAAGAACATGTTTTTTTGAGAATATTCTGTTGATTTTGTTGCAACCATCCTCGAACCCTCCTCTCCTGAAGAAGTAGCCATAGAATCTCCTCCAGAAAACAAAAAACGAGAAGTCAACATTGACTCTCCAATGGGACCCTAGGATGACAATGACCTTATTGAACCTATAACTTATGCCACAATTGAGCCTACCAAAGAATTTATGATTGGAAGCCCAACGACCATAGTCATTGTTCCCTCTTCTCCAGACACCCTAGCCAGGAATTTCACATAGTAGGTTAACAGAGGACTCAGGAATAAAAGAAAAAGTGGGTCTAGTAGGGAAATGGAGTCATTGAATAAAGAAAACAGGAAGTTACAAAGAAAACTCTGGAAAATTAAGAAGTGGTTGCAAAATAGTAAGGCCCAAAGGCATTATGAGAAGAGAAATGATAAGAGGAAGGAAGTTTGGGAGAATGAAACCCAAACTAGCGCTGAAGATTTTGTTGTTACATTTATAGTGGGAACTTAGACATAGTCAGATACGTCAAATATTGATGTTTTAACTATTGAAGTTGGAACTCATATGGATTTACCAATTTCTATTACAAGAGAATCATAAACATAACACATGCCTCGATACACTCCTTTAATTGTGGAAGCCACCATTCGGGTTCTGAATAAAAATATAGATGAACAACAAGAGACTATAATGCGATATCAAAAAGAGGTAGTACCTCAAAAGGAACATTGTGATTTTCTTCAAAGGTTTAAGTCATTGTTAGTTACGAAGGACAAAACTTATGTCGAGCTGAGAGAAGCCAGGAAAAAGATTCATCCTTTGAAGAGTAATCTTGAAAAAGCCACAAAACAAGTGAAATAATTTTGTTCTATATACTCGAATGCTTTTTCATGCAGGTTTCCAGCCAGAAATTATGTCTTATTTTGCTAGAACAATATTTATTGCTTAAGGTTAAGGTTGTTCGGTCTGGGAAACCTTACAAATTTAGGAATGTTTTAGAGTTTTTTAATTCTTTCCATAAGTAGGATGATAATACAAAGTACCTTTTATGTGAAATTTACATGCACAACTTATTCTTAGGTGAGCAGAGAGATGAGAATCCTGCGCCTTTTGTAGGGGATGTGTAGTTCCAAGGCTTTATATCATTTTCTAAAAATCTTATAAAATGGGAAAAAACCTATAACGTGTTTCAAAGAAGAGAGCTTGGTCTCAACCTCTAGGTTAGAGGAGAGCGATGATTCCCCTTGCATACACTTATTCGCCATAAGAAGTTCATGGAACAATCCGGTGTTGTCGATGCTTTGGAACTTATTCACAATGATGTCTTACAGTCAGGACTGAAATACTTGTTAGATATTAATGCCGAGGCTCTTCGACGAGCCAAAAAAAGATGGTAGGCATCATCTGGAGAAATTAAAAACAAAGAACCTTTTAACTATTGGAATTTTTAGGCTACAATGAGCAAGGCACAAGATTACTTTCATATGATATTGGAAGAAGGCCCTAGATGGATAGGGTGCAGGTACAGGTGTCCTATAATATTGTGTCCTCAAGATGATTGTAAGTCTAAGTATGATTTGACTGAGGCAAGTAAGTATGTTGTTTTCCAAGAAATCCAAAGTAGAAATGGATTTCAACATTGTGGATAAAACCCTTATCTGACCTATTTTTTAATTACCCTTCGTGTCAATCACTTGTTTGCATGAATTCACCCAAATAGGTAAGTTGGGGGTAATGTTGGGCTTCAGAATTGATACATTCTCTTACCATATTTCCTTATCTTTTCATTAGTTTTCTAAGATTTTATGTATAGAATATGGTACTTCGTGTGATATGGATTCTAGGAAGAATTTGATAAGATTTTCATCATTTTATTCTTTAAAGAGTTAATTTAAATTACAGAAAGACACAATATGCTTATGATTTGAACTAATAATTGACAAGGATATTATATATCGGATGTTGTTCCCTGGAATAGTCAAAGAAGAACGAGTTGTGTGGAGCTGTGCGGGTTTGTTTTAACCTGATTGAACGAGATTGAATTCTATCATGGAAAGATCAGTTGAAGAAAATATCTTGGCTTGCTATTCCAGGGAAATGTTGGAGATTTCGTAATTTGAATTAAGTGTCGTAATAATCTTCAGATTTTCAAGATTGCTTCTGTATTTCGAAAATAGACTTGATTGTAATATAAAAACGAGGAATTGAATCTCTGTAGTTTAGTGGGAATTAATGTCATTTTGATCTATGTTACAATTTTTTACAGACATCTTTTGTAAGTTGTTCATATTAATTTAATGGAGAATTTCATGGTTCGGCCTTAACTTATTACACTGAATTAGCTATGGGGCAGTTGAATTCCAAAGATCTTGGGCCCAGTCCTGAAATGACTCGTTGTCCTTTCTTGTGTTATTGCATTTATGTTTAGCTTTCAATTCTTGTTTTACAATCATTCAATTACTATCTAGATCTAATCGATGGTTATTGGATTTGTCATTAGAGTATTATTTTCTACAGCAATTGCAGTAAAAGATCATAGTATTGGATTTATTATAGTTAGTTCTTAGACTGCTATTTTTTCTGTTGTTTCCTGTGATTAATTAAGAGTTTTTAACCTTGAAGATACGATATTTCTTTCCACAGATTCATTTTTATTCAGAGTGTTGTTCCTTCCTCATAGATGTTGTTTCCTAGGAAACAACTTTGTGTTAGCAGGGTTATTTCAATATTCTTGGTAAAATATTTAATTCTTACTTCATTGTTTTTGGTAAAATATTTCATGCTTTGATTCTTTTAGTAGTTTTGATTTTTTATGCTTGAAACCAAGAAGTTGTGAGGGAATCGTTCTTTTCGGTAGATCCTAGTTGTTCCTTGTATTCACATGCATTTACCTTTCATCAAGGTTAGATAGATTAGATAATATTAGAACTATATCTTGCACATACTATTTGGACTGCCCTTAAATAAATAGAAAAATCTCTTGGTTGACGATTTAATGTATAGAGGTCAATTGATCTTTTTGGAACAACTAAGCAACCCAATAGATACCATGTAGAAATTCCTTGTAGATTAAAATTACAATTTGTAATATGTTAAAATAATTGACTTGAATCTACTCTATTCATCAGCGAAAACAATAATTGATAGATGAAATCACGAAGAATATAAGAGAAAGAATTCAATCACACATAACATATTGATTTTCTAGGGAAAGCCATAGCTAAAAAACCCTGCTATCTATATATTGCATTAATCAAAGAATCTAGATTAATACAATATTCTCTGCTCAACCTTGAGGTCAACCTGCACAAGTATTTTCTATCCTCTGCCTGATTGACTACCTTTGGCCAATACTTGACCAAATTTCCAAGCCTCCAAGCTCCTAATTCCTTGCATTGTTCCCTTGCGAATTAGCCCCTATTTAATGTGGAAATTCCTCAATTATGAATTGCGCAATACTCATAGGCCTTCCTCTGATTGCATACACCATCAGTTTAATTTAGATGATTTTACAATTGATAGTACATTGTCCTTGAACTCCAATCTCAATCGGGTATTTCTCTAATCTTACATGCATGAGTTAATTATGAGTGAATCTTCAATTTACTAGTTGATAACTATATGCAACACCCCATTGTTCAACAAGAATCACCCCAATACTACAGGAGGCACCCCACTACTGCAGGTTGCACCCCAATACTAAGGGTTACACCCCATTACTGCATGTTACACCCCACTATTAGACCTCCCACTAATTCCTCCATCAGTTGGAACTAGTTTAACTGACTTTAACTCAGTTAGACTGAATTAAATAATTACAAATCGAAATAAAATCAGCTAGTGCTCCTAATTGTAGAAGACACTCTACATGACTCTTGTTAGACCCTCAACTCAAATTAACTTAGTTCACTATTACAAGTTGTCATGAGATGTGGAGTTACAATTTTATTCCCAATTTAATTCAAGGAAAAATTAAATTAGGATTTTTTCTTGATGTTATTTTTAACATTTCTTGTTGCGATTTTCAACATATATCATGTTTATATTGATGTTTATACTTAATAATTTCAAGTGTTTTTCATTATCTTTATTTATCACAGTGTAGCTATTGCTTATGAGGATAATCTAATTGACAACGTTGAGAAAAGAACTAGGAGTGGCATCCCCCACATTTCTCGGTGGAAAAGGCCCCAACCCATTTAACAACTTTTCACATGGCATTATATTATTAAGAACCATAGTTCGTTTCTTTCTTTGAATTATTGTTTCATTATTGCTTTCAAGGATTAGATCAATGATTTGGGCATACACTAATTAAGAAGATGAGTAGAAGACTACCTGAGTGACCATCCATTTTCTCTCTCATAAATGGAGAAGGCCATAATGCATTCTCACATTTTCAATTGGTGTTGGGTTACAGTTTATTAGATTGAATAAAGGACTACTTGAGTGTCCACTTGCCCTCACCGGTAAGAGAGGCTCGAGTGAATTATTAATCCATTAAACCAAACCCCCTTAATCATTGTTTCAATTTCAATCATTGAAAGGAATTTGGGTGTGCTTTACATTCTCAACGGTGTGTTTAGTTTAAAAGTTGTGTTTCATGCTTCCTTGATTTAACTTAACTTTGCATTATAATTTTTAGTTTTGAATTTAATTATCCAACTTTAACGCATAAACCTAGAAGTGACAACGAATCTAGCTTAACTATTTACAAATTGTATTGTGCTTCCAAGCTACGCACATCAGATTTATACAAATATCATGTCATAGTTTGCATACTTAAGTTTCCTTGACAACTAGAAGCAAAAACGATCCTCGAAATAAGGATTAAGATGCTAAGAAATCATGCAATTACTAAGTACCTCATCAAATGGAAGAACCTACCAATGGAAGAGGTGACATGGGAAGATGATTTGTTCATGCAGAAACACCAATAGTTAGTCAAGAGTTTAGGACAAGACTTGTTTGAAGGGAAGGGGCATGTTAAGCCCTATATAACTCCCATTTTAACCCTAACACACCTTATTAATCCCTAGATATTGAGTTATTACATTTCTAATTTTATATTGTTATGTCAACCAAAACCTTCCATTAGACCATTTCATTATATTTGTATCCTATATATATATATATATATATATATATATATATACACACTAAGGAGACTTTATCTTAGGATCATCAAATATTATCTTATACATTGTATTCATTGCAAAATTAGTTTTATGCCCCAAAGTGGATTGTAGATATTGGTTTCTTATTATTTTTAAGGTGCAAGGTTCACAAATTCTCCTCCTCTTGATATTGAAGTGACTATGTTTCACTCTCTAGTTGCCTCCTTGGGGAAATCCTCCTCCAAATTCAAAACCTCTAGATTTGTCAAGAAAATAGATTATATATTTATAGTAAATTCCCTACTTCCTCTTTCTGACAAGTGGCTATACCTCTAGATGAAAGAGGGCTCATTAGAGAAATTCTCCATCCTCTAAAATTAATGGATTTATGGATCACAAAAATTGGATGGTGTGATTGAAGGAAAATTTTCATCATATTTTTTGTGGCGCAGGGTTTTGTTTCTTCCTATTTGAGAAGAATGAAGACAAAGATATTATATTTCAAAATGGCACTTATTTTATCCAATTTTCCTAACTAGATCTCGATGGTAAAAATGGTCATCTGAGTTGATTCCACCCCTTTTTCCACTATAAAAGCATTAATATGGATGAAAAAATGATCCATTTTGATCATTATATTAGTCCAATGGCTTGTAAATCCCCTCTCCCCTCTCCCCCCACCAAAAAAAAAAACAACATCATTAGATGCTTCAAAATAATCCCACAAGGTTTAAGACTCCAATTTTCTAAACTAGGTCCCGATGATAGAAATGGTCTTGTGAGTTGATTCCCCCACTTTTTCCACTATTAAAACATTAAGATGGATGAAAAAATTTATAATGATCCAATGTGATCATTATATTAGGCCAGTGGCTTGTAATATTTTTAATAGATATGCATTCAAACATAATAAGGATTTTCTTCTTGGTTCCAAGGATGGCATTTCTAGTTTTTTTTATGTCTTCTGAACATTTTATGAATATATTTTGCAAAGTATAATTTCTTTTATTTGGATTTAGATACCTAACAAGGAGCTAAATTCCTTTATATTTAATTTAAGGGTGTCTCCCATTTTTCTTTGTACAACTAGATTTTGTAGATCATGAAGATCTCTCTCATTGAACAACCCCATTAAAACTTATATACAAATCAAATGGAAACTAAGGAATTCGACATTTCCTCACTTGCGTTCCTCAAAATAGCACCCTCCCTATACACTTAATGAAGAAGGAGCTTGATGGAGCAGGAGCTCAATGATGGCTAGGGTAAACCTTAGTTATAGAAGAAAACCTAAATGTTATAGCATATTCAACCACCTTATGATAAAGATTCAACACTTGGCCTTAATATCTTTCATCTATATATCCCTTTGTCCTAAGTTCTCTTTCAAAAATATTACCCTTACTACTCTAGCAACTAGCATACATACACTTGTTACACTTTGACAAGTTGCATACATACAAAATTCCTTCTTTAGCAAGGCACATATATGCTCAAAATGCACTAAAAGAAATTAAATGTGTGCATAATGGCATGATTCTGGTAGGGTCACCTCTTGTAGTTGATTACTTATCTATTGAAGTCAATTGGAAACCACCCCAACTATAATTTACCTAAGGTATATTACATGTAGGGTTATAATGTAATCTCCATTATGTATTAAATAATAATATTACATGTATTAGAAGATTTATTATGAAATCATTAATGTGTAATAATGATGATAAGTCTTTCCCTTTGTGAAGAACACAACTTATTACCCATACACATATATATACATATCTATTATGCTTATTCAAGGCAAGAAATTATGTATATTTGAATATAATGAATGATTACTATTAAAATTGTTGCTTGGAGTTACCTTATGTATTCTTGATATTTACATGAAGTAGACTCTCGCGTCTACTTCACTAACTATATCCTAAGCATATTTAAGAAACTTTAGAGAAGGGTATAACACAATAATACCCTCATGGTTACAAAAATTTTCTATGTATCTAAAACTAAGCTTTGTGTCATGAGTTTTTAAGGAAGGCTTATCATAAGAAACTCGTATTTCTTAGCCTTTTTCTTAGCCAATCCTCATAAGATTTAAGAGACTCATTCCCTTACTCTTTCTTGTGTGGAGAAAATATTGTGAGATGTTACATTTCTTTAGTGGCTCAGGTGGAGGGATCTAGGCTTTGGTTCCAAAATATTCTCTCAATAAAAACTAGGTGTATGTTATCTATTGTGTTGTTATTTATTGATTCAATAAGAGAATTCTATGTTTCCCTTCCAAAATATGTTGTTCTCTTTATATATTATTATTTGTAATGAAGAATAACTACTAGAATTATTGTTTGATTTCAAGTAATGAAGGTAGTTGGTGTTTTATTTCCATAACTCTTTTATTTGTAGGATACTTTCTTGATTATAGGTCTACAAGTTGTAATGTGGATAAAATCTCTACAGTAAGGATTTGAAGTTATGATATTCTCTAACCATTAGTTACATGGGTAGGTGTTCTCCATATTCAAAAGCAGTTATACAAATTAATTGTACTATGTTTGCTTTTGGTTAGGATTTAATTCTCTCTTTACTCTACTCTATGTAATCTTTCAACCCTAGATTATTTGGGGGTTTTTCCCTCCAATGGGCAGTCTTTGTAGTGTTTCTTTCACTTGTTTGCAGATTATTTTTGTTTGTTTGGTTATTTCAAGTTCTTAATATACTTTCAAATTAAAAGGATTTTACTAGATATTTTTTGGTTGAATTAAGTTTGATTTAGAGTCATTATATAGTCAACATACACACCCTCCTTTTATTTACAAAGAATACATATGCAATTTTCTAGTCAAAATGTGCATATATACATGTTTTACTACTAACGTGAATCCAAATTAAATTTTCTCTGAATTGGCCCCTCTTTATCCTTTGATCACATATTTTATTCCTAGCATTGATGCTCCATTCAACCGCTTTCATGATTGAAATCTATTTATGAATCGTTGAGGAATATTTATTAACAGTGGGAGGAGTTGAAAGGGTGGCCAAATCTACGTGACTCATGACCGAATATTTTCTTCAATTCTCTTTTTCCTATAGTAGGACCTTCGCAGCCCTCTTTATGGGTTTCAAGGGGGGCTACACAACACCGTCTCCATTTAATACTTCAAATCTACTCTTGAAGACTCGATGCAATGGGAAAAACATTTACAAAGACCGTCGGCCTAAGCCCTCTGAGCGGTACCCACATTAATAGTCTTGGGTCGCTCTATATATATATATATATATATATATATATATATATATATATATATATCGATGCCATGGAAAAGGTCATTGGTAAGGACAGTCGGGATAAGCCCTTCAGGAGGGGCCCACAATTAATATTATGGTTGCTTTATACGTCTTAGCACACTGGAAAAGGGCACTCGCAAAGAGACACCGGGTGGAAACTTCCAAGTGGGACCCACACTCTCACAATAGCAAGACGAATCGATTAGAAAAATTAAAAAGGTTGATAGGGTATACTATCTGGCATCTTGTCATTACAAGCTCTATTAATGGATGGTCTTGGGCTCCATGAAGTGACAAAATTTGCCGAGAACTAAATCGTCTAAGTATTGGGCGCACTTAGTTATATTATATATATTTGTGGCGTAAAGACTCTATATGTCTCTATGCTTTTGTGTCGCTCCTCCTAGATGCTCCTCATCATGCCTTCTCTCCTTAGACCATATTTTTCTCCCCCCTACAATTATTCTAATAAATGAAATATGTATACATATAATGCCTCTCAGTGTTGTCAATAAATTATAGTGTTACGATTAGAACCCTGTATTGACTAAAGATTGTATAAGTATTGGTTGGAATGAGATAAAGATCTCTCCCACACTACTCTCAAAACCATTTTTATTAAAATTTAAGTAATCTAAATATTACAATAGTTTGGTCCAGATCCACGAATGAAGGATCAAAAGACCATTTTCGAGGAAAATAACAAAGACTACAACCACTGCAACAAATGTCTTTATTTAAAGAATTATTGTTTTATTTAAAGAATTACATGGCATTTTCAAATAATTTCTATCCTAACAAACCATTCATTGAGTAAACAACTCCTCTATTGTATGGTTTTTGACCTCTCAGTCAATGAAATTATAGATGCCCCTGCATCATACTCCCAAGGAACAAAGATTTCATGGACTCCTTTCCATGGGTTCTTCAACATATTTTCCAATTTTTTGTATGAGTGTGGCCTTCATACAAGTTGCATCTGAAACTATAAGGATTTTCCATTTTACCAAGTATTCAAAATTCTCTTTTTCCATGGTCTTCCTGATTAATCTCTTGTCCAAAATCCTTTCAGGCTACAAAGGTGCAGTTGTTGGTAACTGCTTCTCCCACTGTACTGGTTGTCGCTTATGATCGTCACTTTTTGGTTGTTATGTCTTAAGCTCATACTTGTATTAATATGATACATTAAATATTGGTAAAATTCCAGCTCTAGGGGTTAATTCAAGTTCATAAGCGTTAGCAGAGATTTTCTTCAAGATTTTTCAAGGTTCTATCTTCTTAAATTTTAACTTCTTGTACTCACCCTTTGGGAATATTTCCTTTCTAAAATGTGCAAGTACTAAATCTTGTACTTCAAAATTTTTCTCCCGTTTGTTGATAATTGCTTTGCTCTTATATTTAAGACTATTGTCGTGTAGTTTCTTCTTTACCTAGTCATGGATTTCTCATATAGTTGTAGCAAAATTTTCCCTTGCTTCACTTCTTTGATCTATTCATCCTAGATTTTTGAGCTCATGCACTACTCTTGGGTTCATTCCATACAAAATCTAGAAATGGATTTGTCCAGTGCTTCTGTTGGGAGTGTTGTTGTATGCATATTCATTTTGTGCTAAAAATTGAACCCACTATTTAGGATGGTCTCGAATCAAACTGCGTAGAGTATTTCCCAAATTTTTATTCACAACTTCAGTATGACCAAAACTTCGTGGGAGATATGTTGAGTTGAACTTCAATTTTGTGCCAATCTTCTTCCACATCGTTATCCATATATTTCTCAAGAATCTAGAATCTCGTTCTAAAACAATACCCTTAGAAAACCCATGGAGGCTTACCACTTCTTTGAAGAATATATTAGCAAAATGACTAGAATCACTAGTCTTAGCACAAGTAATGAAATGATCCATTTTTGAAAATCTATCTACAACCATAAAGACAAAATTATTCCCTTTCTTAGTTCTTGGAAATCCTAAAACAAAATCCATACTCATTGAATCCCAAGGCCTCTATGGAATTGGAAATGGGGTATAATGTCTAGTGTTATGGCTTCTCCCTTTGGCATATTGGCAGGTTTTTCATTTCCTTACAAATGTGTGTACATCAGTCCTCAACTTTGGCTAATAATAATGTCTTTTCAGCAGATCATAAGTCTTATCCTACCCGAAATGTTATCCAAGGCCTCCACCATGTTTTTCCTTTATTAAATTATCCCTCATGGAACAATTGGGAATACATAATTGGTTGTTCTTAAAGAGCAATCCATCTTGGATCATGTAGTCAAGCCATGGGCTTCGATTTTGAGAAGTAGGTTTTTTACAAGCTTCAAAGGCTCTTCTTTGAAATATGGATCCTTCTCATACAACTCCTTTATAAAATCAAATACCAACACCATAATTTGACTTTCCAGTAATAATAACTACCTTATGCTCAAAGCATCTACAATTTTATTAGATTTTCCTTTTATGTGCTTTAAAACAAATTAAATATTCTTGAAGTATTCAACCCACTTAACATGTTTTTGGTTCAATTTAGGTTGCTACATAATATATTGGAGTGCATGATTATCAGTATATAAAATAAACTCCCCAGACAATAAATAATTCCTCCATTTCTTAAGATCATGAACCACTGCATAGAATTCCTTGTCATAGGTTGTATACCTCCTTCTCGCATCATTGAGCTTCTCACTGTAATAAGCAATGGATATGTCCTCTTGGCTAACTACTGCTCTAATCGCATCATATCTAGTATCACTTTTCATTTGCATAGCTTTATTAAAAGTTGGAAGTGCAAGGACTGGTTGCTTTGTAATCTTATCCTTTAGCATCTGGAACCCCATTTCAGCTTCAACAGTCCACCAAAATGGATTTCGCTTCTTCTTAATTGTATCCACAATTGGTGTGCTCAGTGTGTTGAAGTTCCTGATGAACTTCTTGTAAAAATTCGCCAAACCATGAAAACTTTTGAATTCATGAAATTTTTGGGAGAGGGCCACTCAACAATAGCCTTTACCTTTCCTAGATCCATCTTCAACCCAACTCTAGAAATGAAAAAACCTAAATATACAATATATGACTTCAAAAAGGAATCTTTCTTAAAATTTATAAGTAAATTTTCCTATTGTAATTTCTCCAACACATACCTAAAGTGTCACAGATGTTCCTCCTTTGACTGACTGTAAACTAAAATGTCATCTAGGTAAACAATTACAAACTTCCCTATGAACTCTTTCAGTACCTCATTCATTAGCTTCATGAATGTACTGGGTGCATTGGACAATCCAAGTGGCATAACCATCCCACTCATATAATGCTTCATTAGTTTTAAAGGTCATTTTCCACTTGTATCCCTCTCTTATTATAATTTGATGGTATCCACTTTTCATATCAATTTTTGAAAACCAACCAGCACTACTTAAATAGTCTAATAAATCATCAATGTGTGGAAAGGGAAAAAGATATATGATTGTGATCTTATTCGAAGCTTTGGATTCTATACAATTACGCCATCCACATCCTTCTTTGGGCTCAATATTGTAGATATTGTGCATAGACTAAGACTTTCTCGATTCAGTCCTTTATCTAACAACTCTTGCACTTGTTTTTTGACTTCTTCATTCTCCTTAAGTGTCATGCGATAAGCATCTTTATTGGGAAAACTCACTCCCGGTATTAGATTGATATGATGATTGATACTCCTTATAGGCGGAATCTCAATTGTAAAATCATCCACAACTATGTCATGGTGTTCCTCCAACAAGTTTTGAATCTCTAAAGGAAAATTAGAAATAGTAGTGGAAGTAACAACTACTCTAGGTTCCGTTCTTCCCTGGGTGGCATGGGATAAGCTGGCTAGACCAAAAGAATGGGGAGGATGGGGAATAAAAAGGCTCCCTGAGTTCAGTCTTTCCCTGGCAGCTAAATCAGGCTGGAGATTAATCTCGATGGAGAATCTTTGGACAAGGGTGGTTAAAAGGAAGTATATAGATCCAGTTCCTTTGGAAGATTGGATTCGGAGCCAGGAGAAGAAAAAGAAGAATATCTCAGTCATTTGGAAGGCCACGGTGGAGGCTTTCTCTGTGATTGAACAAGGTCTGGCATGGAAAGTGGGAGATGGAAGACATATTAGAATTGGCAGGGACCCCTGGGTAGGTTGTAATGAAGCTTTTGCCTTGTCACCTGGCTTTCTCAGACATCTTGATAGTAAAGGAATTTTTACTCTAAATCAGGTGGAGAAAGTAGGCCACTCTACCATATGGGGTCAGGCTTGGAAAAATGATGAAGAATTAGGAATAAACATCAGATGGAAGAACGAATGGGTTTCTTTCATCCAAGAACTGCATCGTTCAAATGTCAGGCTTAAAAACGAACCTGATCTGCTGATTTGGGCGCAGGGGAAAACAGGTGAATACTCCCCAAAAGATGGATATACCTTCTTAATGAAAAAGAAAGGTTGGGGAATACCAGATTGGTGGTCGAAAAACGTATGGAAGTTAAAATGCCCAGCCAAGGCCAGGATTTTCCTATGGTGCATGCTAAAAAGAAAAGTCCCAACGTGGGACATTTTACAAGCCAGATACTTAGTTGGGCCAGGGAGGTGCCCCTTATGCAAATTAGAAGAGGAATCAATAAGCCATCTCTTTACATCTTGTACAGTCTCTCTAAAAATATGGGAGGAGTTAACCCACATGCTCAACGTAAAGGTACAATGGGGAATAGATCCTTTGGAAGAAGCTTGGAGGAAATGGTGGCAGAACTATCCGGAGGGAAACATGAGAAATCTGCCTCTTATTTTCTTTTGGGGTGTATGGTTAGCGAGGAACAAAAGTTTGTTTCAAGACAAGGACACTCCCACATCTGCCACAGCCATTAATTGTGCTGCCATTTACTCTGCCATCCCGATCCCTGAAGCTAAAAATACTCAAAATCATCAAAAGCCTGTTACTATCCTGGAGGGAATTCCTTGGGCCTATTTTGACGGAGCATCCCAGAATAACAAGGCTGGAGCAGGACTGAGCATTCACTTGAACCCTGATCACTCCTTAAAAGCATCGGTAGGGCTAGGACCTGGTACAAATAATTATGCTGAGATGTCTGTCGTGCACCTTCTCCTTTGCTGGTTACTTCAAAGAAACATCTTCACAATTCAAATCTTCGGAGACTCTCTGAATGTCATAAAATGGGTTAATGGGAATGCATCATGTCAAAACCAGATTCTGAAGACACTCTTAGAAGAAATTATGTTTTTAAAGTCATCTTTTAACAGTTTTACCATCTGCCACATTTACAGGGACAAAAACGAGGAAGCAGACCAGCTTTCTAAGGCTAGTTTACAGCAAGATATGGGCAGCTGGTCAATAGAAGAAATCAGTCAGGGGCAGTCATCCACTTCACAACAGCCCCCTTTTGCTCCTCCACAGTGAACGCGGGTCGTTTTTTCTTTTTGTTTGCAGTTTCATGGGCACAATGATTTTCTGTTACAGCTTTCTCTATATATTTTGTAAATTTCCTCTTGAGTACTTCAAACAGTAAACTCAAAACTTATTGTTCACTTTCAGCTGTCTAAAAGGTTTATTATAAAGTCTTGTAAGGGGTTGTTTTCCTTCTCTGAAGGAGACCCTAGAGTATGCATAGTATAATTTGTACTTAAGCCTCCTGAAGGGAGGAAGTCTAGACAGTTTTATTTTCAGCAATATCAGGACATATCTTATCATCCACAATCAGTCAAAAAAGGACTGAGATTTTTGATTATCTTACTTACAAGAAGATCAAAACAGCAATCATGTGAGCCAGCAGGTCTGCTCAAAGTTCTAACAGAATGTAAACTTTTTATATGCTTAATAAAAAGTTTCGCTTTTTTCTTCGGAAAAAAACAACTACTCTAGGTTTGAAAATAATAACAAAATGTACCTCCTTTATCTTCAGTTGTTGTAAAAACTCTTTCCCTCTCATCCAACATTTTTGGAATCTCTAAAGGAAAATTAGAAATAGTAGTGGAGGTAACAACTACTCTAGGTTTGAAAATAATAAGAAAATGCAACTACTCTATCTTCAGTTGTTGTAAAAACTCTTTCCTGCTCACCAATAAAGATTTAGGATCATTGGTTCCAGAAGTCCCTTCATCTTGTAATGGAAGCAAGGTATGATTGATGTCATCCTTGTGAAACTTATAGGTATTCTTCTTACCATCATGTACAACTCCTTTATCAAATTTCCACGGCCTACCCAACAAAATATGACACATTTCCTTTGGCATCACATCACACAGAGTCTTATTGTAGCTTTCAATCTGAAGTACTACCTCACATTGATCATTCACCAAAATTTGGTGTCCTTTCTGCATCCAGGACACCTTATAGGTTGTTGGATGCTTTTCCCTCTTCAACTTTAGCTTTTCTACAACCTTTGTAGACACCAGGTTTTCAGTGTTACCACTGTCAATCACCACATTACAACACTTCCCTTGAATTTTTCAAATAGTTTGGAATAAGGCTCTCCTTTGGACTAGCTTAACATCTTCTTTCTCATGCTTAATCAATGCCTTCTTCATCATCAAGGCCTCTCTTGTCTCTGGCACATTCTCAGCTTCCTGCAACTATGCTTTATCTTCCTATACTAGAGTGGAAACAATGTTCCTTTGGCATGTCTCTATGTTCTCTAGACAATCATACACCATATGTCCAAGCTTGCCACACTTGTAGCAACAAACTTCTCTTCTTCCTCTTCCTCATCCTTTGGAAAAGGATATTCAGCCTTTGGATTCTCCCTCTTGTTGTCGTTGTGGACTTGAGCTACTAGGAAGAGGCCCTCTTGGTTGAATACCTTAGCTTATGTTGCTTCTTCTTCTTCTAAATATTCTACCTCTTCTGAACTCACATGTCCCACTTTTCATTCTCTCTACAAAATAGTCTCCAAATCAACCATTATTTCCTCTAATCATTTCATCACCCACAAAACCTCTATATTAGCAATGGGTCTTTGTCTATATCTTCCTGTCGCGCCTCATCTAGCGCCTTGATCAACTATGGGTGGCATGATTCCTCTTGTTCTTGAAGCAGACACAGGGTCTTCTCTGCTACCACTTGATGCAAATCTAAATTAGATTTGCTCTGAATCAACCCCTTTTTACCCTTTTATTACAAATTTTATTCCTAGAATCGGTGTTCCCTTCAACCTCTTTCAAGATTGAAATCCCTTTAATAATCGCAGAGGCAAATTTATTAACATTGGGAGGAGTCGGAAGGGTGGCTAACTCTATGTGAGTTATGGCCAAAGATTTTCTTTAGTTCTCTTTTTCTTGTAGCAGGACCTCCACAACCCTCTTTATGGCTTTGAACCGTGCCTATGCAGCACTTTCTCCATATAATACTTCCATCCCACTCTTGAATTCCTAGCGCAATGGGAAAAACGTTTACAAAGGTCATCGAGGTAATCCCTCTGGGTGGGACCCAGAGTATTAGTATCGAGTTGATCTATATATATCTTGGATCTGTGGGAAAGGTTTTTGGTAAGGACTGTTAGGGTAAGCCCTATAGATGGGGCCCACAGTTACTATTTTTGTCGCTTTATATGTCTCGACACAATGGAAAAGGGAACTTGCAAAGTGCCACTAGGTGGAAACATCCGGGCAAGACCCACCCGCTCACATTAGTCTGGCACGTCTAATAGATAAGTTAACAAGGTTGCTAAGACATAATCTTTGGGCTCTTGTCATTACGGGTTCTGTTAATGGACGATCCCGGGCTCCGTTAAGTGACAAACTTTTCTGAGAACTAAATTGACTAAGTATTGGGTGCACTTAGTTATATTATATATATCTGTGGGGTTAAGACTTTGTTTGTCTATGTGCTTTTCTGCCACTCCTCTTGGTTTCTCCTCCTCGTGCCTTCTATCCTCAACCCTCTTTCGCTCCCCCTACAATCACTCTGATAAACAAAATATGTATACATATAATGCCTCTCGGTTCTATCAATAAATTACATTGTTATTACGATTAGAACTGTGTATTAACTAAATAATGCAGAAGGACTGGTTGGAATGCAATAAAGATCTCTCGCACACCACTCTCAAACCCATTTTTATTAAAATTCAAGTAATATAAAGATTACAATGGTTCAGTCTAGATCCATGAATGTAGGATTAAAAGACCCTTTTAGAGGAAAATAACAAACACCACAACCACTGCAACAAATTGATTAATTTAAATAATTACATGGCATTTTCAAATAATTCCCATCCTTACAAACCACTCATTGAGGAATCATGTACTCCTCTAGTAAATGATTTTTTACCTCTCTCCCATTGAAAATTAGGGATGCCCCTACATCAACTACATTTACAATCACATACACCTTATAAGATTTGCTCTTTTTTTTAGTTTGCTTTCCTTGGTTGTTGCTTATTTCTTGCTTTCAAGTACTTTTTCTTAAGGTTTGATCTTTCGAATGTTTTACTTGAAGTTAGTCTATTGATATTCTATTTTTATCTTGAGATGTAGAAAAGTGAAAAGAATAGGTTTTCATCTTTCTTTCTAAGTCTTCTATATCCTTGTTTTAGCGTTAGTTGAGTTTGATTTTTTAATAAAAACTTACTCGGTGATTTTTCTTGTCTATTTTCTTTAACTTTTGCAAGAATTACTCGATGTAGGTTCTTGTTGTAATGAAAGGCATGTACATGTGCACATTTATGTTGGTAAAGACCTATACATACACATTGTGTTGAACAAAAAAGACACACATGAAAATTTGAAGTAACTTTTTCTCATCTTCTTTGTTTTTTATTAATTCACTAGTTGAGATTTTTTATATTTTTAAGGGTTTGTCTACTTATTTTAAACTTTTTGGGCTAACTTTTGTTGAGTTTTTATCCTTTTGTTTCTTTGAAAATGAAAATTAAATTGCACTTTAGCATCAAGGTTTTAGTCTTGTAATAGTTGACTTCTTTCTTTTAAGTAACTATGAAATGAAAAGAAAACTTTGTTATTTTAGTTTGCATTTAGAATATGTGTTGGTAGTTGCATTCATGCCTCATTTTACGTACACTAAAAATGTTGTTTTTTAAAGTAATAGTGTGTTTGCATTCGAAAGGTAAAGAAAAAGTTTTTCATTTTTCCAAGTGGTATGTAGATTCATTTTAGAGTGGTTCATAGTTTGATTGAAACAATGAAGAAAAGGTAAAATTGCAGTGCATTTTTATACATTCTCAAAATTCACATTTTGTTTGAGTTTTTACACATCATTAGTTCCATTGTTGTTTCCCCATAGTAACAACATGCCATAAAATTAAAATTAATGTGTAATTTAATAAATTACTAGACCTTTTCTTCTATCTAAGAACAAAAACAAGTCTAGGACTGTTAGGGCCTTGGATTTGGTTTGGAGATTAATATCTCCAAGGCCATTCTATTAAACATAAAAGTTGACTAGCTAGTTGTTTGTCATACAAGTATTGTCAAGGAAGTTCCTCTCACGCAAGATTTAGGCACCAGGTCGCGTTAGGGAAAGTTAAGGAAGAATGCTCCCTCTCTATCTTATCTCAATGTCTATGAGTTACGGAACATATTAGAGTATTTTCCCTTCACAAAGCTTCAAGCTGAGATATGTTTCCCACTTGCATCATCCTTAACCATGATTGTTCCCCTCTGTCACTTATGAGTCAGAATCCATATTTTCCTATCTTAGGTTCCACATAAGTGAATACAGGGGTACAGTGCCTAAGATAGACATTGCATAAATGTTATAATGCTCCAGTAGGGTGCCTCGTGAAGCGTGGGCATTTGCACTGGACCAGGTCATTCCAAGAGGTCAATGTAATTACTTCCCATACCTTTGTTGGTAGGTCTTAGGCCCTGATCATCCCAACCTTTCCTCCAAAAGGCCCTTTTTCTATACCTTTAATGTTTGGTGTTAGGTTCTCTGAGCCATACTTTTGAAGGGTAGTTTGTCTATTGATATCTCTTAGGGGATTTTTTTAGTGTGTATTTTTTTTATTCAATTTTAGGTGGTGTCATTCTGTTGCTTTTGAATCATTGATTCAAAGTGGTTGATCATCCACTTTGTTGGTCAAGAAGGACTCAAGGCCATTCACCTAAAAAGGCAGATCTATGTCCACAAAAGTGTAAATTGAATGAAGCCAGTTCATCAAAATTAGTTGAACCAACTCAAACAGAAGTGAACCATCCCATAAATGGTTTACCTATTGAATAAGAACTTGAAGCTAAGGGCTTTAATATAAATTTAGATGGTGATATCCCTATTCTTGAGCCAGTTATTGCTCCTCCTCAGGACGATCTTGACCCAATTGAGATCGAGGATCTATTTGATCCTACCCCAAAAAAAATTAACCCACTTGAATATCCTTCTCTTAATCCCCTCATGAAAACTTTGTTTTTCCATAATCCAAGTTATATTACTCATTCTTCATCACATTCATCCTTAATGAATAATACTTCAAATGCATTTGGATTTGGTGGGGTCTAGACTCTTGTATCTATTATTTATGGGGGGTGGAGTTAATCCTTCATTCCCAAGTACCCAAATCATCACCCCCCTGTCATTATTGGGCTAGCTTTTGGAGGGTTTATGCCTCTTCCAAGTATCTCTACCCAAGGCATGGACACTTAGACATTAGCCTCTTATTCTCGTGGTGTTTTTTTGTTTGGGATGTCAACCCTCAGCATGCCACATATCCTTGTCAATTCTACATCTACTACTTCAAACCCTATTTAACTATAGGAACTCCTTCTATAACTCTTCCTATGGAAAGTAGAGTATTTTCATGGGGATGGGATCATACTCATGTATTTACACCTTCTTCAGTAAGTGGTGCATTTTCATTAGGGGGTGGTTAAACACTTGTATCCACACCTTTTCCATGGGAAGGAGTGCATGTCCATACATCTGATCCCTCTATAGGAATTGGTCCCCTTCAATCATCTATGGTTCCTATGGGCCCTAATTCTATTATTGTAATCCTCGAGACAACTCCTAGTTGTAGGGAGTCAGTGCCCAGGACATCACTCAAAACTTCGTAGAAATTTTAAAGATTGATTGGAGTTGGACTTATATAAAATGCAATGACAAATTCTAGTTTAGAAAATCATCACCTACAACAAGAATGGCTAGGCCTTGAAGGTTGCAAACCTAATAATTAAGAGTCATGGGAAGAAGCAAAATAAGAAGACGAAGGGTTTTAATAACATGAGCAAAACAAAATTCAAGTATTAACCATGAGAATGCAATAATAATTGGAACAAGAAACAGAGAATTTATAGATGTATTTCTTAAAAAAGATGGAGTGTTGATTAAGCTAACCCCTCACTATATATGAGGGAATTGTATTGCTTCTATGTAGATCTATATTTTGAGTGAGGAAGAGAGAGGAGATTGAGAGCGAAGAGGGTGTTACAGCGGATTTGTTGTAGGTTGTATCTCTTCAGTTTGTTGGATAATATAAAAGGAAGGACTGGTTGTTTCTCTGTGGACGTAGCCCAAACTGGGTGAACCACATATATCTGTGTCTCTCTTGTTTTTATGCATTTTCTGTGTTTATATTTCTGCAATATTTTATGTGTTCCATTGCTCCGTAATATATAATTTTCTAACAAATCATGATATGTTAAAGCCTGTACATTACCATTATCTAATACAACTAATGTAAAATGAAACTTTCTCAGTTTTACTTATATAATTCTTAATTATTCCTAAAACCATGTTCAAAAATACCTTCCTTTCAAAATAGCATTTCATACTTGATAGACTTCATAAATAACTTATATTACAAGAATATAATCCTTGTATCTCTACAAAATACATCAATCATGAATGACATCCTTATGCAACAAAATATGTATGAATCATGAATAAATGTGGACAACATAGACCACATTATTTTATCTAATAACCATCGATACCAAGTAATGGGTTTTTTAATATTGTTACTAATTTTGTAACAATGTTTCCATTTTCATCATTATAGCGATAGATTAAATTATTTTATTTGTTGTCAAATTGTAACAATGTTTCCATTTTCACCATTATAGTGACATATTAGATTATTTATTTTATTTTTTTACCTTTTTCTTTTTAAATTGCATATTTTTATTTCAATGTCACATGCACATCAAAACAAACATAAAAGACATATAAATAGAATTCAATAAATCCTTACAAGGATTCTAATCTATTAAGATCCTAAAGGATAAGTAATATTGAGAAGGGACAATCAACAATAAACCAATGCATGGATCCTTCACTTTCTAATTGATCACAAGAAAAACAAACAATTGCACTCTATAATCTTTTAAGTGATAAGAGACATTGACTTCATCCTTTTCCTTTGATATGCTCCACACAATAGATTCCATGAATCATAATCTTTATATAATAAACACATATATTGTAAATACTTTGTTAGCTCAAGGGGTTAGCATAATTTATTGTTGTCAATGTTGTTGGTCATTTATCTAGTTCCATGCTTGCAAAGGTCTAATTTGAATCCTCATGGTGAGGCATGCTAATCTATATTGATGAGTTTACTAGGAATGTCATTCATAAATGTGGGGAAGCATCCTACGAGGATTTATTTGGAATAATATATCATAGAATCATCTATAACATGATCATCATAATTATTGTAAAGAGTTATTTCCTATCAAATTCTCATGATAATTATAGTCTCTATTTTTTTAAACTTATTTTAATTTTTATAAATATTAATATAAATTTAAATTCCATTTCAACTTTTTCTTTTCATTTAGTAAAATTATTTTGACTTTTCTGAATATTAATATAAAAATCAATTTCAATTTCAATTTCATCTTTTTCCTCTCCTCTCAACTTCTATCCTATCTTAAAAACCTTAATGTTTATGATGGCCCTGATTCACTATATACCTTGCATTATCAAGGGAGTATGTAGGCCAACTTGTCATACTCTAAAAAAACTTCTCCATCTATGTTCCTTTATGCATTTTCAACCTATTATCTAGTTAAATAAGTCGTCAATGTGGGCCTCCCAAGCCATGATCTCATCATTGATGTATAGCCAACACAGCGTAAAATATGACGTTTGTATTTATAAAAAAATTAATTTTAAATGTACATTTAAAAGATTTATATTATACTCCCCGATGCGGGTGCCTAGCAACGACAGTAAGGTGGCAGCAGAACGGGACAGCATGTGGCCATACCACATGGCCCTCTGTAATCTGGCACATAAGTCTAAAAATGGCATTAACACCAGCCATAAATGGCATTTAAGTGGGCGTCGTCTTCAACCAGTCTGCAACTACCTACCTCGGCTCCACGCAAACATGACTTCTAGTGATAAGCATACCACCGCACTTGTCCATTATCCTCTGCCTCTGCAATGTCTCTGCCCTCAGGCAGCTACAACAACTAGTTCTCGCACTACTACGGGGAGGCGCTGCAACCTCCTCTACTGCATTGATTTAGGCCCTGGAACTCACTTCACTCAAAGCCTGGCTTGCCATTTCGTCTTCCACTCAGCCTCTGTAGCTAGTCCCTCCTCTGAGTTTCCCGCTAATTCTACTGAGCCCTCTCAACACTCTAAGCCTAATCCCGGAAGAAATTCTCAAACCCCTGGTGTCAACATGCCGAGAACGCGACATCGAATGCGTAGTCGCAGGGGTGGAAGTATAGGAAGCTTGACTCGTCCCCCTCATTCTCCGGCCTCTGAATCCACATCCTCTTTGGCCCAACAGACTATAGGGTGCTACCCAAACACTCAAAGTGGAAGAGGCCGCTCTCAACCTCACCGCCTCCATCTGACGCCCCCTGCTTCGCCTCCCAGTGGCATTCCTTCCAATGCTACTTCGCCTCCCAGTGGCATTCCTTCCAATGCTACTTCGCCTCCCAGTGGCATTCCCTCCAATCCACAGCCGCATCTCCATTCGACCCAATTCATCTTTCGTTCCTCCATGAACATGCCCATCATCACTGCCACCATCTCCATAACCTTTCATGAGATGGAGCAAGCAATTCAGGGTGGCCACCATTCCAGAACAATTGAGGAGCAGGCCACTGAAGGTGGTGGCCACACCAGTGCAGAACCAGCCATGATTCAAAAGAGCACTCACAGTGCAGGGATGCAGCAAACGAGGAAGGAGACGGACCAGGACCAGCATGACGATGAAGACATGGATCCTTACTGTTGTTTTATCGAGGAGGAACAACTGGCACAGCAGGCAGACAACACGGAGGCTTCAAAGCAGGCAGGTGTCGACATGGAGGATTACCGATGCTTCATCGTGGAGGAACACCCGTCGTCTCCGCCTCGCACCTGATCAGCTACACAACCTGCCACGTGTCTGTTATTCTCAGGTTTTGGGAATTTTGCTTTCTGGTTTCCTTTACGGGGCTTTTGGAAAAATTGTTGGTATTTGGTTACTTGGTTGGTTTTTGTATCTCCTTGAAAACTAATAAAAAACTTTGCGAAATTGTTGGTTTCCCCTACGTGGCAACAAGTTAATTTTGGCAATAGTTTTTTGATTCGGACTGGTTTCCCATTATGGGTAGTCCGGACTCTGTTTTTGTTGTTTTTGCCCAACACTAAGGCATGGATATGCACAGGCTAAAGCCTCAGTGTACAATATTTTTTTAGTAATAGAATTAGCTTAACTTAGAAAAAAAATATTTATATTATAAATTTATTTTCTTATTTTCATTATAATAGAGAAATTCTACATCATTTTTTTAATTTCAATTATGATAATATAATTTCTTATAATTTTTCTCAATAACTTGTAAATTCTACATATTTTTTTTATAAATTTCAATTGTGATAATATAATTTCTAGTATTTTTTTGTAAATTTCAATTATGATAATTAATAAATTGTAAATTCTACATATTTTTATAAATTTCAACTGTGATAATATAATTTCTAGTAATTTTGTTTAATAATTTATAATAACCAAATTGCCTTTTCTCTTCCAACAAATTTAATAAACTTATTTAAAAAGAAAGAAACCATATAAAAACCAATAAATTTATTTAAAAGAAAAACAACAATATAAAAACTAATTAATATATTTCTTTATACCATTATAAGAAGTTAAAGGGGTGCACTCATTCATGTTCAGAAGATTGTTGGGTGCAAATTTTTATGGACTTTTGAGAATTTCTCTTTCCATTTAGAGATAAGGTATTCATTTTTCACTTAAACTCTTAATACGTATTAAATTATGTTAGGGGCTAAAACATAGTAATGATATATCAAATTATTTATTAATGCTCGATTCCCCGTAAGTGGTTGGGACTAGATGTAAATTTATGAAAAATTTGTATGGAAGGGTGCGCTCATTAATAGTAATATAGCCAAACATAGCATTGGTTTGTTAATAATGGTTTGTACATTATCAAACGAACGTAAAAGTATGTTTTTGAACAAAAGTAACACC
The DNA here is from genome assembly GCA_031772625.1 of Pinus tabuliformis. Classification (NCBI taxonomy): domain Eukaryota; kingdom Viridiplantae; phylum Streptophyta; class Pinopsida; order Pinales; family Pinaceae; genus Pinus; species Pinus tabuliformis. The sequence goes on along the minus strand of CM062806.1, from coordinate 610,236,440 downwards.
TACTACTTATCGTAATAACATATCAAAACAAAAGTATGTATGGCTTTGAGGAACAAAAGAACTTATAAATAATGGTTCTCAAGTTACTTCATAGAGGTAAAATGACACTTCTAAACAAAAGAAACATAGGTTGCTTATTCCAACAACATAGTCGAACTAAAGTGCTTATTGTGAGGAATGTCTCATAGGTTCTTGCGGTGGATGAGGATAAATATCATCATGTTTGAGTGTTATGCTAATTATATGTGCAAGGAGGATAATGCCATGCCAACATCTCAAAATGGTTGGTGCCACCATTGAATAGATGCCACTTGGAATAACATTAGTAGAGTGTAGATCGATGTCCTTAATAATTATGAGGCATTGGTGTGGTGTTATCCTTCTTGCACATTGTGGCACTATTTGTGCAACATAATTCTAAATGGCATCACCAACTATCACGAGGCAAGGTTTTTTTTTTCCACTTGAGTGTCCCATACCACTCAAGAAGCCTAGTCACTATGTGACTTTAGCATGACCTTACTAGTTCGGCATGACCATCAACCACTTATATTACCTAGAATACGCATAATTGACACGTCATAGCCGAATCCAAGTTAGACAACTTTAACTATATAAAATATTAGAGGGTTTCTTTCACCATAGGAAATGTCACGTCAACCACTTGACCATAAGCAACCCATTCTCACCTACACTAAGCCAAGCATGCTTGAATAATTGACTACCCAACATGAGACCATGCTATCATCGATCTAACTTGACATGTGATAGTAAAGAAGATCATGTCTCTCCTTTGTTAGGCATTCACATATCTTCAGTGCTCTTATCAACAATGTTGCCTTGCCATGGACAACACATACAATCTATCACATTACTAAGATGCATTATCCTCCATTATATCCTGCTATTTAGGATCTTGTCAGTCATTCATCCTAGTTGACAATAGATTTTTGGTCCTCCTACCTTGTGTGCTAGTACATCATCCTTAACCATCTCATGAATCACCATGAGTTAGTCACTAAGGTTACCAAAGCATATGGACTTGGCATGCAACTTGCCAACTTGGCCTAGCACACCCTTCATTGTGTCATTACCAATGGCACCTCAAGTTGGGTCCTTACATTCTCCCCCACATGAATTGTTGATGTCCTCAATAACATAGTCCCATTAGCTCCTTCAATAAAAAGGATGTTGGTGGTGAAGAGACATTTCCACATTCAAATACGAGTGATACCATTTTTCACTAGACTTGACTTTTCATGTTCATCAAGTATTTCATACCACTCAAGAACATTGGTCTTTGTACAACATTGCCATGACTTTACTAGTTGAGAATGAGTATTAATTGCTTGTATCATGGAATACACCTAACCAACATATTTTAATCAAAACCCAAGCTAGGCACCTTTAATTGGAAAGAATGTTAGAGTGCTCATTTCACCTTAGGCAATGTTGTGTCTTCACCACCCAAACTTAACAACCCATGGTTGCCTCCTTTAGATAAAGCATACTTGAACAATAAATTGCCTAATGTGAGATCATGTTATCATCCATTTAAGTTGATATGTGATAGTTAATGAAGATCATGTCCCTTTTTTTTCAGGCATTCACATATCTTCCTTTCACTTATCATCATTGTTACCCTACCACAGAAAACAAACATAATCTATCACATGGTAAGTCACCTTGTCCTTCATCCTACTCGATAAGACATCTTTGGTCCTCCTAGCCTATGTGCTAGTATATCATCCTAACCATATTAGGAATAGCTTTGAGGCAATCACTAAGACTACCAAAGCATATGGACTCTCCATGCAACTCACCAAATATGCTTGACACACCCTCCATTGTACTATTGTCAATCAATAACACCTCATGTGAGATCCTTACACCAACCATTTTGAGATGGTATTAGGACTTTAACTTTCTTGCACATTGACTTTAGTCCTGATGATGAACCATAATGAATGGTTTGAAACACGTCGACCATATATTTCTGAATGTGATTTCACCAAAAAAAAATCTTTCTTGAATTGTAATATTATTCATTTTGAAGAACACCTTAATCATCCTATCTTTATCAGTTTTTTTAAAAAATAAAACTCCTCCATGAAGAGATTCGCCACGACGGGGGACAAGGGGGAGCCCATGGCAACTCCGCAAGTCTGCTCATAGAATTCTCCCTCGAAGCTGAAAAAGGTAGAGGTAAGGCACAGCTCAACTAACTTAGTCGTATCAGGGTCAGTTAGCTTATTAATTACCATCATGGCCTCATTGATAGGAATGCAAGTATAATATTAATCATCCATTAATATCGTTCCAGAAAACATCTATATAATGGTGGCATCAACAATAATTTCGAGATATTGATATAGTATTATTTTCGCTATTCATTATGACACTTGTAACATCAACAACAATTTTGAGATATTAATATAATATTATTTTGGCTATTCATTGTGACACTCTTAACATAAACAACAATTTTGAGATATTAATATAGTATTATTTTCACTGTTTATTGTGACACTTGTTACCAATAAAATTTATCCTTATTATCCCTGTCATGCAAGGGTATTGCAATCGATAATTAGTTGGCCAGGTATTAATTTAGTCAAACATTTTATATATTTTTAGTTTTACTAAAGTAAAACTTTAGAAAACAAAATTCTTATTAGGTTACCATTATTTTACTTAAAATTATCTCTCCACTGATTGGTTAAAACTTTTCACACCTTATTGGAAAATGCCTCGAATTTCACAATTGAAAAGTACATATGACCGACTCCTCTCCTTGTCTACTCACATGTGATGTGAATGCGAAGATCAGAACGCAGTTGTTTTCGTGATGCCTATATCACAGGGTTGTTTCTTCTGCCACACATCAATGAACAACTCTTGTCAAGAAATCATTATACAAAACACTATAAATCTACAGTCAATGTCAATACCACATATGATACCTACCCCTCATTAGTGACACATTGTGAGTGTACTTATACCATACAATGTTTGTATTTAAGCTTGTTATCTTATTAAAAATTATAAATATGGAAATACATCCTATAAAAATAATAATAAAACATATTAAACTCTTTTTGAGATATTGATGGTTCATAGTGATTTGTCTTTTCTTTGTGAATGTACTTATACCGTACAAAGTATTTATTATATTTAAAATAAATAAATAAATAAATATGAATCAAGTTTTGGGATAACTCCAAATTATTAAACAATTCCAAATTACCAAACAACATTTGTTTTTAATAACCAATTATATTCTTTTTATTTTTGGTAAAAATTTAAAAACAAATTAAATATAAATTTCATCAAGTTTTCTCATGATTTAAAGATTAGCATATTAGGTTTGTTTTTAATAATCAATCATATGTTTGTTTTTAATAATCAATCATATTATTTTTATTTTAGGAAAAATTAAAAACTAATTTAATTGAATGTAGATGTTTATAGTTGTTTATATTGTAGAAAAATATCCAGAAAAAACTATGTAAATTTTTTTAGTTTTATGTAAAAATTTAAGAACTAATTTAATTGAATGTAGATTTTCATAGTTGTTTATATTGTAAGAAATTTTCAAAACAATGTTTCGAGTGGACATTCCACCCATCTAGTGCTTGATGATGGATGCAGTGTCTAAACAAAATCTACTACACTTTGATGATGGATGCAATGTCCACACAAAATCTACTGCACTTTGGAATTCCTACTGACAAATCAAACCACGTGCTTACATCTTATATTTTAATGGTAGATCTACTTGCCTGAATTTTGATCTCAAATCTACTAGTGAATTTTGATCGCAATATTGAATCTCCCACTCGATTTCATGACCATTAACAAAACTTTGTTGACGCTATCTGATCAGACCTACCAAATCAATCTGATTTCATTTGATTTCTTCAAAGACCGACATCAAAATTAGTTCACTCGGACTAAGATCATCCTATCTATATACAAATCCCGCTCAGAATTACTTAACACCTTTTTGGAGAGTAAATCAACCCTCAGTAAATGTTGAAGGAAATGTTTTTTTTTTTTGCACACGATTGAATTCTAGTGGACAGTTCTAATAGCCAATGTTCTACTAGATAGTTATCATAGCCAATGTCACATAGCTCTTTTATTGTTTTTCACTTTAATTTACCTATCTTTAAGCTAAGCGACAAGGAATAGCTACTATGTAGCACTTGTTTATCCTCATAATACATTACACATCTAAATAATATTTATTCTCATCCATCATGAAACATGACACATCTCAATGTGAGTAACAAATTCACATGCCCTGTGGGGAGCTCTACTGCGATGGTGAGTGTGGGCTTCGAAGTCGGGACCATCCATAGTAACCAAGAGAGGGTCTCGAGCTCCAAGAGATTACAACTCTTTGTCTGGGGCTCTCATGGTTAGAGTACTCGCTCTATAGGGGGTTTTTGTTCCACAGTGTATGGTGATGAGAGACATTGGATACACTTGAAGGGTGAAGGTTACAAACCATTGTTTTGTTACCTCCTGCTTTCCCACTCTAACTACAGTTTCACATTGCAACCAAGGGTGGACCTCTGTGGTCATGCATTTTCTATTGGAAGCTTACGGGACTATGGGTCAATCTGGCAGGAACATTAAAATAAACCATTGTCTTTTTTATGTCAAAACAGAAATCGTTTTGTAAGAGGGTTTAAAGCAGATTACAAGGGCGTTTGTCAAGATATGGTGGTCTCGGGTGAGGGTAACCCCAACAGGAAGGCGCGGCGGTAAGATTGTTTTTACGGGTTACTTCATAACGGAGACATCGTTCTCTACCTCCCTGCCTTAGGTCAACAGTCATTTTATTACTATTCTAGGAATGGTGCACTGTTTTCTTGGGCAGTTGGCTCCCGGATGGATGAACAGCTACTTGACTATACTTCTAACTCCCTTGTTGCTGAGGATATTTGGGTCAATTTCACCCGACCAGTTCCAGCTTTGACTACGCTGGTGATAGCCAGTTTACCGGTCACAGGGGTTGAGGCAGTTATAACTCAAATGGAAGATATGGAGGTCTCCTTGTAGACCCTAGAATCGACTCCGCCCCTGACAGTTACGGAAGGAATATTTATTCCGAAAGAAGGCCCGGAGTTACCTTTCCTACCCATCCCCTCCCTGTCAGACCTGAATTCATGGTCGCAAGCCTTCCCGGTAGCAACAAATACCCAAGGCGGAGCGGGTGTTTCTGGAGAAGGACCGAGTAATTTGGGACAAACAACACAAGGATTGCTGCCTGAACAAGTCAGAATCCTCGGGACTGCCCCTTTTTATACAGCATTCCAACCAGTCAGCTCAGCCCCTCCTTCAGGCTGCTTCATAGGCATTCCCGGACAGGACCAAGCTTTGGAAGGAAATCATTTTGATTCTAAAGACATTGGCCTCAAGGAAGGAGAGCAAGCAGCCAAGGCGCGACCAAAGCAACCAAAAAAATCAAGGAATTCAAAAATCAGAGAAAGGGACAGGCGGTTAATCTTTGGAGAAGGAATCTCTATGGCACAAGCAGCCCTCACAGAGAGCACGGTGTTAGTTGGAAGGGTGAGAGGCCGAAATTACTCTCTGATGTGCCTTCGAAAGTGGACAGCGGAAATTTGGGGGAATCTCCTCATTCAGCTTCCAGGTATTCTCTCGCTTTCCCAGGGTTGGTTTGCTCTGATTTTCACTCATCCGGACTAGGTTGACTAGGTCCTCACACGGTATTGGCACATTAAGATGACACTAGTGCTATTGAAGCGATGGTCGCCAATGTTTGACCCAGAAAAGGAAAATCATGGAGTGGGGCCAATCTGGGTCTGATTGCCTGCTCTCCCATTACAATTTTGGGGGGAAGAGATCTTCAAGGTAATAGGAGATGATTTGGGTGTCTATCTGGATCATGATAGAACCTACCAAGACACAGGCTGCCTAGCATTGGCATGTATTCTAGTGCACCTAGATACCAGAGAAGGTCTGGTAGAGAGCTACCTGCTTCAGATGGGAGACATTACTTAGGGGCAAATATTAGATTACGAAGGCATTCCCTTCCGCTGCCACAAATGTCATGAAGTGGGGCATTTATATAAAGACTGTCCAAGAATTTCAGGAAAGAATCAGATCCCGGCCAAAGCGTTGGTCTCAGCCTCCACTCAAACTCTAGATTCAGACTTCGTTTCTCTAGGGGACCTCCAAGAAAGTACTCTGCCCTATTGTCAAACTCTGCTGCAGGCCGCAGCTCACCAATCTGCAAAGGCATCGAATTGCCCCCTGAAAACTCCAGAACCCAGGACACGACTTTTGCGGGTACTCCCTACTCCACTCTTCCTCATTTTTCTCATTCTATTGAAGGTTCAGTAAATTTATCTTCTTCATTGAACTGTGTAGTTTCTCAATCTGAAGTTAATAAATTATGCTCCTCGGTATGTCCTATTCCCATTGCCCCTCCCTCACTGTCTTCCCCCATTCCCCAACCCTCTGTGGATAGGACCACCTACCCGCTCGATGATCGCTCGCTATCAAGTGGGCCGCACCGATATTTCCTCAGATCCCTCCTTGTCGCACCCTCTTCAGTCTTATGCCTGGACCTAGACCCCTCTCCTTCAATTACTCTCAAACCCCCGCGTGGTCGTCAATCAAAAATTTATAAGGTTGTTAAAAGGGCTAGTGTTGAAGTAGCCTCCGGGGTCCAATCGCCAATCGACTAGGTTCTTAGAGCAAATATAAACCCTCACTCCTCACCCCCATGATCTGTCTTTCCTTTAATTGTAGGGGTCTAGCCAACCCAGACAAAAAACTGGCTCTCAAGAGGCTCTGTCAATCTGAAAAGCTGGATGCTATTTTCCTTCAAGAAACTCTGAGGGAAGGTCACCAGATAAATAAGCTTCTCTTAAGTTTCCTCCCAACTTGGGAATTTCATTTTTTGGATGTGAAGGGTCGCTCTGGTGGCTGCAGCTTGGGGTTTAACACTTGTTCAACAAAAATCCTAAATGTTTGGGGAGGAGAAGGTCTTCTTGGTGCAGATATCTTGTCTATGGAGCTCAGCAGACCATTTAGGCTTATCAACATCTATGGCCCTTGCCAGAACAGAGAATTCTTCTGGAATAGAATCATGGAGGCTGATTTTATGAATCAAGATAATATAATTATTGGTGGAGATTTAAATTTCTCCCTCGGTACAGCGAAATCTTGGGGTTTCAAGGGTCAAAGTGATCATCTCACAACTTTTTTTGAAAACTTGTTGGATGCTCACGATTTTCTAAATATTGACCCTGTTAAACTCAAGCCAACTTGGAGGAATTGTAGATTGGGGGTAGATGCCCTTGCTAGAAGATTGGACCGATTCTTGATCAAAGCCCCTCTTATGGCAAGTTTAAATCTCTTTCGTCAATGGGTGGGGAGTGGTGGGATCTCTGATCACTCTCCTATTTTTCTGGAGCTCAAGGGTAATCTTTCTAAACCCTCTTCACCTTTTAAATTTAATTCCTCTTGGTTGTTGGAGCCAAGTTTCAGGAACTTGGTCTCGGCATCTTGGATCCATTGCTCTCAGAATGAAACTTCCTCTCCAGGGGAGCTCTTTGCAAAAAATCTAGCAGTTCTAAAAGGAAAAACAATAACCTGGGCCAGATTAAAACAAAGAAAAGAAGATGAAGATCTACAAAGGATTGAAAAGGCTCTATTAGCATTCGAAGAATCAATTCCCACTGGATCGAACTCGACTGAACAAAAGTTATAGTTGATTCGGCTGGAAACAAATTGAATTAAACTTCTTCGCTTAAAAGAAGAAACTTGGAGGCCGAAGAGCAGAGCAATCTAGCTCAAATCAGGTGATGAAAATTCAAAGTTCTTTCAACAATATGCAAGGGGTCGGAAATCCATTAACACAATCTGGGAATTACAAGACTCGGAAGCAAGGAAAGAGGGAAATTTTGAGCAACTGTCTGACATGGGGATTAGGCATTTCTCTAATATCTACAAAGCCCCCATTGGAATAACCCTTCCAAGAATCATTTGCACTGTTGAAGCTCTGCCCAAATTTATTGAGCCAGAGGAAATAGAAGATCTAAACTCTCAGGTTACTAGAGAAGAGCTTGAATCTGTGCTGAAGTGCTTTCATAAGGATAATAGCCCAGATCCTGATGGGTGGCCGGTTGAATTCTTCAATTCCTTTTTTGATTTAATTGGAGATGATCTCATCCAGACCATTGAAGAAAGCCAAAAGTCTAGCAGAATTTTGGAGGCCTTCAACTCGACTTTCCTGGCCCTTATCCCCAAATCTGATAACCCTTCCTCCTTTGACGATTACAGACCCATATCCCTCTGCAATAGCATTTACAAAATCATCTCCAAAACAATAGCCCTCTGTATTAAGCCCTTTCTCTCCTGAATGATATCCAAGGAACAATTTTCCTTTCTCAGCCATCGCCAGATCCATGAAGCAATTGGCACTGCTCAGGAAGCTCTCCACTCGATTAAGAAGCTCCATAAAAAGTCAGTCATCCTAAAAATTGATCTTTCCAAAGCCTTTGATCGTACTTGTTGGTCCTACCTCAGGATAACTCTCACTCACATTGGATTCCCTTTTGCTTTCATCAATTGGATCATGGGTTGTCTTACTTCAGTCTCCTACAGTATTCTCATCAATGGAGTGGCTTCAAGTTTCTTTCATGCAGAACGAGGCCTTAGGCAGGGATGTCCTCTCTCCCTGCTGCTCTTTCTCCTCATCATGGAAGGTTTTAGCAGACTGATAAAAAAAGGCAGAGAGGAAGGCTCCTTGGTTGGAGTCAAGATCTCGGATATGTCCTCTATAACCCACCTCTTATTTGTAGATGATGTTCTGATTTTTTTAAATGGATCTTTTCAAGACTCATATGCTTTCAAGGCTATTCTTGATCTCTTTTGTAAAGCTACAGGCATGCAACCAAATATTGCAAAATCAACTATTATCATAGTTTCCTACCAACTAAATGAAGCAAGATTAGCTAGCCAACTTTTTGAATATGAGCATCATGATTTGGATGATGGTCTTAAATATTTGGGTTTCAGATTGAAACCAAATGGTTATCGCATAGCAGATTGGACTTGGCTTATAGCCAAGATTGAAAGCAGAATCAATATTTGGCAACAGAGATGGCTTTCTAGAGCAGGTAGGCTCACCCTCCTCAAGTCGGTCCTTCAAGCTATTCTGGTTTACTGGATGTCATTGGCCTGGATCCCCAAAGGCATTTTAAAAAGAATTCAACAATTATGTTGTCACTTCCTTTGGCATGGAAAAAATCTAGGGAGAACCTTTGCTTGGGTCCGTTGGGACAGTATTGATAAACCCAAAAAACTAGGGGGTTGGGGCATAAAAAAATTTCATTTATTCGTTGAGGCTTTGGCTGCAAAACTGGGCTGGAAACTTATAAACTCCAGAAGTCTTTGGCAGGAAATCACTTATTATAAGTACATATATCCACTCTCAGTTCTGGAATGGATCCGTAGACCTTCAGTTCCTACGTTTGGCGCCTCCATAATTTGGAAAGCAATATCTCAGTCTATCTCTCTGATCAAGCAAGGTCTGGCTTGGAAAGTTGGCAATGGAGTTCAAGTGAGGATTGGTTTGGACGCGTGGAGTGGATGTGGGAATGGCCATATTCTTCCCCGTCCTCTTTGCAATTTCCTTCAAGTCTCAGGCATCACCCACTTATCACATATAGCGGTTGCTTTCCAGGACAGTTGGCAAAACCAGAACTGGAAGGACCACAGAACGCTCAACATTCCGGATATTTGGGTCAAAGATTGGCAGAGATTCATAGGTTCATTAGAGGAGGCCAATGTGTGTATAAGCGACAATCAAGATGTCCTTATCTGGGCATTGGATCCCCATGGCAGATACTCCCCCAAAACAGGTTATGCTTATGCATCGGCAACCAGACACACTAGTGATTCCTCTTGGTCGTAGAGTCATATCTGGAAATTAAAGGCACCTCCTAAATCTAGGCTTTTCATGTGGTGCATTTTAACAAACAAGCTTCACACTGAACTAATGCTAAGGCATCGTGCAAACTGCGGGCCTTCTAGATGTTGTCTGTGTAGGATGCATGAGGAAGATACTTCTCATCTCTTCCTTAACTGTCCTATCTCGAAAGCCTTCTGGTTAAGGATCCTCACTTCACTAAATCTACATATTGATTGGTCTGGACAAGATATCGAAGAGGCTTGGCAAAGATGGTGGATAAAATCCAACTCACAGAAAACTAGATGCCTTCCACTATTAATCTGTTGGGGAATCTGGCTTAACAGGAACAAATCCATCTTCATGAATGACAAAATAGATTGGGATTCCTCCAGTATTTCGTTGTTGGCCATATACAATTTGATCCCGAAGGACCAGGACATTCGACCCCCTCAGATCATTACCCAGGAATCCATAGACATAAACTCCCCCTGGGGTTATTTTGATGGCTCGGCACAAGCTGAAGGCTGTGGTGGTGGGGCGGTGCTGCATATGGATAATATAGTGTCTTATAGAATCAAGGTCGGCCTAGGCAGAGGCACAAACAACTATGTTGAATTGAGCAGCCTAAAATACCTTCTCCTTTTTGCAAAAGAACAAAATTGCCAACAACTTCAGATATTTGGAGACTCACAGCTCATAATTAACTGGACAAATGAAGTTAATCATTGTCACTTGCACACACTTAGAGATATTCTGACTGATATCCTTTCTCTAAAGTCTCAATTTGATTCATTTGCATGCTCACATATATACAGGGAAAGGAATGAGATCGTTGATCATTTATCCAAAGAGGCAGCGCAGCTGAACAGAGGTCAATGGCAGATATAGGAATACATGGGCAGCATTTTCTACAGTTACTATCATCATCCTTTCATGGACATGATTGGTTCTTTTCCGAATGATCGCTAGATCATTCAACAGTTTTTTTATTACTTTCTCCTTCTATGTATATAACTTGTCTAGTTTTTAGTTTATTTTTGGACAAAACACCTATTTCAGAAACTTACTGGACTTCTCTGAAGTTTATTATCAGTAAGCATCATAATAGTTTTTGTAAAGCTTATAATAGCTCTAAACAGTACTCCCTTATTGCTGACAGCAGTTCATATATGCAGTATCATACAACATGTAATTTTCTTATCTTTTTAATGAAAATTACGCTTTTTCCGAGGAAAAAAAAATGACACATCTCAATGTACTCCAATTCAACGAATACCACTTATGAGTATTGTGCACAGAGCACCTTCGTTGGCATTATTCCAAGTAACCGCTTAATGATGCCATCGACGATTTCTAACTGCTAGTGTAGAGTTATCCTCCTTGGAAACAATAAGGTAGCATGCCTCTTGCCCATGGCCATCTTTATCATCATCCCTCGTCCTACAAGAGTCAAGACATTGAGACACAGAGGTTATTTGAAAGAAATAAAAATCACAAGATCAACCCAAATTATTTCTACAAAAAATAAAAGCAAAATATGAGGTGGAAATTATATGGTGCCATTTCATACATGGTTAGCGCTCCCGTAGAGGGTTTGATTTCTAATCAATTGTCACATGTCTCTACATCCACCAGTTGCTAGTCAAACTCATACTACGACATCGGCCCCCACCCAAACCTCAAAACTACACACTGTATATTCTATTAATCTACTAATTTGAAGGGTAACCAACAACCCAACAGAAAGAAGAAGATTGATGATAAAGCTAAGGAAAAGATTGAAGGAAAGTTGAAGAAAAGATTGACGACAAAGTCAAGGACTAGGACAAGATAAAGGAGCAGGACAAGTGGATGTGATCAATATTGATGGTGCAAATCTAAAAGCAGTATGGTTGGGTGGAAATTCCATTAAAGAAAGGCAATTTGTGTGAACCAGGAGAAGTTGTGAAGTATCTTGAAGAAGTAGGTTAGCGCCTACAAATCATTGAGTTGGTGCTCAATTGAGGAGATTAGAGTCCCTTGTAGGTTACTCCCTATGAAGTTGATGAGTTGGTGCTTAGCTAGGGGATTTAAATCTCTTGTAGGTTGGTGCCTACAGATGTTGTAAGTAGGTGTTTACTTTGTACAAGGAAGTTTACAAAATATTTACACAAAAAATTGTATAAGTGTCTCTTATGAAGATTTGTGTTTCATGATTTATGTACAACAAATGTGTTAAAAGATAAAAATAGTTTAAAATAATGAAATATTGATTCACCATGCCCACCTCCCCTCAATATTTCCAACAAAAAATACTTGCACTTTTGAATTCCTATTCAACGTAACTAAAATTATGAGGTTTACAAAATTTCACCATTACATAAGGTGCATCCTTTATATTCAAGCATTGCACAGACAAAGCTATTTGCTAAAAGAAGAGAAAACTTTATCAATTCAAGTCTAACCATTCAAAGTTACAAGGCATGAGCTTCTTCACCATGATCTAAGATTAGAAAGTTAAAATTCAGAGAAGGGGGCACAAGAGTATAGGTCATGCACTAACCTACATTAATCAATTTGAGAGCCACTTTCTCCAGGATGTCCAGATGCCGGTTTTGAAAAAATAGAACGCTCAGTAGGACATCTCCATTAGAACTAAAATTATGCTCTATCATTATTAACCTTTGCACCATTTAAGCCAATTCATCACACAACCATTTAATGTCCACATCATGTTGTTGTATGAAATTATGAGTGGTTCATAGTTTCAAAAAATCCATGGAACCTATCTCTACCTAACTAAACAATATTGGATTGATTCCTCTGACATGGAGAAAATCCTCGATGAAAGCAGAGCTACCATGCTTCCTTAAGTAAGAAATGGAGAGAGACACTGTTTAATTCTGATTTACCATGTTCACCATGCCCCAATGATATATCCCACCATTACAACATGTGACGAGATTAAGGGAATTATATCCCTAGGTACCATATTAAACAACCATGATGGTAAGAAGTGTATATGAGTCACCAAGTTTGTCAACCTCACATGAGATTATACACAACATCATACTTACCATGATCTACATCGACAAGATACTTGTTGGATTTTGAGACTTAAGGAATTAAATGAGTGAAAAAATTCCCATTTATTAGTAACAAACTTTTTTATCCTAATTGAGTAGCCAAGTTGGCTTGAGAATCTACCAACCTATTGTTTTTCCACCGAACATAGAACCACTCAATCACACAATGCTTTCTCCCCACCAAATTTTGGATTCTACTAAGGATAGCTTCCAATATGAAATCTTTGGCCTTAGATCCTATTTTTATGCGTCTCAGGATGATATACAGTCACCTAAAATGCAGAGATTCCTAGGAAGATATGAGAATCCAATATTATACCTTTCATAATTGTATATGCCTTGGCTAAATTATTAGTGATAACTCCTAGTTTCCATGCATACAATTGGATAATTGTTCCTCTCGAACCTTTTATTAATTATGAGGCTGCAATGAAAATTTCACACCTTGAGGGACCCTAAATGTCCCTTTTAATCAAATTCTTATCTTTGAGGATTTTTCCCATGCACTAAGTCCAAAGAAGAATTTGATTTTGGGGGGAGCATTGTTGGTCCATTTTTTGACAAGATATCTTTTAGAGTTTCATTTGCTTGTGCTAACCAGCAAATGTAACCATTTTTCATTATGTTTTCTTAAGTGCCTACTCAAAAAATCTCGTTCTACCTTATTGATTTGATGGTGCAATCAGTAAGAGAGGATTCAAAGGCTTATGCAATGGGGACAACTTGTCTAGGTAGGGAACCAACAATCCATTTGCTCCATGCACTAAACGAATCCCAAATAGATATGTCATGAAAAGTTTTTCTTCCCAGAACCACCTAGCCATTATTTAAGAGGACCAAGGTTGGATTTCCTATGAAAGGGGGGCTCCCCATAATACTATCCAACCGATTATTGATATGTTTAACATTTTCCCAAAAACCAAGACATATTAAATTAGATGAGAGGAATGGTTTCCTTAAGAAAGCATTAGGTTTTGGAGCTAGAGAAATCTAGAGTCGAAGAAACTATACATCTTTTATGAGGGCCTCTAAAATATTTTTTTGAGAATAATTCATTTCCATTAATCGAATTTAGGTAACACTCCCTCCCGCCCCCTTTGACTTCCCAGGCTGAATGGGAGGTGTTACTTTTAATTAACCCAACCTCCATTGTCTCATCATGGAAATGGGTTTACGTAATTTCTCCTTCCCCAAGGTTAGTGTAATTAACTTTGGACATTACCATTTCATTCAACTCGTCGAGAGCTTTCCGATAATATAAATTTTGTCTTGATATGACTCTTAGATCAAAAGTTATGTCCATTTGAAGTTGGGCCTTTAGAACCCTTTCCACACCAGTAAGTATTTCCACATGGAAACCCAAAAGGCCTATGTGGTCGTGCCACATCTCTGACATTGCCATCATGTCTCCACCACCTCACCACGCCCTAGTGCCTCTGTGTTATTGCAATTCGCCCAAGATCCATTGGAGCTGAAACCTCCCTAGTCTGACAGACTTTTCCATGGTAAATGCCGAGAAAAATTCCTTTTCTAGCACTACATGGCTTTTTTTCACTCCAATGCCTATTATAAAAAGGCACTCCAAATGTGTTGTAGAGGAATCAAGCCCCATGGTAATGTTGACACTACCAAATCAAGCTTGTGTATGTGCCACATGACACCCACGACCACGTGGCGCCATAAAATTGATGCCATATGTCAAGTGGATTCATTTGTTTCCATGTCCAAAAACTCCCATTCCACGTGTCAAACAAATGACATGCTACATCAGCGTCCATGCGACATTTCCTTTTCACATCCTCAAAAGCTCTTATGTGGCATTGGATGTCTCATTCGGCCTATGTGGCCTTGTCCACCTTAGTTTAACCGAAGGGATGCATAGGGCTCAACTCCCTCATGTTTCGTGACGAATTCACATTATAAAAACTTTGGGATCAAAATTTAATTCCCCATCACATACCGTACCATTCACCATTCCCTAGACAGGGATTTCCTCGTCCTGACACCATGCCACAACGCCACAACACATCAGGATTATTGGCCAACTAGGCACAATGCTAGGTGAACTTTCATGTTGAGTAATGAGATA
This sequence comes from Pinus tabuliformis, assembly GCA_031772625.1. Lineage (NCBI taxonomy): Eukaryota > Viridiplantae > Streptophyta > Pinopsida > Pinales > Pinaceae > Pinus > Pinus tabuliformis. Next base: position 610,221,331 of record CM062806.1, on the reverse strand, counting down.
GATTCCCATCCCACACTCGTCAATAGCACCTGTTCCCAACAACGGTTATACACCATACACCAGAAGAGGCGCAATGTGTTATCGCTCAGGTTGTCCTTAAGCTCCTTTAAAGGATACGGCCGAGGTAACCACAAACCAATCTTTGGATTGCAGGTCCTAGCCTACCTGCAATCAGAGAGGGCTCTCTCTTTCTGATTTAGCTTTATTGATGATGATTTTAGGCTAGTTTTTGAGTTCAGGGGTTTTGTTTAAGTTTTGATGGGAAGGATGATGCTTTCAAGTAGAGAGGCAAAGCATAGTGTGGTAAGTTTCAAACCATTGGGCATGGAGTCATGGAGTAAGACTGCTTGTGCATTTTCTTGGTCACAAGAGGAATGAGAAGCAAGGTAGCTGCTCATGAAACAATACTCAAGCTGAATGGAGATGGATTGAAGGCTAAGGAATGAGAGGCAACAAAGAATCTCTCAATCAGGTTAGTAGAGGGAAGATGAATGAGCTCTATCTAGGAGCAGCTAAGAATTCTTAGATAACAGTCATTCATATGTGAAATAGATCAAACATGAGCCATAAAAGAATTCATATTTATGCCTAAATCAAGAGGAAAACATTAAAAAGCCATAGAAACTGAGCATAGAGTGCAGCTAAGCAAATTCTAAACCAATCCTTTGTTCTATGACTTGAGCATATATGAAATTGAAATAACAGAGGTTAGGAACACTTATTGATTCATATAGCAGCACAAGAATTCCATCATTTACTCTTTGGAACTATTAACAACACATCAAACAGTCCATTCTCCAAGCTTGTAAGAAGTCTTTGATGATAGAAAATATTAGATATACAGTGCGAGTCTCTCCTCGAGTACATTAACCAACCACCCCCTTCAAACAGTGCAGAGGGTGGTATATAAAGAAAAATAGCTACAGACCTCCCTTGAACAGGTGTCAAGGGGGAAAATATCTCAAAAATATCTCTCAAAACAGATCAAAGAGATCTGTGCAGTCATTGTCACTGAAACTAATCTATGCTGGAAATAAATGCATAAAACATATTAAAACAGCTGCGCTGGGGCAGCTGGCATCTCAAGTCATGTAAACAAGGGCTGCGCATGAGGCTGCAGCCTCTAAAATGAGTGTAGAGAGGTCTTTGAGTCGTGTGCTGGCCTCATGGCCATAACTGTAAGTTGGGGAGCCATAACGGCTTAATGATGCTTTGCTGAATCTGCTGGGGCCCTTCTGTTTTCATCTGCTTTGGAAGATTTTGACTGATACTCTCTGCCGCTTCCCTGATACTCTTTGCCACTTCCTGATCTTTCTTGGTTTCAAAAATGCTCTAAACTGTCACATCATCTCATTAGTGGCCGTTATTTGGCCCAAGTACCTGCTGCGAGGCGCTTTGTTACTTTTGGGTGGTTATCGGCCCTTGGCCGACTCAAAATGCTTTAGCAACACTTAAAATCACGAACTGGATGAGTAAAGGGTCATTGAAGGCCTGCCGAGGTGAAAACCCTGCGTTTGGAGCTAATCTGGGCCTGGGGCGATCGAAATTGATTAAAGAATGACTCTGTTCCCTTGACGAAGAGGCGCGCGCGGCATATATATGAATAATATGAAAAATAGCCCCTTTTCCTTTATAACAGGCAAAATGCCCATTTTACAAGCAAAAATCGCGAAAAATATGGGCGGGCGCGGCACTGTTCATTAGATTAAATGCTGGCCGTTGGATCCGGCGCGGGCCGATCCAATGGCTGGCGCTAAATCGCATCGGGGCGGACCATTGGTCCCAACACATAAAACCTCTGATGGAGCGATATAGCTTGCGGACCCGAAATGCCTTTGTGCCCATTTTTTATGGAGATCGGGTCCGAACCATCGGAACCCATCATATCGGCGGATTTACATTTGAAACGGGTACAACGGACCCGAAATCCCTTTCAAAACTGCCCTTTATAAATTATCGGCTCCGGAATATCGGAGACCTCCCTTTTCGCTGTGCCCGGGGACCTTACAGACCCGAAAGCTTTTACAAACCCGCCCTGATAATATTTCGGCTCCGCCATATCTGAGCCAAACATAAGGGGTGATCGCCGATCAAACATGGGCCGTTGATTTGGTGAAGCCGATGGATGGCAGAGATTACGTCGACATTTCGCTATCGGCGGGGTCATGGGGTTGCCACATAGAAACGCCAAAACCCATCGGATCCAAAATGCCTTTGCAAGCCCTTTATTATTTTGAAATCGGGTCCGGCTCGGGCTTTCAGCAATGCAACATAGAGTAAACACATCTTATTGCCTGACCTCCGACAGCGATATCGCATTGGAGGGAGGGCACATGCCTTGAGACTTAGCCATTTTCGCTTATAATATGCCACTGCCCCCCCCCCCATAGCAATATCGCATCGGAGGGGGACCAAATAGATCCTTTTCTCATCGGAGCATGCATTTTATTAAAATGCAAAGGAAAAATGAATTCGGAGGGGTAGCCTTTGGTGTTCCGGATGGATTCTAAGGCATCGGAAGGGATCCGATAGCCAAAAAGGGAGAATTTTACCATTTTTTGAAGGGTTTTCATGGTTTTTGCATTCTTATACCTTGGAAGGAGTCAAAAGGCACTTGGGAGGATTTCAATGGATTTGAGAAGGATTTTAGGCCTTTAAAAGGGTTTGTGCTTGGGAAAAGGTAGAAACAAGGCCAAAAAAGATGGTTTTTTATACATATGAAGGGAATTTATGCTTTGTGAAGGAATAAAAAAGAATTAGAGGGGTTTTATGGAGTGATGAAGGGCTTTATGCATCGAAAGGAGTCCGAAATGCATCTGGAAGATGGTTAGAGGGGGCAGTGTGGGTTCTTGCTGAGTTTCTGATAAACTTAGCAATTCCCAAGGATGTATATGGTTATTTTTCAACCAGGGGGAAGGGATAAGTATACAGGGGAGTTATATACATAGTTTTAGTAGGGGAAGGGGAAATAGATAGGGAGTTACATAATAAAGTTAGTAGTGAATATGATAATGATGAGAAAAAGCGCTAAGAATGATGTCTTAGGCTATCAATGGGGGAAAATGACTGATAGAAGAAGTGTGAACATTCCTTGAGTGAAGCAGATCTCCACCAAGGCAAATGATATGGAGAATGATGAATCTAAGAGGTATCAAGCAGATCTTGACCTCTTTAGGGGAAGTTAGTGAGTGATTTGGGGAAAGAGGAAGAAGGGGAAGTTAGTCATGCCTCGCTTGAAGTCCTCCAACTGAACAACTGCCTTCAACTTGTGATATGATAGATATAACACTTGACAATATGAAATGGATCACAAGCCATGATTCTGCAACCACAAAGCTACCTACCCGACCTACTCACCTAGCATTTTCTCTTCTTTTGGTTTGGGTGCACTTGAACTAGCATACCCAGCTTTTCATTCTTTCTTGTTGCTTGTGCTCCTATCTACTTCTACACTTATTTCAGCCAGGGACTCAGATTAAGCTGTCGAGCACCCTTGTTTCTCTACCTAACTACAAATCTGCCAAGATTAAGCTGTTTGGACAGATGTTCATTCTCTATATTCTACAACATGAAATTGAAACCCGGGGAAGCCAAGATTAAGCTGTTTGGCCTTCCCATGCTTGAAAACTGATCAAAATGGATTACTCATCAAGACTGGAACAAAGCAGTGGCATTTAGATTAGCTCACTTTCACGGATACTTCTCTGGCCATCTGTATCAAATATGGAGCATTGCAGCAAGCAAAGTATGACATATTTGGCATGTAAAAATGTCGATCATGAAAGATGATTAACCTGCTGCAGCAGGAGGCTAACACAATGCACGACGAGAATTCACGGCAATGGTAAGAAAAGCTTTGCCTTGCCCTCCTTCCACATACCACTTAGCCAGGGAGAAGTGGGACAACATCAATTGTTTTCTCTCCATTAACGGGAATATCTCCATCCCACCCTCTAACCATAGCTAAAATCCAAAACTCTCTTATATATGTATATGTGTTTGTATGAATTTCATGGCTTAATCATCCAAAAATGCAAGTTTTGTTCTCTGCTCTCCAGGGCTTACATGTTGCTTACATATACATGAATCCATTTACCTCCTATTGCACCCAACACCAATCATTGGCCTTCAACAACCTTCAAACAACAGGGAATCCTTGGCATTTCCAGTGCATCAAGCAATGGAAATCACCTTAACTGATAGTCAACTAAACTTTTAAAGCAATCACAAATGAATTTGTAAATAACATTACTACTCATGTAATACCAACAATTATAGGACTTCAAGGTTCACTTAATCATGAAGGCATACTACATAAGACATCTCATTAGAGACAATAGGAACATCACATTCTTTTCATGCTAATGCACTCCTTGCTAGAATACATTTAGTAATTCAACACCACTCCTATTGTAAGGTTAACTAAGTACATCTAGCATTCAAGAGTTCCCCATTAAGAAGTTTTAAAACATAATAAATTATTAGCAACACAAGGAAGTATTAACAAAATTCCCAAACCTAGGAAATCATTCACATAAGCATCTCGTTGTCAATAACCAGGAATACATATTCCTCCTTAAGTGTTGATACACCATTATTATATAAAAGCATTAATCAATATTCACATTGCATAGATATGCATAGCATTATAAGTAAGTCACTTATCTTAATAGTTGGATGATTAGTACTGAGAGAGGGACTTCAACTCTCCAGCCAACCGTAGGCCAAATACATTGCAATATTTCTTGTAGTTGAACACACCTGAGATAGATTCAGAGTCTAAGGAGGTCATTTGTCAAGGGAATTCACATTGATCCCAATCACTCTGATCACACAAGAATCCATATACTTCCTTGTCTCCACCTACTTAACACAAGATCGTATCCCATAGTGTCTCCACTTGTTCAATCATGAATCTACAACACATTAAATATCCTTCTGCTAACCTCTTAGATATGAGAAACACGCAAAGTTTACCCTCTGCTAACCATGAATTCGCATTGTGTTCCACCTACTCCACCTCACATGACTCCAGAATGCATAGTGTCTCCACCTTCTTCTCTTCTCTTCTCTTCTCTTCTTTGATATCCGAAATCACATAGTTACGACTCTGTTATGTAGGAATCAAGAGTACATAGAAATTCCACCCACTTAACCTAGTAGGAATCCAGACTACATTGTGTCTACACTTGCTCTTTCTCTTCAACCACGCTCCTCATCATGCTCCCACTCCAAAGTCGACGTTTGTGCTCAACATTCTTCTTATTCCCTATGATTTCACTCATAATTCTCATATGCCTAACCCGACATATAAGCATTCTCAACACACAAGTCATTTTTGTTATCCTTGACAATATCAACCATACCTTTCCTGTGTGTATTTTGATCCACAAGAATTTCCCAAATGTTATCTCCAATTTGAATTAATCCCCCCCTTATTTCTCGTTAGCTCCTCTTTTATTCCACCAACCTATGGTCTCCCCTCTTGTGCGTTGAACACCCAATACGTGTTGACTTTTGTAGCTAGGAAGGTACTTCTCGTCCTGTATCTTGATTAGAAGGACCTTGATTTGCCTCTTTAGGAGCTCGCATGTGACATGCAGAGTGTGCAAGTGAGTTGCACGGATGTGAATGTCTTACATATGACATGCATGAGATGTGAATGTAAAGCACAATAAATTTATGACTTCTACTTGAGTTAAAGTAAAGAAATCTAAAGATAAGATAGTTAAATAAAGTCACTTATCTTGAGTTAACTTGATGAGCTAGTTTTGGTTGTCAATCTTACCTTAGGAAAGTTATAAATTGATCCTAAATTGAGGAGCTAAGACACAACAGTAGCACAAGATTGAGAGAGGCTTCTCAATGAGCATGCTTTGGGTCCGAGAGAGTGTTGTGAGGCTGGTGATCAATTTTGTAATATGTATTTTCTTAGTTGGGCCATTATCCCAAGACGGGAGACCAAGTAAGTTTCATGATTAATCTATTAAGAAGAACTGTTGATTGGGCACAAATATATTTAGGTGTATGTGATTAAGATCGAGTATTTTTTATTGCACTAAATATTTTGATTAGGAATCTAGTTGTGTATTTGTTCAGTAATTAATTTCTTGGAAATAAATATCAGGTGTTGGGTTTAGGGAAATTCTAACATCGTATTAGACCCCAACTTTGAATCGATCTTGGAATTATAAGTGTCAGGGTTGATGTTGGATAGTCGGAGACGAGTTTTTTATTGTAAGCGAAAAAAAAATTATACGATTCAAAAAAATAACATGGGAAAAGAAAACAAAAAGGGGGACTCATTTTTTTTTCAAAAAAAAGGGAATTAAAACAGGGTGACCTGTGGTGGTTGGTCGACAACTTGACCCAGCTAATTGTATATTGAGATACCAGCCACCACCAAGGCAGCCTACAACCGTCAGTGAACCAATTAGCAAACAAGTAGAGCAACAGTGCACAATAGGATGGGAGACTAAAATATATATATATATATGAAAATGTCAGAGGAACCAGGAGGCATCGTGGTGGAAGAGAAGGTCACAAGCACTGTAGCACATGGCCGAGACTCCATGATCATGGTCAAAATAGGAAGGTTGAGTTGTGACCATTGTGGAACAGTGTGGGATGTCTAGTCAAGGTCGTGGGCCATCGTGAGGTCATGGGTCATGACTCCATGAGGCAGTGGAAAGTAGCATGGGCATTGTGGTGAGGTCGCCATGTAAGAGGTTGGGATGGTGTAGAATGGGACAGTGTAGCATGGGATGACATAGATGGCATCAATCCCATTATGGTTGCACAATGAAGGGGCCAAATCTCGTAGCATGACGAAGTGTGGAGAGGGCAATGGGTTGTGGTGTACGTCCATTGCCAAAGTCATGGAGGTGTGTTGAATTCTTGAGACCATTGTAGCATGAAGGACACAACCTCCTAGAAGAAGTAACAATGTGCATTAGACATGGTTGGGGTGGGTGTGGTATCTCTCAACAGGAAGCCATAGCACGTTAGAAGAGTAGTGGAGTCATGCGATGATGAGCGCAAGTGGTTTAGAGCGGTCTGGGTGCAGTGTAGAGATAAACCATGAAGGTGTCCAAGGGACTAACACCGAGGCTCACTACGAGAGGAAATAACTAGTTACAGGCTAGTCAGAGCATCCAGAGATGGTTGCATGGGATCGCATTGTGGGAAGGTTGACACACTAGGCATGATTGGAGAAATCGTGAGATGAAGTGGAAAGCAAGACTCATTGGGCAGGCGATCTATTATGATATGCATGTGCAGGCAGCTGTTGGAAAAGTTGGAAATAGCTAGTGGTAGGTACAAAGGACAGTACCATCAGCCAGCAGAATTGGCGGAGGTCAACCCTCGAAGGGAGAGAGGGAGACTATACAAATTGGGGGATTAGCAGTAGAACTCATGGTTGTCTCAAAGGACCAAGATAAACCCACAGTCATGCTCAAACAACTTAGCATAGGATTGAGGCTAGTGGAAACTAGATCATTCAATCACATGAAGGGAGGAGGTCATTATTTTTCATTGTACCAGAGACAAAATCAGACTTCCATGTGAGTTGTGGAGCTAGCACCACACATGCAGTGAAGGGGGTTGGATGTGTCATATTCCAGCTAGAGTCAGGAGGATTTGTGGACATAACATGGATTTTATTTGTTCCATGGTTGATGGTACATGTGCCCATAATATCAACCTTTAAGGATGTTCGATATAGATTTTTGTTCTGAGATGGACAGGTGCTTCTATATTTAGAGGGAGTGACCTTGGATGCAGTTGTAGTGCTTAGCATTAGATAGCAGCAGTAACACAGGTTGTTGGGACAACCTGTGGGTATATCCGAGGGTATATTGGATACAAGAGCAATGTTAGTTATTGAGAGGAAGAAGGTGGCAAGGTAGAGTTATTCTTCAGGTACTTCTAGGAACCTTAGTTGGTATGATATGACATTGTTAGACACTCAGGATCAGGATCTTAGGAGCATGGTTGGAAGGAACGGGTCTTCAGATTAGATTATGGAGCATGTAGTAGGGAAGTATTCTAGTTCAAAGGGAATAACTACAACAGTGGATGACGTGGTGGTACTGGAGACAAATCTAGGTGGAGGAGGTTCTTCCAAAAGTACCTTCCTCGCTAAGAGTGAGTGTTGAGTTTTGTAGCTCGAAAGGTACTTCTAGTCTTGTGTCTTGACTAGAAGGACCTTGATTTTCCTTTTTAAGAGCTTGCATGCGACATGTAGAGTGTGCAAATGAGTTGCACACATGCAAATGTGTTACATGTGACATGCATGGGATGTGAATGTAAATAAAGCTAAATTTATGACTTGTACTTGAGTTAAAGTAGAGAAAGCTAAAGATAGGATAGTTAACTAAAGTATAGTCACTTACCTTTGGTTAACTTGACGATTAAATTTTTTGGTCAATCTTCACTTAGGAAAGTTATAAATTGAGCCTAAAGTGAGGAGCTAAGACACAATAGCAGCACAAGATTGAGAGAAGCTTCTCAGTGAGTGTGTGTTGGGTTCGAGATAGTGCAGTGAGGTTGGTGATCAGTTTTGTAATCTATATTTTCTCAATTGGCCATCATCTTAGGATGGGATCCCGTGTAAGTTCAGTGATTAATTTATTAATGGAGAGTTGTTGATTGGGTAGAAATTTGTTTATGTATATGTGATTCAGATCAAGTAATTTTCCTTCAGCTAAATATTTTGTTTAGGAATATAGTTGTATATTTTATCAGTAATTAATTGCTTTTAATCAAATATCGGGTGTTGGATTTGGGGGAATTCTAGTAACATGCTCCTCGAGTAAAAAGGTGGTATGGGATTTTCCTTCAATCAAGAATCCCATACACAACCTCCCTGCCTGCTATGTAGGCCATTAAAAACTCAGTCAGAAAAATTAGCGTCCATTAAATGAACAACCTACATTAACCAATTCCCAAACAACTCCTCCTCAAACCTCTAAATATGTGTCCACTCCTCTTAGCCAGTCATTCTATTTACATTTCCATAATATTTACATGAATTACAAATTCACAGTGATAATTAAAAGAGGGGTAGCCAAAAGTGTTGTTATAGACCCCACCCCCATTACAAGAACATTGTCCTCTATGTTCTATACCCAAACACGATATATTAGTAGTGTTCTATTCCCAAACACGACATTCAGTAGTTTTTTATTCTCGGACACAAAAGTTAGCAGTGTTCTATTCTTGAGCACAAAATTCAACAATGCCTTGTACCCAAGCACAAAATTAAAAATTGCTCCATGCACGAGCACAAAATTCAACAATAAGCTTTATCTATCCATAGCGCTTTTACATTCATCTACATAATGTACAAAAATGGGTAATATACCCCCATTCAATCCACCATTTTCTCAAGTGACTTCATCTAGTTCACAATTCTTTCAATACACCTCATCCTACTTGATTACTTGATTTCCGAAGCACTATCCAACTCCAATGCCCATATATGTCGTCCACTGTGATCAGTGCTCATTCAACGAACAAATTTAGTTCATTACTTCCTAGGACACACCGAATTCATCTTTGATCCTAATGAGTATGCCCGTGATTTTTTGAAAATCAATTCACTTTCCAAGTACCAACATCCCATTCTTTTCTTCCTCAGTCCCTCGAGTGAACTGTTTTCCTCTTTCATGCAGTCACTCACCTTCTAAGTTTAGGCATCCCCTTCTCTAATTCCTCAGTCCCTCAGGTGATCCATCTATTGGTAAGGCTTCCTTGCACAGAAATAATTTTCTCATCCAAGGCATCCCATTGCCTTACTTTAAATATTTCCTCTTTGATTCATAGCCTAATCGCCTACCATTATAGCATATGATTTTCATCATTTGGATTGGGTTTGAAAATATCCCCCAATGAGGGGGTTCGACTTCTCTAAGTCTTTGATATAGTTTTGTATCCATGTATTTCTAGTACACTTTTCTTCCTCGTGTCCTTTTATTTCCTAAGTATTTTTCCCTCGAACCTATATTCGATGGACATCCTCTACACTTAAGTTGGCTTGTCACTGAATCTTCCACCGAATCTAAGATTAATCGAGGGCTCTTCAAATTTTCACTTGAAGGAGGGATTAGGGAGGATTATAAACCATGGGATGGAGAGGAGGAGTTCGATACAAATGTAGTGTAAGAAGGAGGATCTCCAACTTTGGATCCTGATTTGTTTGGATTTGAGGGAGTTTGAGGTGTTTCTATATTTTCCAGAAATTCAAAGTTGTTGTGGGTTTGGATCAACATAGGTTCATTTTCTCCTTGATTTTTTTTCTTAGATGTATCCCTATATTTTCCTCTCACTTCATTAGATTCCTCATGTTCCTTTACTATAGAAGGATGATCTTGCAGATTCAGCTGAGCTCCAAGGGATTCATACTGTTGAATTTAACTGGGGAATTTTTTCTTGGATTGAAGGGGGAGGTGGGGTTGGGTTTTGCTAATGATTATTACATCTTCTCCTCTTCATTGTTTCCCATTGTTTCACAATTTTTGGTGCCTCCTTCTCTGGGGGAGGTGGTATTTCAAGGCATGATCTTGCAGAATGTTTGTATTCATGGTAGTACGAACATTTAAACAATATTTGTTCATTGTCTACCTTATAGATATGCTTCCATTCTCCTAGGATTAGTTGGATTTCTAGTAATCACCTTTCTTATAGGTCTACTTCTACAAAAACATGAGCACAAGAGAATATTGGATCCTTGGGATTGTATAATATGTATATTTACCCAATGCATTTCCAATATATTTCAAACTTTGGTCATTCAAGAAGTGGAGAGGGAGATGAGGAAGATGAACCCAAACCGTTAGAGCCGAGGGGATATCATTTTTTGGATTAAATTAAAGGGTTCAACCATTCAAATGCATACTTTGAGATCCCTGAATATATGATCCACTTTGGAAAATGCGGTCTCAATCCTACTTGTTCATAAAAATAAAAGTGAAATAGTTGTGTCTGCAAAGCTAAAAAGAGGTATTGCCCTTTACTAGTGGTTCCCATTTTTTTGAACCCACAACACCATAGCCTTAGGAGAATAATCTTGGTAAGAAGTATCATGGGCCTCCAATTTAGACAAAAATTAAGGCACATCTAACCTTTCCTAGGCACATTTAATCTTTCCTTTTGCACTTAATAATGTATTTTGTAGCTTTAACATGTTACGAGGAAGGTTAGAGATGATTGTCATATCTTGTGTGCCTAATGCATTTATTTTGTAGGATATTGAGAATATTTGGTGTGGATCATGGGAAATACATTATAGATAAAAATAAGGGACATGATCCCTGCTGCAAGATGACCAAAACTGAATCGGATTAAAGTAGTTATTACTCTCCCCTGTAGCTGCGAGGTCATAGGGAACCAGATCCTATTTTATAGGATTTTTGGAGGGAAGCAATCCTCTCTTCAAGGAGGTTTCCCCTTAACTATTTTTGTATATATAAGATTCTTGAGTAGCCAATTAGGGGGAGAACTGTTAGAGGTTAGTGCCAATAGTAGTTAGTGAAGGCTTTTGCATAACGTTCCAATTATGTAATATTTCATGTATGAGCTCATTTCTTGATTAATCAGAAGCACTCTTTGGTTTCCAGACTATTTTTTCTTTGAGGACCTGAATCTCCTTGGGTTGGGGACAAACCCAAGTTCTTAGGCCCCTACTTTGTACATTTATTTTCCATGCATTAGTTCACCTAGTGTTTTCTGTAGTTTGGTAAAATAGTTGTTGTTGTTTTTTTTTCTTTTTTTATTTTTTATTTTTTTCTTTTTTATGCGTATTGTCTTAGTGAATTTATCCACATTCCTTTTTATGAAATTTAGTGTCCTTTATAATGCACTAGAATGTTTACATTGTTGTTATCCAATTGTTGTTCACATATTTTTGCAATCTGTTAGTAAATAAATTCTCATTTTGCAGAGCTACAAGATAGACCAAAATTGCATTTTTATTGCTTAAATCGGTCCATTTGAGGTATCTAAGCTTGCAAAATATTTATTTACCCTTCCATAATCCTACTTCACCTCCTTCACCCCTCAGATCGTATATAGAACGCATAAAATTTCTCTTAGATATTTCATGTAGCAAATTATGGGCATCCTGTAGTAGTACATATATTGCACCAAAACACTCATGGATTTGCATTCAAATCTTGTTTATCATTCCTTAGCACTTTACAATGCACATCAGACCCTAATCCAAGTGGCTCCAGAAACTCTCAGAATTCAGAAGTGGCTCAGAATAGCTCAAAAATCAAACATCGGATGGAAGTAAAACTAGGACCAGATCGTAGTGCTCATCGTCCTGATTGCAACAACGTGAACAGTACTCAAATCTAAGTTCGTATACTGAAGATATTTGCGTCAAAGTTCTGGTCAAACTAGGCCCAATGGCAACCACAAATGAGGCAACAATTTTTAATATTCCTGTGAATTTGTCGCCTCATTAATTTTTCCAATGAACCTTAAAAATCGACAGAAAAATTTTAAATGCTTTGTTTACAAAAAAATATATATATATATATTAAAAGGGGTGGCGGGCCATGACCCTCGCCACCTCACACCAATGCATTGCATATAATATGTTATATTGGAGCGGGATGCCATCGATAGACCCGCCACCAAACATAAATGCTCCGTATTAAACTGGGTTCGGCGGGTTTTGAACCCGCCCGCCCAACTGGTCGGCCCGCCACTCGAGCAGACCCATACCCACTACAAAACACTATATGCCAACCTCCAACCTTAACCGCTGATGGTTATGTAACAATGTGCCTCCCAAAAACGAATGTTGTCAATACAATTCAAACGACACGCCATACCAAAATGGGGGTCTCGTGGGTTTGACCCCAGGACCTCCCCAACTGCCAACGCCTTTAATGTATTATGCCAACTAAGAAATCCCAAGTGGCCCATTGGAGAATTTGTCGCACAAAACTTATATAAACCACCTTTTCTTTCATGCGCAAAACAGAACAAAGAACAGAGGAGCAAAGGTCGAGCACAAGGGTTGAGGCAGAACCTTGCCACAATGGGTGAGGAGGATAACATGCGTGGCATATTCTTTGAGATAGAATCTTGCAGGAATATTCTTGATGCTTAAGGAATCTAAAAGATTCCCTGAGGGTGATTTTTCACAATGATATAATCATGTCAACTTTATACTCCAACGAACCAAAATTTCTCCAAGAGTCTAATGGCGTGATCAGTTTCCTCATCTGAGCAGCATAATTTCAGGCAGCCAGTAGTGAGGAATCTTTGCAAAATCTTGAGGAATCTAAAATATTCCCTTGGAGGCTTATTTTTGATAGAGGCGAAATGATGTCGAGTTTATAGTCATTTTTCTCCGAATTTCAAAAGGAGCACAGTGGTGTGCTCAGAATTTTCATTTGAGCAGTGGATTTTTCACCCATCTCCAGGAAGAAATCTTTGGGGAAATCTTTGAGATTCCTGAGGGCCCTGATTTTGACAATGTCGAAAGCGGTCAATTTTATAGTCGTTTAACACAATTTCGTGCCATGAATTCAACGGTGCAGTCCATTTTGTCAACAAAGCAGCACATTTTCAGGACATCCCTAGAAGTGGAGGTATATGTTGTAGTGATGACATGTATTTCTTTTGATTTGCTGAGATTATGATTTTGTTGTTGAGATCCTCGTTACCATTATGTTTAAGGATGATTGTATGCCATGTCATGTGAGAATTTATTAGCTTATCATGTTGAAGGAAGGCCCATTTGATTGAGAGTTACTATAGGAGAACATCTCGTGGAGAGACATACCACTCAGGTTGAGGGAATTTATCCTTGTAATGACAAATAATATACCATGTACATCATCATCATCTTGTAGTTTTTAATGAGGCGGCCTCCCCACTCTTGACACTGGGCCCAAATACGTAACCCACACTGGGAGAACTCTATTATCAATGTGTGTGTTTCCTTTGATTTGATTGTTGTGGTTATGTTTTATCTTATTTAAAACATGCACATGTGGTTTTTCATACTCTTTCATATGAAATTATGCTAACATCACAGAAGTAAAAGATCTTGGTTAATTATGATAGCTGAAGAGATCCAGATTAACCCTAGATATGGATTTCATAAGTTCAAACACCCCTTAGAAACTTTACCCTAGCAGTTGTAGCAAAAACTACTTTCTTTTTGTAATTAGGGTTTAGTGTTTGAATAACTTCTTTTAGTTGTAAGTTGATTTATCATGCATCATAGAATAGGCTTAATTTTGCTCCAAAATTCTTGAAATTATTTGCTTTCCTTTCTTGCAGTTAGCATAGGTTTATTTCATGTCATTTAGTATCCTACAAAAGAAAGTAGGTTTTCTTTCTATCATTTACTCTTTTGCAAATAGAGTAGGTTTATTTCAGGTCATTTACATTTCTGCAAATAGATTAGGGTTAGTTTATGTTGTTTACTTTCATGCAAACTATAGTAGGTCTATTTTTTGTTCCTTGTTTTACTGAGCATTTCCTATAGACTAGAGAGCAAAAGTGGTCTTTGTACATTTTTTATTCTCTTAAGTTTCATCAGATCAACCAAAGAAGGATGAATTTCATGTTATACATATAGTGTCGACACCTCTTCAGTTTGTACGAACTTCGGGTTGATATTTAAAGTCAAGACCCTTAGGAGTTTCAACATTCTTGTTGTAATACTGAGGGTCATCACTTTTTGGAACCGTTTCCAGGGAGGTATCAAAGCATGCATTGTTTTCTTCTCTAGTTGAATCACTTCTTTTATTTTCTACAAAAACAAAAAAATATACATTAGGCATTATTTATTTCAAAAACAAAAAATGCATTGCATTCTCATTCAAAAAAATTACGAAAATAGAAAATTATTTCTTCAATAACACAACCCCCCACTTGATCACATGGTGTATTAAGAATCACATCACCATTCACTTTTGTAGGTAGAAGTGGAAAAGGTGGTAGAGGAGGTAGAAGAAATGGATGGAGATGATGAAAATGAGGAAGATCCTTTTGGATTTCTCATTCAGAATATTGATACAAATGTTCATATGAAGAAATTCGCTCCATCTTTACTTCCCCAATTCCATGGTATGAGATCTTAAGACTCAGAAACCTTTATTTTTGAATTTTTAATAATTTGTAGATCTTATGGTTAGTTATTAAGCACTCAAAAATTGATATAATTTCAAGCAACAATTAATGATAGAGCCTTAAATGGTTCATGAGTTTAGGGACTAATTAAATAAGATCATGGGATGATATGCAAAGGATATTTCTGTAAAAATATAAATACTATTGTATACATCATGATCTTAAAGAGAAAACATTAAAATGAACCAAAAAGAAGATTAGTACCTTAGGAATCTTGTAGAAAAATTTTTGTATAATGTTAAGAGGGAAATTTTTCATAATTTAGGATTTGACACACTAAAAACCCTCTTACTTATAACAATAAGAGATAAGTAGAATGATCTCCTTAACCTAATGGGTAAAGGGGATGTATCTCAATTATCATTTGAAGAAATTTGTGAAATATGTAAGCACATATCAAGAGGAAGGGCAAGAGTAAGTAAACCAACATCAAGATCAGTAAGTCAATTTGAACTTGGTAATTTTCTAAATAAATTTAGAACATACATTCTTAGTAATCTAAGTAAACAAATAGATATGTTAAGAATGCAAAATAAGCAAAAAGATAATGTTGAAATTTGTGTCATTTATGTATAATCACACGCTACAAGAGATTGTCCATCATTACCGAGATTGAGAGTAGTTTACCAAGAAGATAGTGGAGCAAATCAAACACCTAAACATGTGGCTCAAAGGAGACTTTGGCAGCCTCGTCAAATACGTATGGTGCAATATCCTTCGCAAAAATTTGAAGCGTATACTCAACGGTCCTAAAATAATTAGAATACCCCAGTGTCTTGGCAACTTTGGCCACCCCATACTCGAAATCAATCTTGGAAACAGGGTTGGCAAGGATCTTATGGAATAAATCCACAATATTACCCATATTTTCCTCAATATACTCAACATGCTTAACTCCAACCTCAATACCATCCACCTACACCACAACCACAACCTTAACCACAATCATATCAAATATCCATTCCCACTCAACTCTTTGTGCAACCATTTCCAAACCCAAACAATAAAGTAACTCAACCCACTCATAATGTTGAGGTAAAAAATCTCCAAACATCTTCTCTTAATCTAAGTAATATTCATCCTACATCAGGAAAAGTATTGGCAAAAAATAGATTCTCTTGTTGTCATTGAATAACAACATCCAAAAGAAGAAAATATAAATGAGACTAAAGAATCATGGACCACATTTGATGGAGAACAAGCATTGGACCTAAGATTGAGGAATTTCTACTACGCCTATTATCAGATCCTTTATGTGTTCAAGAGGACAATCAATAAATAGCAAAATATTTGAATGGCATGGCAGAAGAAGACCTATATAATGATTCAGATGAGAAAATGGACCAAGGGCATCAAAGATATATTGAACTTTGGTTCCATACAATCATTAATCTAGAGCACCACAAGTTT
The DNA here is from genome assembly GCA_031772625.1 of Pinus tabuliformis. NCBI lineage: Eukaryota > Viridiplantae > Streptophyta > Pinopsida > Pinales > Pinaceae > Pinus > Pinus tabuliformis. Next base: position 610,204,759 of record CM062806.1, on the reverse strand, counting down.
CCTCAATAGTTATTGACATCATCACAATCAAAGCAATAGGTCTTTCATATTCTAGTATATATCAAAGCATATCTTTCAAACCTACAAAATATCTTTTATGTCATCCTATTATGTAGATGGATCCATTGGAAGTATTCCTATACTTGAAAGAGATTTTCTTTTTCAAGTAGAGTTGGATAGAAAAAAGAAAAAAGAAAAAGGAGAAAAACCCTCAAGTGAAGACCTCCTTTGAGGAGTGTGAGGAAAACTCATTAGTTGAAAATATCTATGAGGTAGCTTGTGATCCTGAAAAGGAGAAAAAATAGAGCAATAAAAATCCCTAGGTGAAAACTTCCTTTAAGGAACCCAAGGCAGTCCTACTAGCTGAAAACCTCTATGAGGCAACTAGTAGGCCTCAAGGGAAAAAATTTGATTAAAAAAAAAGTGTTATGCTTACCCTGATGATTGTGTAGGTTACAGGAAAAAAATCAATAAAACAGAATATGCAGGCCATCCTGCACATCTGGCTCCAATTCCAAAGCATTCATCTTCATGGGAATAAGAAATCTTCCCTACATCACTCTCATCCATTTCCTAACCACCACAACCTTCACCCATCTTTCCCAAGACCTTTCCATTTGTTTTATTCGATGTCCTGAGTTGCTACAAGAAGCCTCTGCAATGTTACAGGAAAGTCAAAAAATTAATAAAAAAGGGCAGAAAATTATTTTGACCATATCTTGCAAATTTTGCATCCTTTGGCTGAGTTTTTTATGGGAAGATGCATAAGGGTGATGGTAACATGCTCAAAAAAATTCGAGAGATTCCAATGTATATTTTTCAATAAATTGGTCATCATCACCTACATCCATTTCTTGTTTTTCTCGATATTAGTGCATCCATTGGCTAATATCTTTATGGTGAGATGCATAAGGGTGATGGTAACATGCTCAAAAATTTTCAGGAAATTCCAATGCATATTTTTTACGAAATTGGTCATCATCACCTACATCCATTTCTCACTTTTCTCGAGATTCATGCATCCATTGGTTTTCATCACCTACATACATTTCTTATTTTTCTTGAGATTTGTGCATCCATTGAATGAGATTTCTTATGGAAAGATGCATAAGGGCGATGGTAACATGCTCAAAATAATTCAGGTGAATATAATCTATCGTTTGAGAGATATCGGCTAAATAAGTTTGCTATAAGAAGTGGACACATTTTGTAGCCCAAATTTGGAAAAAATACATATATCAAATATTTTCTTCACTTGCAAGCAAGAAGAAGGTACCTAGGGGTCCCCTAACATCCGTACATTCCATCGGCACCTACCACCTTCCATTTTTCCCTTCACTGTGTCATTGTTCATTCACAACAGTCCAACATTTCCACTCTTTCCCATCAGTCACAAGTGAAAAATACCTCTCCATCAGCACTAATAGATTCTCTTTGAATTATCAAAATTTTTTGGAGGCTCCAGTAAGAAAAAATCATGATTTTGAGGAGCTTATGTGACTACTATAGGAAACAAAAAGTCTTGTAAAAACCTTAAGAAGCGTTAGAGGCCCGAGAATACATTATGTGTAAAAAGAGCCACAAACTCCACCATATCCAGGGGACAATAAAATTGGCCCTGAGAAGCTATAGGACCTCCCATAGGCTGCTACAATATCTCATATCCACCTACATCAACAACGCTTCAGCCACCGATAGTAATAGCACTCCAGCCACCTACAACAACAACATTTTAGCCACTTGAACCAGATTCATCTAGAGAAACAATAACAACACTGAAAAGATTCCAAAAGATCTCTAGAAGTACTAGTAACAACACTAAAATACCTTCAGTATAATCATCAAAGGCAACCAAAAGCAACATCACCAAAAAAATATTCAAAGGCAGCAACAAGCAATATTTAAATCTCTAATAACTCTAGCAAAATCATCAAAAGCAACCTCAAAGTATACAGCAACAACATCCATGTCACCTACAAATAGAAATCAGGGTAAGGCACAGATATGCACCTCTCTAACCTCACCCTTTGAACCTATTCTAGCTTGAGAAAACAAAGTGCGAGAAGGAAAGGTTTTTTAGAGCTAGATTTAGTTAGAGAAGCCTTAGCCATATCTAGTAGTGAACTTAATTTTTCTCCAAAGGACACCCACACATGTGGGAAATGAAAAACATAAAAGTGGAAAAGACTCAAGAAACTAGGTTGTTATCATTTACTCATGATAAATAACAAGGAGTACAAGGGGGTAAGTGGGGACCAACTCACTTAACTCAAAGCACTCCAAGCTTGTTTTGCATGCAGTATCGTTTATATTAAAAAAAATGGTGGACCTACCATCCCTTTGCGTAGATACTACAGGAACCTACAAGCGTTGATATAGGAAATAGGCAGACTCCTATAGGAACCTACAAGTGTTGCTACAGGAAACGGACAGATTGTTACAAGAAGTCGAAATTTTGCCCCAAACAGCCACAAAATCCTCGAATGACTTGAAAGGCAAGGGGATATTCAAATGAAATGTAAGTCACAAGTTTTTTCCATATACATTTGACAAACATATTCAAAATTATCTCAAAGGAAATTCCCTACATTTTACAGTTTAAATTTACACAGTGCAACAATGAGTGGTATGGTTGTTTTCTTTTTTTAGAAGAACTATAGTCTGATAAATGGTGACGAAATACATAAAATAGTTGGTTGAACATACTCTCATGTCCTTAAGAAGGAATATTATACATTTTCCATCTGCTATAAGATGCCCTACTACCATAAGAAACCCTAGCTCCAGTAGTAGCAGAGGCCCAAACAGAGACCTAAATAGAGTTAGAAGGCGCATGAAAAAGGGCAGAAAGAGAAGTAAAGACAAAGGAATCCATTGACGAAAGGTCAGAGGAAAAGGAAGGAGAAAAAACAGAAATGTAGGTTGAGCCAAAGACAGAGGTAGAGATAGCAAAGAGAATATTAGAGGCTTAAGATGCTCTTGCACCTCAAGCAGAATCTTGGGAGATCAATAAAACACTGAGAGTGTAGAGTCCTTCCCTATGATGCCATTACACATATATATTGTTTTTTTTAATTGTAAACTAAATGCGAGATAGTAACAAACAAGTTATTGTATGCAGGAAATCATACTCACGTCATTAATTTACTATAACACAAGTAATGATGCAATATAAATATTTCCTTTAGAATCATTCATCCATAGTTCTAAAATTACACTAAACGACATATCCTTCACTTTTACATTTTGATAATAATGTACAACGATAAACATGTAATAGAAATTTATAGAAACTCAAGGTATCATTCACCAAGGATGGAGATTTGATCTCGAATTTGTTGCTTCTTACGCTCCCTTGTTGTTATTCATGTATAAGTGTGAAGGATGTTGGGCCTTGACCAAACATCATTGACTCAATGGTTAACATCCCAACTTACTCCTTGGGTACTCTTCTTCCCCACTGACCCCTAAGCTAAAATTGGGTTTTAAAATATAGGAATAATACTAGTCGATGGAGTAGAGTACTCCTAGCTTAAGAGTTCCCTCTCTAATAACCTCAACTTCACTAAACTCATTGTAGGCTTCATATTCACTCATAATAGCATTATGTAATTTGTGCCTTCTTTTATAGGAGGATTCGTAGGTGACAATTGGCAATTAATGCAAAACAATTATTTTTATTAATCTAAAATTTTGATTATTCACCCACCTCTGTGTCAGCCTCTCACCAAGGCTCTCCTAAATTATTTACTTAAATTTTTATTCAAAAATAATATTTTTCCTCACCCCAACATGACTCCCTCTCCTGGTTTTCTCTTTATCCCCCATTTATGCTCCTTATTTTATTTCATTACTATAGTCAACTGGTAGGTCTCAGATTTGATCCCCCAACTACACCCTAGATTAACTCAAATCGACTCTTAGATGGAGATCCTTGTGTTGGCTCTTGCCACATGGAGGTTCTCTCATGAAACTAAATTTCTCTAATTTAATTTATTAGTCTCCATTTTCATTTACCACCCTCTTTTCTTAATGAGATTAAACTATTATAGGATTAATGTTTCTAACTAATTATATGTCCCTTTCCCCACTTTGCTTATTAAAACCTTACATGTATTGGAGTTAGTTTATATGCACATTATCTGCCTAATATTTTCCAAACATGGGAAGGGTACAGTTCTCTCTTTTCATTTCTTCATATTCACTCTTTACCCCCAAGGTTTAACCTTGATTTAGTTAACCTGGTTCTAAAACTTCCTTACTTCACCATATCTTAATTATATTTTAACAGTTTCTTCTTGATGCCAAGGGTGCCAAGTAGGTAATGCCCTTCAATAAATCCCCTTTGAAGTTCCAAGGGTGCCACAAAAATCAGTTTCTTTTCTATGCCAAGGGTGCGAAGTCAGTCGTTCCCTTCAAAAACTTCCCTTTTGAAGTTTCAAGAGTGCCACATTGTTTTCCCTTCAAGCATCTAATGACTATTAGGGGGAAAACTAGGTGCAACGACAGAGAGCATTATGCTCTCCTATTCTGCCCTCTATATTGAGGCTAATGGTGTTGGGGATCAAGGAATATGCCTTGATGCGCACCCTCCAGTAAAATCCTCATGAGCGACCCAATCAGGGTCTTCCCCCATAGCATTGTGATTTTCAAGGCGAAGGTACCCCATTACCTTTCATCCCAAGTCATGGTAGGAGTGCTAGCGGGTGGAATTAGGGACAATGTCCCACCCCTCCCATGAAATTCCATCTCTTTGTACAACCCCATCACCCATATGTGTCTCGTTCGGCTAAGAAACTAACATCTGTGTGTAACCAACTAGCATGTCATTAGAATTCATAGTAGAAATTTAGATTGAGCTTTAAATTTTTTGAGACAATAATATGAAATTCAAATCAAACTAGAGGTCGTTGACTCATCATATGCAAGTGCATCTAGATGGTCTACTGCTACACTTAATAATCATCAGTAGTATTTGTACACAATGTTAGTCACTAATATACTTGTGTATCCTAAATCGTCACCATGACATAACCATCAACATCTTTGTTAACCATGAGAAAGAACTAATGTAAGCAAACAACATAACGAATCCATCACATTTTTAGACATAGTCATGAAACACATCCATCACATTTATTATCATCATAACATCAACCTTGAAAAATAATTATCACATCCACAAATAGTAAAATTCAAATATCTAGATCCTCAACCTACGATCCTTAAAGAATAATGTATGATCCCTAAGGCTATATCAAGGCTAATGTCATATCAGGGTCAGTTAACCAAAGCAAGGCACTACATACACACCCTCTTAATAATAGACTTTGTTCTGAAGTCCTCGGAACATAAAAGGAAAATGGCGACGCATCTTCTTGGCGTCCTCCCAAGTGGTGGAACTGGGACTATAATTGTCCCACTGTACCTTGACTTGGTCCACCAATCATCTTATATATTGTAGAGTTTGCTAGTCTAGTATGTGAACTGGTTTGGCCATCATTGTTCCCTCGTCTGAGACCTTCCAATGACCCAATTCAATAACATATGAAGGATCTAAAATATAATGATGTAATACATACATATGGAACATATCATGCATACGTGTTACATATGTAGGTAAAGCAAGCCTATGTTCCATTGACCCTTTCCTTTCTATGATTTCAAAAGGTACCACAAACCGTGAATATAATTTTTCTCCCTTCCCAAACCTTATGGAGCTTCTTTGGGGTCTTACTCTCAAAAACACCCAATATCCCACTTTATAACTTTGATCCATCTTATGAGCATCATCTTAGCTCTTGTGTCAATCTTGTGTTTCTTTAATCCTCCCCTTAATTATGATCGTATTACTTATGTTCATATTAATATTCGATCCTCTGGTTGATCCTAACTCAGAGGCATTCTGCAAGGCCTCCCATACAATAACTCAAATGGGAACTTCTTGATGGAACTCTGATAATTGGTGTTGTAATAAAATTCAACCAGTGGTAAAAAATGCTCCCATCATTTATGTTGATCCATTACACACATTCGTAGCATGTCCTCAAGGATTTGATTAGTCGTTTTTGTTTGACCATTTGTCTCAAGGTGATAATTGGTGCTAAAATTCAACTGGGTTCCTATGGCTTCTTGGAAATTGGTCTAAAATTTTCCTGTAAACACTACTCCCTATCTAATATTATATTCCTTAGCACTCCATGTAATATCATAATCTTAAAAATAAAAAATATAGCTGTCTCGAGTGCCTTACATGTAGTCTTAACTAATATAAAATGGGTGCTCTTGGTCAACATGTAAACCACTATAAATATGACATCATGTCTTCTTATGGTCATTGGTAGTCCCATGATGAAAATCCATTGATATAACTTCCCATTTAGACTATGGTATCTCATGGGGTTGCAATAACCATGTTGGATGTTTATTTTCATCTTTTACTCGTTGACACTCCAAACATCTCACCACAAAGTTTACAATGTCCTTCTTCATCCCCTTCCAAAAGAGAGTGGTTTCAAGTCCACACTCATCTTCTTAACAGTAGGGTGTGCCATGCATACTACTTGATTTGCTTCGCTCAAGATTAATTGGCATATATCATCATTCAATGGCACATAAATCCTCCCATGGAAGTGTACAAGTCCATTGCCATCTAGGGAGTATCCTTCATACTTTGGGACCATCGTTACATCCTCCCTCAAACTCTTCCTAACCTCATTGTACTAGGTGTCCTCAACTTGTGAATTGAGAAACCTCACCCTTGGGTTTGTCTTTAAGGTAATTATCGAATATATTCAAGGCCTCTAACTAAAAGCATCAGCCACCTTATTTACAATTCCCTATATGTAATTAATGTCAAAATCATATTCACTTATCAATTCTGAAACCTTCGTTGTCTAGCATTTAAATGGTCTTGGGTTAATATGTGTTGTAGTCCACAATGATTAATCCTTAGTTCAAACTTCCTCAAAGGACACGAGGTAATTACATTAAGTCTTTGAACACTTGGATTAAAATGCTACCGTACGAAAAGCGGATTATGCAAATACATTGATGTTCAGGGCTACGCGAAGTGGAAGAATCTACAGAAACGAAGGAAGTACATAACTAGAAACTAGCCCCTTGATTTCACCTCCGCGAGGGGGCGAGGGAGAGCTTGCGAAGGTCTCACCAAGAAGTGCAATAAATTTAATATGGCAGAGGATTACGTGCATACCACCCCCACCCACACCACCACCAGTGTCACCGCCTTCACCCCCATCTTCACCCATACCACCTCCGCCACCACCACGAGTCGATATGGCAAGCGTGATAAAGTTGCCTGTATTCAAGGGAATAGGAAATGAAGATCCAGACTAGTTTTGGTTCGTGATAAGGGCGGTATGGGAAGCACGGGGAGTTACAGATGATAATATAATGAAAGCGACGTTGTTCAGCATTTTGTAGGATTGCGCACTGACCTGGTATATCAAGTATTCTAATGACAATCCGAATGCGGGGATCGCGAATGTCCAAATTGCGTTGAACAAAGAATTCAGAAGGTCGGAGTCAAAGGCACAAACAATCATCAGGTTCAAGGAGATCACAATGCTTCTAGGCGAGACTCAGGAGTTGGACCAGAGACTGAAGTGCACAACTCGTGAAGCCAATATGACGTTGAAGCGAATAGACAGCATCACGAATGGTCTGTAGCATCGCTAACACCGCATTTGAGGAACGCGCTAACGACTCAGGTCGACGCCTTGGAGATCGCGATGAGGCTACATGAAACCCTGATACATGACCCTAACCTGGGAGTTCAGCAGATCCACACGCAGTTGAAAAACTTGTGCCTTGAGATGCAGAGTCTAAAACAAGACAAGACAGCTCGCCCAGAGGTGCGCGAAGAGGTATGGTGTGTTAAATGTAAGGGTCAGGGTCATGACAAGGACCACTACTCGGTATTCGCAAATTACCTCGCGGGAGGAGGGTCGATGCCGTTAAGACCTGAGGCACAAGCAGGACCTAGCGTGACACCTGATTTGTGGTGCACAATTCGTCAAATAGGAGGAAAGCATATTACGAAAAAATGTCATCTATTGCAGAAGTACACACAAAATTCGCAACAGTTGTTCTGTAATTTCTGTAGATCAGTGGGACATGACGAGCGCACCTGTAGAAGCTATGAGTTGATGATGGATAGGACTCCAACCTACAAAGTTCAGACCGAAACACAACCCCTTGACCAGAATGCAGGGATGGCGTGAAATGGATTTCAGGGGCACGGACAAGGCCGAGGTGGAGGAGGACCTCGAAGAGGTCGCGAACAGCTAATATGTTACAATTGCGGAGGGCTAAGACACTATGCCCGTGATTGTATGAATTCAACGTGTCTGTCATGTCTATATTGTACATTGTTTGATCATGAGACGGAGGATTGTCCCACACTAATAGTGAGGCTGTGCGACAAGGGAGCGCTCCAACCTCCCCTAACTCAGAACCTATAGATGATGAGGTCTGAGCTGCACGAGGAAGATCCTAACGTGAACATTGTGCTTCGAAGTGGAATTACGACAGGGGATTATAAAGGCAAGCAGCCCGAAGAAAGTACTTGGGTTCGCAAGGCTCCAACGAAAGAACCAGAGTTTGATTTGGAACGTGCTAAGGAAACCTTCATGGAAGCTAGGAAGAGATTCGATGATGCTTCCACTTCAGGAAGCAAAGACAAACCAGAATCAGAAATGGACCCATCGATGCTCACAACGTTCCTAGAAACATGCATGAAGTTGTTGAACGAAAGCAAGGCTATAAAGGGACTGCAGGAACTCATAAATAGATGCGCTGGGATCGTGCCAGGAGAACCGCGCGTAGTCTGGAAGGTTGCAAAGCATGTGACAAGAACGAGAAGAGAAATGAGGTTGACCGCGCAGATTGGGGAATATGAGATGGACTGAGTGATTCTGGACCTAGGATCGAACGCGAACGTTCTGCCGAAGCAGACATGGGAGCACATGGGGAGGCCTACGCTGCCATGGTCTCCTATCCATCTACGAATGGCGAACTAGCAATAGATAATACCTATGGGGAGATTGCAGGGAATCACAGTGGATATTGAAGAAGCGAGCGTGCTGGCATACTTCAAAGTCATAGAGATTGTTGATGAGAGCAATCCCTACCCTGCACTATTAGGAATCGATTGGGCCACTGGCATGAACGGGGTGATACACATGAAGAAGCGCAAGATGATTTTTGATAAAAAGTCCCTACGCATAGTAGTACCTTTGGACAATGCAGAAGGATCACACTACACGGAGCCAGTGCGCGACTATGAAAGCGACGACGACTTGGATTGCATCTACAAGATAACCACGCGAGAGCAAGACTAGGTAAATCCCACTGCGGATGGGAGAATCTCATGGGAGCGCGAAAGCTCCTATACGTCGGATTCAGATGAAGAGATAGAGCGATGGCAGAACCAGTTACACGAGGTAACCACACTGAACTGCCACATGATGACAAGATCGTTGTGCTATGTATCAACAGAAGTAAGGAATCTGCCTAATTATGATGGATTAAGTGAGGTAGATGCTTTCTTAAGAAGTTTTGAAAGGGAGGTGCTGGAACAAAAACGGTTCGAGGCTTTGAAATGGGTACTACACTCTACGCCTACGAGGTTTTGGGGTACACACAAAGGAAGCTTTGAGGACTGGTGTGAATGCAGGAGAATGATGCACATGCTGTTTGGGAAGCCTCAGATGCGTTCAGAAGACAAGTATGACGAACGGGATGATCCACGCGCACACCTCGCCAAGTGGACAAAGGTCTATGGGCAGGAGCCACAACACAAGTGGGTGCACCTATTCTGTCACACCCTAGATGTTATACCCATGAACTAGTATATGGAGACAAACCTCTGCCATGGGATGAGTGAATGGGATATCTTGTGCAAAGGGTTCCTGTTGACCTTCACGTTTGAGGATCGTTGGTGGGATACTTTTAATGATGCGCTACAAGCTGTAAAAATAGTTATCTTTAAAATATCCCAGGAGCTAATAGAATTGATTCAGCCTGAATGGGTGACCCAGCTAAGCTACGCGCTGGAGTGTTACAACGTAAATACTGAAGAAAATGATGAGGATCTGCGAAAAGTTAACATTCCAAAAACTGAAGGCTATCGTGAGGTTCAAGGGCCACTGATTGAAGACCCTGACATAACCACGCCGGTAAAGACAAAGAAGGTAAACATTGGTACGGAAGCCGAACCTAAGTACGCAACGCTCAACGACTACTAGGATGACACAACGGTGGATAAGGTCACTGAGTTACTCCGCGAGTACTAGGACCTATTCCCGACCAAGATCACGGACTTAAAAGGAATCGTCAGTGATTTAGGAATAATGAGGATCACACTAAAGCCTAACGCGAAGCCAGTTAGGTAGAGGCCTTACCGCTTGAATCCAAAATACAATGAGAAGGTCCGCGTAGAACTAGACAAAATGTTCGCAGCAGGAATCATTGAGTCGGTGGAAGAATCCGACTGGGTAAGCCCTATGGTGGTGCAGGAAAAGAAGTAGAAGGGCGAGATAACAATAAGCGTGGATCTCAGAAAATTGAATGATGCATGTGTGCATGACCCATTCCCAACTCCATTCACAGATGAAGTATTGGAAAATGTCGGCGGCCAAGAAGCATACTCTTTTATTGATGGGTTCTAACAGTACCACCAGATCAAAATCACGTCAGAAGATAGGAGAAAAGCCACCTTCGCGAATAAGTGGGGCTAATTTTAATACAACATTATGTTGTTTGGGTTGAAGAACGCGTCGGCCATCTTTTTGCGCATGGTTGTTGCAGCATTCAACGAATATATCTACAAGTTCCTGGAGGTCTATCTAGATGATTGGATTGTATTTGGATTGGTTAAGCACCATGTAGCAAGCTTATGCTTGATGCTGGATACCTGCCGATGACACCAAATCGCGTTGAACCTCAAGAAGTGTACGTTCCCCATCCCCTTTGGGAACCTGTTGGGACATGTGGTTTGCAAGAAGGGACTAATGGTAGATCCTGCGAAGATTGCAGTGATTTTGAATTTGGGAGCTCTGTGAAGTGTCAAACATCTGTGCGCTACCCTGGGACATACGAGGTACTACAGGAAATTCATCAAAAGCTATGCCCAGATCACTATGCTGATGGAGAAGATGTTGAAAAAATATGTCACGTTCTGTTGGAATGATGACTGCATGAAGAGCTTGGATGTACTAAAAGAAAAATTTGCCTCTGCGCCGATCTTGGTCTTCCCAAAATGGGAAAAGGAGTTTCATGTCCATGTTGATGCATCATGTATAGCGTTGGGAGCAGTACTAACACAGGAGGGTGGAGAGGGCTTGGATCACCTTATCGCATTCGTGAGTCACGGGTTGTCTAAAGCAGAAAAGAACTATTCCACAACTGAACGCGAGGGATTGGCTATGGTGTACTTGCTCCAAAAATATCTGCATTATCTACTAGGGGGACACTTCAAGATGTATACAGATCACTCCGCGCTGAAATACTTGGTCAATAAGCCTGCGTTGGGGGGGCACATATGCAGGTAGATCTTATTGTTCCAAGAATATGATTTTGGGGTCCTTGTGAAGCCTGGACACCTGAACGTGGGATCGGATCACTTATCGCGCATTGAAACGGGAGAGGAACCTACTAGTTTGGAGGAAGGATTACCTGACGCACAGATCTTTGCTGTGTGCGTAGCGGATGGACACTTTGAATATATAATCCACTTTCTTACGACGAGAACTGTACCGAAAGAATACTTCGTCCAACAGAAGAAGGAACTGGTCGTGCGCATGGCATATTTTTCTGTCATTGCGGAGCACCTATATAAGATGGACAATGATGAAATACTACGAAGATATGTACCTGAATTTGAATGCAGCTAAATCCTTGCGGACGCACATGCGGGTGTTATGGGAGGACACTATGCAAGGCGAGCAACTACGTAGAAGATCCTCCGTGCAGGGTTGTGGTGGCCAACCCTTCATCAGGATTCAAAAGCACATTGCAAGGCCTGTGATGCATGTTAAATAACAAGTAAGCCGTCACAAAGGAACGAGATGCCTTTGAATCCGCAAATGATGCTGCAACCCTTTGAAAAGTGGGTGATTGACTTCGTAGGACCTATGAAACCTCAGGGAAAGACGGGCGCGCAATAGATTATCACTGCGACATAATACCTGACTCGTTGGGCAGAAGCGCAGGTGGTAAAAGATTGCACGGCTGCTGTTATATACCTAGGAGGGATAATATGGGGTACCAAGGGAAGTACCCAAGGTAATAATGTAATAATGGGATGGGCCATAGTAATAAATAAGGTGGTTAACCCATGTCATGTAAGGGACCACAAGTAGTTAATAATAATGTAATGGGCCCATGGTATTAGTTGATGGTATGAGGGAACCATGGTAATGATGCATGGTATTGTATGTATGAGGCCTATATAGAGGCTAGAGACTCCACATGGAGAGATATGAAGGGAAGTATTATTGTATGAACAGGCATATGGCTTGTGGAGTGTTCTCCTTCCTTAAGGAGTGAATGTATGGTGTTACCCTACCTTAAGGGTTTGATATCAATAAAGAACCATTTCTATCTATTTCGATCTTGTTCTTTCTTGGGTTATTTTCTATTCTCATATATCTTTTGGATCAGATCTACAACAATTGGTATCAGAGCACTTTCTGTTGTGGTGTCTTCTTTTTCAATATGACTTCAACCACTGATCCCTCCTCTGATGTATCATCACCTGTAACCTTTTCTTCTTCAGCCTCTGTTTGTGTTTGATTGTCGACCATCAACTGCTCATCATCTGATATGTCAGTCCTTGGAACATCTTCCGCTTCAGCCTCCATGTGCTCTACTTGCTTATTGATGGAAATATCCTGTAATGTAAGTTTCTTCTTTTTATATCAGAGCTTCAGGAATTTCTTTTGCACATTAATATTGATAGTACCCACTGATTTCATCCAAGGATATCCCAAAACAACATCCATATTATCCATCTCTGAAGCATAAAAATCACCATGAAACACATACTTATCCATAGAAAGCTTCAAATCCTTATAGATTTGAAAATCCTTATCATCAACCTGTGTATGTTCAATTTGTTTTACTGGGACTTGCAATTTTTTTGTCAAATTAACACTGATAAAATTATGTTTACAACTAGGATTTATAGACACAACAATATTCTCCTTTCGAATGAATCCATGAACCTGCAATAAGGAGACACTCGTAGCAATTAACCCCTTATGTGTCTTTTTCTCCTTTTTCCTAGCCCGAGACCATTTGTCCAGAAAGACTTTTTCATATTCTGCATCTGAAAGTTTGGTCAACTGCTGGTGGTCAAGTGATAACCACCAATTTTTAGCCTCATCTCTCATATTACATATTATTGGAAGCCTCCAATATTTCCCATGTGTAGACTTGTATCTTTGTATGAATTCTTCAATAGTAGGACCATTATCTTTTCCTGTAAATAATAGAACCTTGCTAGAAGCCATGAAGAGGGTTTTGAAAAAAATTCACTTACTTGGCGAAAAGTTGAAATTGTCACAGTTTAGTCAATATTGCTCAGAATCCCTATTATGACCTATTTTTGGAAATGGAACAATCATTCTGCATCTGCCCATGTGATAGAAATCCTGATCCAGGCACTAGAATTCCAGATCTGCGCTGCTACTCTCCCGCCGTCACGCAGAATTTCTGAAAAAAGAGCTGATTTTAAATCAGCGATATCTCCCTCATCCGGACTCTGATTCGACTGATTTTTTTTTGAAATTGGGTAATTTTTCTCAAACAATTCAGATCTACAATTAGATCTTGTAGATCTTGCACCAGGACATCTAGATCTGCGCTGCAAACTCGCTGCCCTGAAAATTTTCTACAACCCCACTGATTTTTAAATCAGCGATATCTCCTTCATCCGGACTCCGATTCAACCGATTTTTTTTCTGAAATCGGCTATTTTTTCACAAAGAATACAGATCTACAATTAGATTTTGCAGATCTTGTGCCAGGACGTCCAGATCTGATCTGCAAACTTGGCGCCCCAGAAACCCTGCAAAAATGGAAAAGAAAAAAAACAAAAATTCTCCACGGTTTGCCCAAGAAAGTGCTCTGATACCAATTGTTGTAGATTTGATCCAAAATATATATGAGAATAGAAAATAACCCAAGAAAGAACAAGATCTAAATAGATAGAAATGGTTCTTTATTGATATCAAACCCTTAAGGTAGGGCAACACCATACATTCACTCCTTAAGGAAGGAGAACACTCCACAAGCCATATGCCTGTTCATACAATAATACTTCCCTTCATATCTCTCCATGTGGAGTCTCTAGCCTCTATATAGGCCTCATACATACAATACCATGCATCATTACCATGGTTCCCTCATACCATCAACTAATACCATGGGCCCATTACATTATTATTAACTACTTGTGGTCCCTTACATGACATGGGTTAACCACCTTATTTATTACTATGGCCCATCCCATTATTACATTATTACCTTGGGTACCTCCCTTGGTACCCCATATTATCCCTCCTAGGTATATAACAGTTGCCACGGCCGCGAATTTTATGTTTGAACGCGTATTGACACAATTTGGCTGTCCGAAGATCCTGATGAGCAATCGCGGTACATATTTTCTGAACCAAACAATCAACGCACTGACAAAAGAGTTTCAGGTGTATCATAAGAAAAGCACATCATATCACCCCTAAGCCAATGGGACAGCAGAAGCATTTAACAAAATACTGGAGACTGTAGTAACCAAAGTATGCAACACACAATGGAGTGATTGGGACCTGTGCGTACCTGCAGTACTATGGGCATATAAGACAACGTGCGAAAAAATTGACGGGACAGACACCTTTCCGGTTGGTCTATGGAGTGGAACCTGTCATGCCAATGGAGTATATTGTGCCTAGTCTACGCATAGTAGTGCTCACAGGTATGACGGACCGCAAAGCCCTGGAGGATAGGCTTGTGTAGCTAGAGGAACTCGAAGAGCAACGGTTTCTAGCTGAATTCCATCAGTAGATACAAAATCAATGCGAAAAGGCCTGACACGATCGACATATTAAGTTGTGCACCTTCAAGGTAAATGATTTAGTGTTACTATATGATAGTAAGTTTGATAAGTTCCTTAGGAAGTTCCAGATGCATTGGTTGGGCCCGTACGTTGTTAAGGAAGTCACAGACGGAGGCGCGGTGCAGCTGGTCAAGCTAAATGGAGAACCTCTCCCAAGCAAAGTGAATGGCAGTCCGTTGAAGCCCTACACGAGTGGCTCGGCTATCTGACTAGCTAGCCGAAGCATAGTCGCCGCGTCCCATGGAGCTGGAAGAAGGCGTGGGACTATCAACAAATGTAAAGGACGCAGGAATAGAAACTATGTCAAATTATATTACAATAACTAAATTACAAATCATGAAAGAATCAAAGTTAATCTCCATTCCCTATTATTCCTTTTCATTCCAATGAAGAGAGAGCACTCTCTTATATACATGAGGAAGATAACCTTTCCATAATTACATTCAAATATTCTCTCAAGCACTCTCAACTAGTTTCCCATTATTACATGATATCATCGCACAAATCTCTCAACCATGATCCCACAAATCTCTCTCATATCTTGGATAAGATATGTCTTCATGATTTTCTCCTTAGGATAAGATATGCCTCCATGATCTTCTCCTTAGGATAAGATATGCCTCCATGATTTTCTCGATATGCCTCCATGATTTTCTCCGTAGAAAAAGGCTTGCATAATTATCTCCTTGATATGGTGGAGGAGATATTAATTCTTCACATATTTCCTACATCACAAAACTCACATATTCTTGAGATATATATAAAAAGATGTACATTTTCTAATAATTAATCATAAATTCACTTATAATACAAAAATGAATAAAATGGAAAATAAGAAGGTGAAACCCAAATGTATGTATGAAAGTGATAGATAACAGGTTAATGGGATGATGAAATGTAAGGAATAGTGAAGAAAAAGGTGGATGAAAATATGACATTTCTGAGTCCCAACAGCGGTCTCGGAGAAACGTGTATAGGAAATTCATCAGGCAGCCGCTCAGTGTGTTGCCGACTTTGTAGCCATTAGAGAAAAGTTGGAGGGACTTGACGCGAAGATCTTTGCACTGACAGAGTGACTCGAGGGTGAGTCGTGATGTTTGTATTGGGGGCCTATTGGGCGTGGAATCCCCCCCAAGGCATTTTTTGGGGCTTAAAGTCCAATTTTTGACTAAGTCTATTGTAAAGACTCCGTGAATTATGGGTGCGGAGCGCGAAGTTGTAATAGAGTCATAGGGTTGTCCACCCTTGTTTTTGTAATGTAATGTCAGTTTGAAAGATCCACCCATGGTTCGCAGACCATGGGATTGTATAAATAGAGCGAGGCTCTAAGTGTAAGAGAAGGGAAATGAATCTAATTAAAGGATGAATCTAAGGAATCGATGAAGTATTGAGTTGAAGTGTAAGTCATGTCGTTGGGTCATAAAGTAGGAGAAGGCTCTGCAGATGAGTGCGCAGAGGCCTAGTAGTCCGCAGTTGAGTGCGCAGGGCAGGTCGAGTCTATAACCATGGGAAGAATTAATAAAAGAGAACTGTTACTATATTTCTATGTATATTTTCCTGTTTTATGCATTATTGGGTATGAATAGCAAGTTTAATGTTTATTTACTGCGCGAGCTCATATGAATGTGCTAAATAAGTAAATATAATAGAAGGTATCTATTTATGCGAAGATAACTAACTGTTATAAGAAGATAAGTAAGATCTCAGGTGTGACTTAGGGGAATAGTGCAGATCGCTGCTCCAGCAACGCGAAAGCCCCACAGCCCCTGGTTAGGGTTGCGCGAAGGCAAATATATCAAGGCGCGAAAGCCAAGGAAGTGCGCGAAATAACTTGCGTGAAGGGACTCATAGTTGGACCAAATCAACCCCTCAGACATCTCAAGGGTGCGGAAACCTGGTTCCAGCACCCCCCCCCCGATACTACTTTGGGTGAGACTTCAATCCGCGCTCCGTGAACTGTTGCTAAAAGGGCCAGTAGTAAAGGGATTTGTTTGGCTAATTAACTCTGAACTTGGGTTAGGCCCCAACAAACCAACACTTATCTTTGATGTTTACTTAATTTTCAAATTTTAGGTTTGATGTTGGGGTTCATGCTTTTTCGACAAAATGATTATGAAGAGGACCCCAACATTGTGACTCTCCTTTGAAATGGGAATAGAGTATATTGGTGTTCTATGCTTTGCTTTGATAATACAACTTGCTCAATGGCCTAAAAAAGGGAGCATTTGGATATCCGCTACTTTGCTTTGCAATGAATATCTATAGTTATAGATTTTTTTAGATTCTAAGAAAGTAGGTAAGGCTTTGCTTAAGGTAACTGTGACAAAAGTTAAACTGGCCTATATGTCTTATCAATGGTGTGGTTTGATGTACATGTGTATTAGGAAACTATTAAGTAGATTTGGATGGCATAAGACAAGTTCATTAACTAATATGTTTTAAGGATGAGGGCATGCTTGACCCTTGATGGCAGTTACCATTAAAATTCTCCAATTAAATCATAAATATGGGGTGTAGGATTTCCATGGAGCTGGATATAACAAATAATTGTCATTTAACATGAAGGGAATGGGCCCTATGGGACCCGCTAGTTTGGGTCGAGGTGGCAAGTGCCACAGAGGCCTCATAAGGTACGTTGATACCATGTAGGTGCCACAAATGATGTAGGACTATTTGGGGTGACATGGTAGAGCCACATGGGTCACACATGGATGCCACATGGAAGTTCCTTGTTGATGTTACACAATTTAATTGGTTAAACTTTGAATGGGCATAAATTTCAATCTAGGTGTCAAATTGGGAGAAAATTTATATTGTTGAAAATATCTCAATGAGATTAATGCAATGATAGTATTTGTTTTGAGTTTCAATGAAGTTGGAAAAAAAGAGGATTTTGTAACACCGTCTTCATAACAAACCATGGAGGTTAGGTTAGAACTATAGTTCCCCATTGTGGTTGACTTATCTTGATATGACATTATCCTTTATATAAGTCTTAGGGCTCATACATTATTATTTGATTACCTCAAGTCAAGGATATTGATATTTTACTTTTACTATTTGTGGACGTGATAATAATTGTTTTCGAGTTTGATGTTATGATAATAATAGATGTGATGAATGTGTTTATGTCTATGTCTAATCATGTGATGGATTCATTATGTTGTCGATTTAAATTAGCTCTTGCTCATAGTTAACAAGAGTTTGATGGTTATGTCATGATGATAATTATTTAGAATACACGAGTATATTGGTGACTATTATTGTGAATAAATGTTATTGATGATTATTGAGTGTGGTAGGAGACTACCTAGATGCACTACATACAAAGAGATGGTGACCTCTAGTTTGACTTGAGTTGCATATTATTGTCTAAAAATGTAAAGCTCAATTTAAAATGTTGTTATGAATACTAATGACATACTAGTTGGCTATAGGCACAAGTTAGTTTCTTTGAAGATTGACCCATGCGTGGGTGATGGGACTGTAAAAATAGATGGAACCTTTTGGGAGGGGTGGGACAGTGTCCCCGATCCTACCTGCTAGCACTGTTGTCATGACTTGGGTTGGAAGGTGTTGGAATACCTTCACCTTGAAGATCACAATGTCATGGGGGCAGGAACTAGATTGGGTCGCTCATGGGGATTTTACTAGGGGGTGCACATCGAGGCAAATTCCTCAATCCTAGCACCATTAGTCTCACTATAGAGGGGGACATAGGGGAGGATAACGGTCTTCATTGTCCCACCGAGTTTTTCCCCTCATATTCACTAGATGCATGAAGGGAAAGCGTGTGTGACACTCTTGGAACTTGAAGGAAAGTTTTTGAAGGGCGCAACAACTTGGCACCCTTAGCATAAAGAAGAAATTGACTGGGCTATTGAAAATAGCATTAAGAAATGTTAAAAATAGCATCAACAAAAATCCTAATTTAATTTTTCCTTGAATTAAATTGGGAAGTAAATTGTAATTCCACATCACATGACAGCTTGTACGAGTTAACTAAGTTAGGACAACTTAGTTAGCTCAGTCAATTTGTGTTGAGGGTCAAACTATAGGCATTTAGAGTTATCCCTAAGTTTTAGGGGGTCCAGTTGTAGTTTATTACGAGTTGTAATTATTTAACTTAATTATTTGAGTTAAAATTAATTTAACTAGTTCTAACTGATGGAGGAACTAGTGAGAGGTCCAGTGAATTAAATTAGATTTAATTCACATGTAGTGATCAATCAGATAACTAATAATTCACTATAAATAGATGTTGCGTGTCAGTTTTGAGGAAGACACAATTAAGATTGGAGTTAAAGGGAATTGTACTATCAGTTGTATAATCATCAAATTGTAGGTGGTGCATGCAATCAGAAGAAGGCTTATGGATGGATTGCGCATTGATGAGTGAGCAATTTCCAAATTAAATACGAGCAAATTCCCAAGGAAACTGAGCAAGGAAGTAGGGGTTTGGTAGGCGACAAATTTGGCTAAGTATTGGCTTGAGCTAGTTTGTGAAGCAATGAGTGAGATTGTACTTGTGCAAAGATTGTTCGAGTTGAACAAGCATTGTATTTTCTTCTCAGATTTATTGGTTAATGCAATCTATAGATAGCGAGGTTTTTAGTTGTTGCTTTCCCCATATAAATATTGAGTTATGTGCAATTGAAATTCTTCCTTTTCTGCTTCGTGGTTTCATCGATCAATTTTTGTTTCCATTTGTGAGTAGAGTAGATTCAAGTCTTTTGTTCTAGCATATTACATAAGTAGTTTGAATCTATAGTAAAAATCTACATGGTATCAGAGATAGATTTGTAGAAATTATACATGGTATCAAAGCTAGATTTGTAGAGATTTCTACATGGTATCGGAGCAAGATTTTTTTGGGGAAGTGAATTTGTAGAGAATATCTGGATTCCTTGTGAAAAAATGCCCAAATTCAAAAAAACAATCGGTCGAATCAGAGTTTGGATGAGAGAGATATCACCGATTTAAAATCAGCGATTTTTTCAGAAAATTTTGTGATAGCAGGACAGTTACAGTGCATATCTGAGTTTCTAGAGTGCCCAGATAATGTGATATTTAGCAAAGGGAAGGTTTTCCTTAGACACATTGTCACGGGACAAATGAAACATATCGGTGTGCGAGTGAAGAACCTATATGCTCTTGAGGTCGAATGTGCATGTAAAGCTTTGAGGAGCAAGGAAAAGGTTAGAGACTTAGTGGTTGAAAGGGAGCATGAATTACCTCTCAACATGAAGCCTCATAAAGTTGTGGAGCAACCATAATTAGAGAAGCATAGAGGAAACCGAGTGGAGGAATCAACTCAAGCACAAACCTCCAGTAGGGGGGAATTTCGAGCCAAGTGGGTAGAGGGAGAACATGCAGCCATACCTCGAGGTGAGAGGTGGGGCGTTGTGAAGCAATATTCCCACAAGTATAGAAATTTGGGCAGGGTCCATTGAGGTTTGTTTTGTCTCATGGATCATTACCTTGCTACGGGGGGCCCACAGTATTCAATAGTAGGAGGATTAGTGTCATTCAGATACTGAGGAGTGCAGAGAAGTGTTGACAGCAGAACAGGAGGCTCAGTGGTAGAGTCAGTAGCAGAACAGTTTTCCAAGTAGACAGTTGCAGACATAGTTGATTCAGTTTCTTTTGTTTGGATGCTTTTTCTTAAGTTGCAGATGTTGCAGTAGCAACAACAACAGTGACAAGTGTTGCATGCAGAACATTCCAAAGGTATCAGATCAGGATAGAGTTGAATTCCTTTCTTGTTGAGAGGGATTCTTGAAAATAGCAACAAGAAATGTTAAAAATAACATCAAGAAAAATTCTAATTTAATTTGTCCTTGAATTAAATTGGGAAGTAAATTTCAATTCCACATCACATGACAACTTGTATGAGTTAACTAAGTTAGGAAGACTTGGTTAGCTCAATCAATCCGAGTTGAGGGTCAAACTAGAGGCATGTAGAGTTCTCCCTAAGTTTTAGGGGTGTTAGAGCCTAGATTTACCTCAGGTTGAAAAGGTAGGATCCAGGGCCAACATCAAACCACGCTCAGCCTCGTAGCTAGCCCTACGAGGACAGGAGAGGGCTCTCTCCGGGTCAATCTTAGTAGATTATGATCGATGGGGGTTTGAGATGACTGAAATATCTTCTGATGTTAGGCTAGGTGTGAAGTGCAAGGATTTGATTTGATTTTCGGGAGTTTTGTTGGAATCAAGGGAAAGGTAAATTTGGGTCTGGGGATGAAGGCCAGTTTTGCAAAGTTCTGATTGGGGCAAGAAAGGCAATCGTTTTGATGCTTTAATTTGTAAAGGTGGAGGTTTCAGACTGGTGAGAATCTGAAGAGGGCAAGAGGGTACCAAGAATCCTCTTCAAACTAAAGAAAACATTGAAAATTAAACAAAACTAACAGACAGAGCACAACAAGCTAATGAATTCTACCTTTATCACTCATTTGTTTAATTTCAGAAGCAAAGAGAAAAGGAAATGATGCACATAAATATCAGTGAACTCACAAATTACATAGAGAGGAACACCATCAAAACACAGAGCCACAGGAATCCCAAAGAGTTTTGCAAAACCCTGGTCTTTCCTTTGCCAAAAATGAAGAAATCAAATGTACAATGGAGTGGCAAGCAATCCCAAGTGTCCAACCCTGAAAATGACTGAGAAATTACATGATATAGACAATCCTAACTCCTTCCCATGCCTCTAGGGGTCGAGCTCATCATTCTAGGAGTTGTTTCAACCATATCTAAACAAGGAACTGAAAAATAGGCAATGAAACAACTTGCCTCTAAATAAAAGGAAACTGATTCATTCACTATTTTTTCACCTTTTAGTGAATGAATCTACATGGATGAGTATCAATGTGCCAAAATTACATCAAAGTCATGAATTTACATCAAGATAAGTCAAAAGTTACATGAAAAAGTGAAACTAGTCAAAACTGGGCGAAATTCTGAGCTGTTGAGTGAAAAATAGGCCAAATTCCCCTATGCGCTGCGCCTAAAACCTGTATGCGTAGCGCAACTTTGACACTGATTTTCAGGGTCTTCCCGAAGTCCAAATTGAGCTTAGGATAGCTTGTTGGAAAGCCCTACCCGTCTGATTTCCAACCCAAGTGGAATTTCTAGATTTGGTTTCCATTTGCCCCTCCAAAAATCCAATCTCCCAACACTGCTTCCTGTGGGTGCAAAAGGTGGCAGAGAGGTCATTTTTTGTGTGTTTTTTACCCTTTAGGCAACCCAGAACTTGATGAAATCCTTAGGTAATTCATGAGCATGCATAAAGTTCCATAAAAAATCCAGAAATATAAAGTTTTCCTCCAGAGGATCTCCCAATTATAAGCGCATGCCAAGTGGCGCTACGTGTTGGGCAGGAAAATTTGTTTTGAAGCCAAAAAATTCAAAATTGACAAAATTTTCTCCAAATTTGTTGAAATTTGGACTGAAGGTCCATCATCAAGTATCATGCTCAGCCAAAGAAGCTTCGGCCAATATTTGGAGCCTATCATGCCTTTTGCGTCGTTTTAGTGCTCTCCTTGGTCTTACCTTCAGGATTTTGATCCTCGCTTTGCAAACATGAGTTCGTGCCCAATAATGATTTTTCATGTGCTTGAGCATGTCTTTATCTTTGTTTGCCTTCGCTAACAGCTTCTCAAGATGAATATTGACCCTCTCAAGCCAAGTCTCTTGATCAGCCTCTATCTCCTGCTCCAATGAAGTAAACTCTATCCTCCTCCTTTGGGCAGCTTGGCGGTTTGCCGAATGTTTTGTAACTCCATGACCGTATGCTGATACTCCAGTTGTTTGTTTCGCTGCTCCAAATAGTTTATGACCCATTGAGCTCTCTGCAACTTGTTGGTCAATGCATCTATCTTGGCTTTCTGCTCCTGAATGACCTCCCTCAGCTTTGAGCTGGGAGAGCTCACATCATCATCGATGAGTATGAAATCAGTGTCTAGACCTCCTGAAGGGCCCTCATGCTGCATAATGCTAAATGCTATTGTATTGTTGTTCAAGAATCTTCTTCTGCACAAGAGTAGTCATCCTCTCGAAGTTTCGGCACATGAAATATGGAATATTCATCATCTTCACTCTTGTGAAATGCATCAATAATCTGATATGGTATGCATAGAGGTGCGAGAAGCGGCCCTCACAACTGAAGTATCTGATAATGAGTCTCATCAACGGCGCATAGGATTCTTTCAAAACCGGAATGGGAACAACCTGTTGAGCTATTTCACATAGTTGGGCCTAATGTATGGTTCATAATGTACTTTTTCTACCTGTTGTCTTTTGTTCCACTCCTCACCTACATTCGGTATTCTGGTTGCTTGAGAAATGGTCTCTGGTGTCAAGGAGAAATTTACACCAGCAAGAGTTACCTGACCATTATGAAAATGTAAAACAAACAACCGATCCAACTCGTAATGATGTTGAATCTGAGCAATCATTTTGTTAGCGCTTGAAATTTCACCTCAGGCTGAGAAAGGCAAACTTCAAGGCAACATCAAACCACTTAGCCTCGTAGCTAGCCCTACGGGGCAGGAGAGGGCTCTCTCCGGTCTATCTCGGTAAAGATATTCAATGGGTGAGATAACCAATAAGGAAACACTGATTTTAGGCTAGTAAACTGATAAAAAGAGTTTGTTTTGGGATTTTTAGGGTTTTGGTGGAAAATTGGGGAAAGGCAATTTTGGGTGCGGGGATTGGACACAGTTTTCGCAGGGGGTTCTTTGGGGCAAGGTAGGAGACTGTATTGATGCCTTTGAAAGATTTGGATGGATGAGAATGACTGGTGAGGAGCTAAGGAGAGCAAGCAATCACCTTGAATTCTCCTTAAACAGCTGAAAACATTGATATTAAGCAAACTTAAAGGCAGAGCACAGCAACCATGAATTCTACCTTAACACTTCATTTGCCTAATTTGCAGAAGAAAAAGTAAGAAGATGATTCACATAACAAACTTACAAGTACAAAGAGAAACACACCATAAATACATGTAACCACAGGAATCCCAAAAAGAACTGCAAAACCCTGGCCTTTCTTCCTTTGCCAAAATTGCAGAGATACAATGAATAATACAATAGAGCTTTCTCCCTCAAGAGTCCAACCATGAAAATGACCAAGAAAGTACATAATATAGGCAATCTAACATCTTTCCTTGCCTCTAGGGGTCGAGCTCATCCTTCTAGGAGCTGTTTCAACCAATTCTAAACTGAGCACTAAAATCTAGGCAGTCAAAACAACTTGCCTCTATAAGCTAGGAAACCAATTCATTCATTAAATGTTTGCTATTTCATGAATGAATCTTCTAGAATAGGTAAATAAGTGTCATATCAACATGAAAATACATTAATTACATCAAAGAGGGTGAAAAATCTCATCCCAAGTCAAAACTGGCCAAAGTTGGGCGAATTCCTGAGCTGTAGGTGAAAAATTATGAAAATTGCCTGATAGGTCGCGCCCTTAATCCTGATAGGTCGCGCTACTTTGGAGCTCCGTTTGAGGCACTTCCAGGTGTCCAAATGAGGCAAAAGTGGGCTTGTTGGAAAGGTCTGGATGTCTACTTTCCAACCCAACTGGAATTTCTGAATTTGGTGGCCATTTGCCCCTCCAAAATTGCAATCTCCCAATACTTCTCCCTGTTTGTCAAAAAGGTGGCAGAAAGTCAATTTTTGCATGTTTTTTGACCTTCTGGAGGCTCAAAACTTGATGAAATCTCCTGGTAATTGCTGAGCAGGTGTATCTTTGCATGAAAAATCCAGAAATGCTGAGTTTTCCCAAAATGAAGTTGCCCATCGAATAGGTCGCGCGCGGCGCGCGACCTATCAAGGAGAAAAACCTGTTTTTTGCCCAAAAATTCATAAGTGACCAAAAATGCTCAATTTTTTTTGAAATTTGTGCTGTAGTGAGGTCATTTAATATCATGCTCCTTCAAGGAAGCCTCAGCCAAGATATGGAGGGGATCGGGCCTTTTTCGTCGTTTTAGTGCCTTGGCCAACCGCCCTTGAATCACTTTCATTTTTGCCTTGCATACGTGCATTCGGGCCCAATAGTGGTTTTTCATGTTCCTGAGCAAGTCCTTATCTTGGTTGGCCTTGGCCAGCAACCTCTCCAAATGAGCATTAACCCAGAGAAGCATAGCCTCTCGAGAGATAAAATCCTCCCATGGGATACCCTGTTGTTTTGACTGTTTAAATGCTGCTCCAAGGGGACAAAAACACAAGGGAGATGTTAGGGACGGGGACTTTTGAAGGGATTTAGGGAAAATAAATATGAAAGGGGAATTTAGGGAAGCATTTATGAAACATATACCATCACATAATCATATTTTGTAGGGGTTTCATAGGAGGTAGGGTTTAGGGACTTTGATATTTTTGGTAAGGAGATTAGGTGAAAATGACAAGGGAGGTGGTAATGGGAATGGAAGTGAAAGGGATGACCTTGAGAGCAGCAAAAAAAAACCCTAGCTTTACTTGCACTTTGACATTTTTAAACAAAATACACATGAACTTCTCCTTTCAAATTGATGGCATTAAAACACATTTTCATGCTCATGCAAGCTTTAGCAAGCAATAAACCTTGATGATTAGAGGCCTACCAGCAACCTTGAAGAGATTTCGGGTCAATTTGCAGTTCACAGGCAATTTTTTGTGGATGATTTCCCAACAGGTCGCGCGCAGGTGTTGATAGGTCGCGCCAGTGTAATTTTTCAACTGGATGAACCCCCCTGATAGGTCGCACGCACCCAACAGGTCGCGCGCTTTTGCAGGAGGCTTTTGGAGGCCTTGAAAGTGTCAGAATCGGGTGCACGATAGCTCGTTGGAAATTTATTTGAGTCTAATTTCCAACCCAACTGGAATTTTTCAATTTGGAGTTCATTTGCCCTGTCAAAAATCAAATCCCCCAAGACTGGTCAAAAAGTGCCAAATGAGGCGGCCTCAAGGAAGAGTGTTGTTGCAGTCAACTTTTGAATGCCTTCCTCAACCCCAAATTGAGCTCATGATAGCTCATTGGAAAGATCTTTGTGTCTAGTTATCATTTTACCCATCAAGAAAATCATTTGGCCAACCAAGCTAGGAGAAAACTTGATTTTCCCAAGGTCACTTCAGAGGTGTCTTTGATTCTCCTGAGGCAACGGTATTCTTGACATTTCTCTCAAACCATGACACCTGTGAAAAAAGTGAAGGAGGTTTTTCTTATTTGGCATGTTTTGGACAAAAACCTCTCTCAGTTTCCCAAAATTCATCTTTGATTTCTCTAAAACATCTTTTGAGTGAAACTTATCCCGATGTGTGAAACAAGGAATGTTGTCGAAATGAAACGAAATGAAGGGGATAAGGGGCTTCTAAATTCTTGGGGAAATTTTTGGAAGTAGGGAGGGATGTTAGGAAGCAGGGGAAAGTGTAATATCAAAGATTGAGTGAGGGGAAGGGGTCCAAAAGGGGAAAACATAGGCCCAACCTAGAAAATTGCCAGGTTGTAGCAAGAAACTAGGGTTTGTGCAAAAATGAGGATTTTGGGGGATCTCAGTGATGGGAAGCATTTGATAAGGTACATGAAGAATAGTGGAAGGTGTATGAACATCTGGATACAATTTTTTCTAATGATTTGACCATTCAAGAGAAATTAGCTTCAAAACCCTAGGGGAGGGAAATGACCTTGCCTAGGCGCAACTGAAGCATGAACAAGGTGTAAAATGACTCATTAGACACTGACATGATGATGAAAACCCTATGAATGATGATAGACTCAGCTGAATAATGACATGGACCGACATTTTGACAACTTTGGAAGGAGTTAAAGCAAACCCTAGACCTAATGCCTAGTGACCAAATTTTGCTTGAAAACTCACTGAAATGACAAAATTTGACCTTGACACTTCAAAATCACTTTGTAAGAGCACGTTTGATCACTAGAGGAAGGCTGGAAAGATTGACACTAACACATTTCACAATACTGAAGTCATGACTGTTGTTGGAAACAAGCCATGGCAAGTGGGCATGCCTGCAATTCAGTCAATGAGGTGGGCTCTTTTCTAACATGTCTGCCACCCTTACGAGGCCTCCTCAATGCATGAAGTTCTGTGGTAGAATCATTGTATTGTTCATATGACGACTCAGTGTCTGTCTCCATAATGTCCATGCAAGGTGTATGTTTAGCAGCTTGTTGAAAAGGAGAACTGGTACCTTTTATTTCAATGCCAAATATGTGCCAAGTAGGAAGGGACTGCGATAAATAGGGACAGTGGGTATAGTGGAATGTGGGAAAAATATGGTTCAATCAAGTGAAGGTGAGGACAGTCACTTGACTGTGTTTGGAAATTGGGATTTGGGGATTTTAAAAGTGAAATGGAAGAGGGAGATTGATAGGGAATGATAGGGTTTAGGGATTAGGAAAAATAAGAACAAGTGATATGAGTGGTTTTTGGATATAGGGAAATAGGAGAGGAACTATATGATGATGTGACAGTAAGGGGAAAGGAAGCACGGGGGGGAAATGATAGTATGACAGTGAGTATTTAGCATAGAAATGATTTTAAAACACCATTTCAAAAACCCTAAGGAGCAGTTTTGACCAAAATGAGAGGGTTTATGTTTGGCATTCAAATTCTAAAGACCAACCTTTCAAACCACACCCAACACTATTCAACAGCAATTGCAAGGTCAATCGAACTTACTCGGGGAAAATGGGAGCGAAGGTAATGAAATTTCTTCGAAGGCCGTGAGAAAACTGCTTGTTGGCTTTGTGCGTCGCGCGCACAACCCAGTGCGCCGCGACCCGTATGTGCGTCGCGCATGTTATAATTTGCACAGTGATGTGCGGCTATATGCGCCGCGACCTGCCAATGCACTGCGACCTTCTTCCTGTGCACCGCGACTAGTATTTCACCCATGGTCGGTTCTTCAAAACTCTGTTTTCACCCTCCACGACTTGACTCGGCTTCTTTGGCATACAAATGAATTTTTCAAACACCAAAAATATCTTATATGCCCAATGACTTTGATTTTTAATTTCCAATAACCCACTTTGTAATGTTTTGAATTTGGCACTTTTCATTTTAATACAAACTCTATTTTTTTTTTTCCATTTGACTTGAATGATGAAACTTTGTCAATTTTTGCAAGGATGAATGGCATTGGATTTCGGCAAAGGATGACCAGGGCTGCGCCTGAAACATTCCATGACTGAAAAACTTTTAAAATTACATATTTATTACAAACAATAAACTTGACGATTTCTTCTTCAAAACAGAGTTTTGAAGAAGAATCATTTTCAAGCATTATTAATAATGAAAATTTTGGAATGAAAACATATTAAGAACATCCTCATGTTCCTACTGGCATTATTGGACACTTTGAAGACAAAATTTGTGAAACCCTAGACCTAATGACTAAAATGACTCTTGGCTGACCAAAGACCATCCCTAATGACTATAAAATTGACTTTGATGAACTTTGATGATCAGACACGAACCAATAGGTACATGACATGCGGGAAGTATGGAGATAAGACCCTTCCGTTAGAAGATTGATGCTCCTAATGGAATGCATATGATCGAGCTGAATGAGACACCTAAAATGAAATGCAACAAAAGAGGTTTTGATCTCTGACGGAGGGCTAAACAGACTTACTCTAACATTGGCTCCAATGGGGATGGTAGCTCCTTCGAGGTGCCAAGAACTACAGATCTCTGGGAGAGATAGACAGTGCCTTCGTCTATTGGGCTATGGAGTCGATAATGTTACAAACTGACACAAGACTTTTGACTCATTTATTGACTGAAATCGACTCAATTTTGAAACCAAAATGACTGAAAAACATGACTCGACACACTCAAACCAATGCTGAAATCATTCTTCAAAATTATAGCCTCCACTTCGGGCCCCAAACTGAAGAAAAGATCACAACACACTCTTGCAACGAAACTGAAATAAAATGGTATATACAACGAATATGTAATCAACAGAAAACATCTCAAAAATTATACCGCTTGAGCAGCCGACCATTGACCAGCCCTCCTGGATAGTCTTCCCCGTTCATCTCCTTCAGAAGAAAAGCATTATGACCCTAATATGCAGCAATTTTGAAGGGACCTTTCCAGAGATTCTCGAACTTACCGTGCTCACCCTTTTCCTCATTCCTTGCATCCCATTTCAGCACCACGTCCTCTAATTGGAACTTGTCCGCCTTTGCTTTTCTGTCGTAGATTTTCTTAATTCTCCTGCAGCTTGAATGTGTTATGGAAAACCTTTTCTCTCATTTGCTGCAAATGAATCATTTGATTTAGTCTTCTCTGCATATGATCTTCTTCACTGCCAGCTTCCTGAAGAAGTTTAACTACCGGAGCTGCGAGAGAGGTGGGGAACACTGTGTCAACTCCATATACTAACTGAAAGGGGGACATACCAATGGATTTCTTCTGACTCACTTGGTCTGCCCAGAGTACATTGACTAATTTCTTATGCCAAAATTTCTTATTTATTTCCAGCAACTTTTTAATGATGTTAACCAAAGATTTGTTGGAAGACTCCGCCAATCCATTGCCTTGTGGATGATAATCGGTTGAGTGTACCAAAGTGATGTGATACTTATTACAAAACTCAACCATCCTTTTTTATTTGAAAGTTGTTGCGTTATCAATGATTAACTTATTCGGGCAACCAAAATGAGACAAAATGTTATTCTCAAGGAATGAAATTATTACCACATCCGTAGCTTGCCTGGTGGGAATTGCTTCAATCCATTTCGTGAAATAATCAGTCGCCGTGAGTATCCACCTATGCTGAGCTGAGGAAGGAGGATGGATCTCACCAATGAAATCTAAGCCCCACTGCTAAAAAGGGGTGCTTACCTCAATAGGCTTAAGTGGCAAAGGTTGCAATTTCTGTCTTCCTTCAAAAATCTGACATTTATGACAACTTTTAACAGTCTTATACACATCAGCAAAATGTGTCGGCCAATAATATCCGGCTCTCAAAATCTTGTTGGGTGTTTTTTTCCAAAAAAGGTGACCCCCGCAATCTCCTTTATGGAAATCCTCCATGACCTGCTTTGCTTCTTCTTCCACCAAACAATTCAACAAAACACCACTGGGATCTTTCCAATAAAGTGCAGAATTCAAAATACAAAACTTAGCAACCTTTAATTTCAATGTTCTACTTTTGTTTCTAGCCATGCCGAGTGGTGATGACAGATTTTGAAGCACATAAACAATGTCTGAATACCAAGGAGAAAGAAGGAAAATTTTTGATACCTGAGTGGGCAGATTGTATTCATCTTCCTCGGACATAGCAGCAATTAGATTGATGTCGAAAGCGTGCAGATTTGACTCAGCCATAAGTTTTGCCAGCCCTTGTCCTTTAATGAGCTTTGTCGATTTGATTTCTACATCATATTCCAGCAAGGCAGCAATCCATTTGCCTCTCCTTCCCTCTGGATCTATTTGCACTAGGACATCTTTGACAGCAACATTAGGAACATAGGCAAGGATATGAGAATGCAAAATATAAACCAGAAAATCTTTCAATGATTTTACCAATGCAAGGGCCTGTTTTTCAATAATATTATACTTCAATGCCGCATCCCTTATGGTTCTGCTGAAGAATGCAATTGGTTTTTCGAGCTGGTCTCTCTTCTGCATCAAGACCGCTGCCATAATATGATTCAAGGCAAAAGAAAACAAAACAAAATCCTGAGTATAGTCCGGGCTGATCAAAACCGGAGCTGAAGAAAGAGCTAATTTCACCAAATTAAAAGACTTAACTGCTTCCTCGGTCCACCTTACTGCACTATCCTTTTTCAGCATGTTTGTGATCTCTCTTAAGTGCTCTGCAAGATTGGGAACAAAGCGGTGTAGGAAATTTATCTTAGCATTGAAGGATTGGATTTCTTTCTTACTTCGTGGGAGATCAATCTTTTGAATGGCCTCAACCTGAGCTGGATCGATTCAGATGCCCTCCTTTGAGATTATATGCCTGAGAAGCTTGCCTTCATCCATGGCAAACAAGATTTTCTTTGAATTGAGCGAGATGCCACACTTCCTACACCGCTGAAAGACAATCTTCAAATGATAGAGGTGCTCTTCATTTGTATTGGAGAAAATTGTTAAGTCATCAAGATAAACAACAAGAAAAACATCTTTTTCATTGGAAAATGCTATATCCATCGCCCGCTGAAAGGTTGCACCAGCATTTTTCAATCCAAATGGCATCTTTGCATAATGAAAAGTTCCCCACGGAGTGGTGAACGCTGTCTTATCACGATCATCCTCATGGACCAAAATTTCGTTATAACCCGAATAACCATCGAGTAGTGACATCCGTGATGCTCCAACTACTCGCTGAAGTATGTGATCCATCTTGGGCAACGGATAATTATCTTTCAAGGAAACTTTTTTCAGATTTCTAAAATCAATGCATAACCGAATCTCACCTGTCTTCTTGCGGACAGGAACCAAGTTTGATTGAGGGCAGCAACTTTGGATTGATTCTTCTTAGCTTTTGGTGAAAAGGCTTTTGATTTGGCTTAATCAGGATCACATGCTGCATTATGCTTGTGTCATATGCTTTCAAATCTGAATATCCCAAGCAAATACATCAGTAAAAGAGGATAACAAACTGATATATTTTGCCTTTACCTGTGGGGGCAGCGCCTTCGATAATTTTACCATCTTGGGATATTCAGCTGATCCAATGTTCACATCTTCGACTCACTTTCGGTTGGCAGCAAGGTAGGTTTTTTAGCCACATCGTCCTGATCAAAAAGCTCCTCTAAAGGTATTAAACCTTTTGGAATGATGTTATCTTTAAGCTGAAAAACTTCCATCTGATTGACTTCCATATTCTCATCACCATCATCATACTCCATATCAATAGAAATGTCCTTGAATTTACCTTTATTTTGCAAAAATTCATTGATCTCATCATCATCTTGGAACACTTGCCAATACCTTTGATTTTCGGGCACAGCCGGGCAACGCTTCACATGAATCTCAAACTTGTTGTTTGAGTTCATAGGAATCTTCAAATTGCTTGCTGCTGTTGCAAGTGAATCTGCAATGACATTCTGAGCACGGGGCACACAAGTTATAGTGTAATCAGAAAATACCTTCAAGATGTCCAACACTGCATTTCGATAGGCCCACATTCGAGGATGCTTTGCTTGATACTCACCTTTCACTTGCTTGATGACTAACTCAGAGTCGTCGTACACTGAAATCCTCTTACCATTTAATTTTCTAAGCACTTTCAAACCAGTAATCAAAGCTTCATATTCAGCCTCATTGTTTGAACAGTCGAAAGCTAATTTATAAGAGCAGAGCCTTACATTACTCGACACTTTGTTTGGGGCGAAAACCGAGCTGTTTCCAAATGCCAATTCCAGCACCTTCCCTTCCTACAGCGCCATCAAAATCCATACTCCATAGGCTTGTTTCATCCTCTTCCAAATGTTGAAACTCTTTTTCTTTACCTTGATGTCCATCATTATGTTGCTGTTGTCGGGCTGCTGATTTTTCAGCGGTGCCATCAAGTCTTTGCCGCTCTTGTCTCAAGACTTCTCTAAAATTTTCAGTAATCTAAGGAACGTCTTCTACTTCCACTAATTGGCTATTTACATCATTAAAACTATCTGAATACAAAACAAATGACTCTAGATCAGTATGTACATAGTTGATCGGATGATTTACCGGTTTCTCCTTGCTAGTAATCATGTACTTCATTTTCTGCTCCCGATATAATTTCCTCATCTAGCCGAAAACGGGAATTGTAGCATAGGAGAAATCAAGTTGCATTGTCCCTTTAATCTTTGCTCCCCAAGATCTAGAAAGAAGCATGCCAAATCTAGGAGGTACATCCACCACCACCACGTCCATCAAAACATTTTTAGACAGAATCTGATCCAAACTTACCACCAGATCTTTGATAAACCCGATGCACCTTACTCTACCGGAATCAAAAGAGTAAAGGTCATGGTATTTTCTAGTGATGTCT
Source organism: Pinus tabuliformis (assembly GCA_031772625.1). Classification (NCBI taxonomy): domain Eukaryota; kingdom Viridiplantae; phylum Streptophyta; class Pinopsida; order Pinales; family Pinaceae; genus Pinus; species Pinus tabuliformis. Next base: position 610,171,621 of record CM062806.1, on the reverse strand, counting down.
AATCCCAATTTCTCCATGATGGTTTACGACATAAGATTATGAGAAGCTCCGGAATCAAACATAGCATTATGTAAAACAAAGTCATGCACCCTGAGACTGATATAGAAAGGAGCAACATCACTATCTTGGGACTGACCTTCCAACGCTGGCCCAAAGATCAACTTGGGACTGTCATCCTCCACATTTACCATGTCTGATGATGGATCTAAGCTCAAAATTTTAGACACCTGACTTTTATAATTGTTGTTCTTCATCAACTCGGTCAAAGGAATAGATATTTTCAACTTAGCAATTTCATTTTCTAAGTTAAAAACTGAAACTTTATCTACCTCTTTTGCTGGAACATCTTTCTTTTCCGCTTTCTCCTTGGACACATTTGGCTGATTTGGTCTTTCACTTGCTGATGTCATTTTGCTGCTGCTGGGATCAACTGTCTCTTTTCCCTTTTTGTGCACATTGGGAGGATCATTCTTTGACGTTGTTACCTCCTTCCTTTTCTGAATTGGATTTACAGGCACATCTCTGTTTCGAAGTGAATATTGCCGCTGCTGAGCCGACAAAGAATTCATATATCCTCTTTGGTAATCATCAGACTCTTCCTCAAGCACTGTCTCATTTGCCAAAATAAAATTCTCATCCTTTCGTTCAGCTGGATTTTCGGAATACTCCTCATCTTCAGTGATGAAAATTGGCATGTCATCAGGCGTAAAGAAATGATTTTCTTCTCCAATCACATTCTCCTCTTCTTCTGATTCCGGACCAAGCACAACATTCTATTGTAAAGGTGTCGGCAATTGCTACTGCGCTGTTTGATCTTGGGCTCGCTGCTATCTTTGTTTGATTCTATATTGGGGCTACTGCTGGCCACGGAAATTAGGATTTCTGATCTATGGTTTAGGCTTGTCGAGCTTTAGTCTATCCAGCATATGTTCCACATTTCAAAGCACTTGATCTGATGAGGAAGATTCTTCTTTTATTGTGACTTTCTTTTCAGCTCTTTCTCTATCTCTCTTGGCCAGCAGATTTGCTTCAACGCTGACCGCAATCTTCTGCATGTCTTCTAAAGTAGCTGGATCTCTTTCTCTTAATTGGTAAGCCATATCAGTGTCAAAACCATCCGGAAACTTTATCAAGGCTAGCCCCATGGGTGGCTTTATGTGATTAGGGATTGCATTGTAAATTGAATTGAATCTAATGTAGTAATCTTAAACAGACTCACCAGCATTTCTTTTGATGTGCTCATACTCAGAAAGAATCTGAAGGGGATTTTTCTTCACTTCCCAGCAATTTAAGAATTGTGTCTATATATCAGCCAATGTAGTGACACTTGCAGCCGGCAAGGCCTTGAACCATTTCCTTACTTCACCACCAAATGTTTGTACAAAAAGTCTCATGGTTACATTTTCTGCATCGAAGAAATCTTTCATTCTGTCCACATGTTGCTGAGTTGTGACACCATGAGGAGTGCCATCAAACAAAGGAATTTTGCTTTGATAGTCAGCCGACATATCATCCAGATTTTGAGGCAGTTCAAGAGGTGCAAAACGAGCAGCCATCGCTCTTGGTGGATTTGCAATCGGTCTTGGTGATGCTGGGGGAGTGGGCGGAGCTAATGTATGAGGGGTAAGAGGAGGTGTATGCGGAGGTGAAGCAATCTTGGCTATTTTAGGAGTAGAAGGAGTAGATGGAGGCGATACTATTGCATATTTTTATCAGAAACAGTAGGCTGCACAGGAATGGTGGGAATGAAAGGTGGTTCGGTGGGAATTCTTGAACTAGACGCAATTGCGGATGACCCAAGGGTTGCAGAAGCAGTCTCTAGGAAATCAGCAATATTAGAAGCCATAATTGTAGTCTAGAGCTTATTCAAAATATAATCATCAATGGATTTATTGGCCCTTTCAGTTTCAAGATTTCTAATAAATTCAGGATTTAAGGCAGTTGAAGCAATGACACTTTTAGATTTGGTTTTGAACAAAGACAACTCAAACTGCTCATCAAATTCAAGATCCTCAATATACTCAAAACCAACAGGACACGATTGAGCTTTGAACACGGGAATGATAGAACTTCCTTGGCGAACAATTCTTGGAATCAGATTGGGATTTTCGTAGACAGGAGGAGGATCAGGATCTAGATTTGCCCTGGCATGTCTTCTGGAAGCCAGTGTGCTATTATTTCAAGAAGTCAAAAGGACATTAACAACTAGTTCAGCCTGTCAAATCCTAAACTTATCATCCAAAATCTTAGAATGCTCAGATGTACTGGGGCGATCTGCAAGTTAGATACTCCGTTTATAAGACTAGACCGGAGATTGACTGAAGTAGCGTTTATCTACTTGCGCTAATGCAAAGCAAAAGCGTTTCGAAGGCTACCTGGCTAATCTTCAAGCTCTGTCTCTAGTTTATAAAATGAAGAATACCAACAAACAAATAATTTAGATCCCTAGCAGGGTCTCCACTATGTTAGAGCCTAGATTTACCTCAGGCTGAAAAGGTAGGATCCAGGGCCAACATCAAACCACGCTCAGCCTCGTAGCTAGCCCTACGAGGACAGGAGAGGGCTCTCTCCGGGTCAATCTCAGCAGATTATGATCGATGGGGGCTTGAGATGACTGAATATCTTCTGATGTTAGGCTAGGTGTGAAGTGCAAGGATTTGATTTGATTTTTTGGGAGTTTTGTTGGAATCAAGGGAAAGGCAAATTTGGGTCCGGGGATGAAGGCTAGTTTTGCAGAGTTCTGATTGGGGCAAGAAAGGCAATCGTTTTGATGCTTTAATTTATAAAGGTGGAGGTTTTAGACCAGTGATAAGCTGAAGAGGGCAAGAGGTTACCAAGAATCCTCTTCAAACTGAAGAAAACATTGAAAATTAAACAAAACTAACAGGCAGAGCACAACAAGCTAATGAATTCTACCTTTATCACTCATTTGTTTAATTTCAGAAGCAAAGAGAAAAGGAAATGATGCACATAAATATCAGTGAACTCACAAATTACATAGAGAGGAACACCATCAAAACACAGAGCCACAGGAATCCCAAAGAGTGCTACAAAACCCTGGTCTTTCCTTTGCCAAAAATGCAGAAATCAGATGTACAATGGAGTGCCAAGCAATCCCAAGTGTCCAACCCTGAAAATGACTAAGAAATTACATGATATAGACAAGCCTAACTCCTTCCCATGCCTCTAGGGGTCGAGCTCATCATTCTAGGAGCTATTTCAACCATATCTAAACAAGGAACTGAAAAATAGGCAATGAAACAACTTGCCTCTAAATAAAAGGAAACTGATTCATTCACTATCTTTTCACCTTTTAGTGAATGAATCTACATGGATGAGTATCAATGTGCCAAAATTACATCAAAGTCATGAATTTACATCAAGATAAGTCAAAAGTTACATGAAAAAGTGAAACTAGTCAAAACTGGGTGAAATTCTGAGTTGCTGAGTGAAAAATAGGCCAAATTCCCCTATGCATTGCGCCTGAACCTGTATGCGTAGCACAACTTTGAGGCTGATTTTGAGGGTCTTCTCGAAGTCCAAATTGAGCTTAGGATCACTCGTTGGAAATCCCTACCCGTCTACTTTCCAACCCAAGTGGAATTTCTAGATTTGGTGTCCATTTGCCCCTCCAAAAATCCAATCTCCCAACATTTCTTCCTGTGGGTGCAAAAGGTGGCAGAGAGGTCATTTTTTGTGTGTTTTTGACCCTTTAGGCAACCCAAAACTTGATGAAATCCTTAGGTAATTCATGAGCATGCATAAATTTCCATAACAAATCCAGAAATATAAAGTTTTCCTCCAGAGGATCTCCCAATTATAAGCGCGCCAAGTGGGGCTACACGTTGGGCAGGAAAATCTGTTTTGAAACCAAAAAATTCAAAATTGACAAAATTTTCTCCAAATTTGTTGAAATTTGGACTGAAGGTCCATCATCAAGTATCATGATCAGCCAAAGAAGCTTTGGCCAAGATTTGGAGCCTATCATGCGTTTTGCATCGTTTTAGTTCTCTCCTTAGTCTTGCCTTCAGGATTTTGATCCTCCCTTTGCAAACATGAGTTCGTGCCCAATAATGATTTTTCATGTGCATGAGAATGTCCTTGTCTTTGTTTGCCTTCGCTAACAGCTTCTCAAGATGAATATTGGCCCTCTCAAGCCAAGTCTCTCGATCAGCCTCTATCTCCTGCTCCAATGAAGTAAACTCTATCCTCCTCCTTTGGGTAGCTTGGCGGTTTTGCCGAATGTTTTGTAACTCCATGACCGTATGCTGATCCTCCAGTTGTTTGTTTCGCTGCTCCAAATAGTTTATGACCCATTGAGCTCTCTGCAACTTGTTGGTCAATGCATCTATCTCGGCTTTCTGCTCCTGAATGACCTCCCTCAGCTTTGAGCTGGGAGAGCTCACATCATCATCGATGAGTATGAAATCAGTGTCTAGACCTCCTGAAGGGCCCTCATGCTGCATATGCTTCTTGCCTCTGTCCTGTACCTGTACCTATGCTACTGATGATGGCAACGAGACCCCTTCCACCCCAGGTGGAGATAGTACTCTTCGGGCTGCTGCAAACAATCCTCTCATGCCTCTCTGATAGGTGACATATGTCGGCACACTAGTAGTATCTGCCTCCCGACCTCCATGATGATGTGAAGGTTCACCCGCATGATGGACAACCTCCTGTGAGCTGCTGAAGCTATGAAGAACTCATGGGAAATGAAGCCTTCCCATGTGATACCCTGCAAGCCAAGCTGATGTACAACAATGATCTTGATGAGCGCATAATGGTAAATGTTATTGTATTGTTGTTCAGGAGTCTTCTTCTGCACAAGAGTAGTCATCCTCTCGATGTTTCGGCACATGAAATATGGAATGTTCATCATCTTCACTCTCGTGAAATGCATCAATAATCTAATATGGTATGCATAGAGGCGTGAGAAGCGACCCTCACAACTGAAGTATCTGATAATGAGTCTCATCAACGACGCATAGGATTCTTTCAAAAACCAGAATGGGAACACCCTGCTGAGCTATTTCACATAGTTGGGCCTTTTGTATGGTTCATAATGTACTTTTTCTACCTGTTGTATTTTGTTCCACTCCTCACCTACATTTGGTATTTCGGTTGCTTGAGAAATGGTCTCTGGTGTCAAGGTGAAATTTACACCAGCAAGAGTTACCTGACCATTATGCAAATGTAAAACAAACAACCGAGCCAACTCGTAATGATGCTGAATCTGAGCAATCATTTCACAATACTGAAGGCATGACTATTGTTGGAAACAAGCCATGGCAAGTGGGCAGGCCTGCAATTCAGTCAATGAGGTGGGCTCTTCTCTGACATGTCTGCCACCCTTACGAGGCCTCCTCGGTGCATGAAGTTCTATGGTAGAATCACTGTCTTGTTCATATGATGACTCAGTGTCTGTCTCCATAATGTCCATGCAAGGTGTATGTTTAGCAGCTTGTTGAAAAGGAGAATTGGTACCTTTTATTTCAATGCCAAATATGTGCCAAGTAGGAAGGGACTGTGATAAATAGGGATAGTGGGTATAGTGGACTGTGGGAAAAATATGGTTCAATCAAGTGAAGGTGAGGACAGTCACTTGGTTGTGTTTGGAAATTGGGATTTGGGGATTTTAAAAGTGAAATGAAAGAGGGAGATTGATAGGGAATGATAGGGTTTAGGGATTAGGAAAAATAAGAACAAGTGATATGAGTGGTTTTTGGATATAGGGAAATAGGAGAGGAACTATATGATGATGTGATAGTAAGCGGAAAGGAAGCACAGGTGGGAAATGATAGTATGACAGTGAGTATTTAGCATAGAAATGACTTTAAAACACCATTTCAAAAACCCTAAGGAGTAGTTTTGACCAAAATGAGAGGGTTTATGTTTGGCATTCAAATTCTAAAGACCAACCTTTCAAACCACACCCAACACTATTTTAACAGCAATTGCAAGGTTAATCGAACTTACTCGGGGCAAATGGGAGCGAAGGTAATGAAATTTCTTCGAAGGCCGTGAGAAAACTGCTTGTTGGCTTTGTGCACCACGCGCACAACCCAGTGCACCGCGACCCGTATGTGCGTCGCACACGTTATAATTTGCACAGTGATGTGCGGCTAAATGCGCCACGACCTTCTTCCTGTGCGCCGCGACCAGTATTTCACCCACAATCGGTTCTTCAAAACTCTGTTTTCACCCTCCACGACCTGACTCGGCTTCTTTGGCAGACAAATGATTTTTTCAAACATCAAAAATATCTTATATGCCCAATGACTTTGATTTTTAATTTCCAATAACCCACTTTGTAATGTTTTGAATTTGGCACTTTTCACTTTAATACAAACTCTATTTTTTTTTCCATTTGACTTTTTTGACTTGAATGATGTAACTTTGTCAATTTTTGCAAGGATGGATGGAATTGGATTTCGGCAAAGGATGACCAGGGTTGCGCCTGAAATATTCCATGACTGAAAAACTTTGAAAATTACATATTTATTACAAACAATAAATTTGATGATTTCTTCTTCAAAACAGAGTTTTGAAGAAGAATCATTTTCAAGCATTATTAGTAATGAAAATTTTGGAATGAAAACTTATTAAGAACATCCTCATGTGCCTGCAGGCATTATTGGACACTTTGAAGACAAAATTTGTGAAACCCTAGACCTAATGACTAAAATGAATCTTGGCTAACCAAAGACCATCCCTAATGACTGTAAAATTGACTTTGATGAACTTCGATGATCAGACACGAACCAGCAGGTACATGACATGGGGGAAGTATGGAGACAAGACCCTTCCATTAGAAGATTGATGCTCCTAATGGAATGCAGATGATCGAGCTGAATGAGACACCTGAAATGAAATGAAACAAAAGAGGTTTTGATCTCTGACGGAGGGCTGAACAGACCAACTCTAACAAGGGGGTCCAGTTGCAGTTTATTTTGAATTATATTTATTTAACTTAATTATTTGAGTTAAAGACAGTTTAACTAGTTCTAACTGATGGAGGAACTAGTGAGAGGTCCAATGAATTAAATTATATTTAATTCACATGCAGTGATCAATCAGATAACTGATAATTCGCTATAAATAGTTGTTGCATGTCAGTTCTGAGGAAGACCCAATTAATATTGGAGTTAAAGGGAAGTGTATTATCAGTTGTATAATCATCAAATTGTACAGGTGGTGCATGTAGTCACAAGAATGCCTATGGATGGATTGCGTAGTTATGAATGAGGAATTTCCCAATTAAATATGGGTTAATTCCCTAGGAGACTATGCAAGGAATTAGGGGCTTGGCAGGTAGAAGATTTGGCTAAGTATTGGCTTGAGCTAGTTTGTGAAGTAGTGAGTGAGATTGTACTTGTGCAGAGATTGTTTGGGTTGAACAAGTATTGTATTTTCTTCTCAAATTGTGGGATTTTTAGTTGTTAATTTTCCCAGATAAATATTGTGTTATGTGCGATTGAAAATATTTATTTTCTGCTTCGTGGTTTCATCGACCAATTTTTGTTTCTGCTAATGAGTAGAGTAGATTCAAGTATTTTGTTCTACCATATTACATAAACAGTTTGAATCTACAGTAAAAAACTACATGGGCATGGCACCTTTGGAACATTGAAGGGAATTTCTTGAAGGGCACGATCAACTTGGCACTTTTGGCATCAAGAAGAAACTATTGATATGTAATTAAGATATGATAATCATGATATTTCACATAATGTGGTAAATGAGGTTTTAGAACCAAGTTATCTAAATCAAGAATAAACCTTGGGGTAAATGGAGAATAGGAAGAAATAAAAGGTCAGGTGCAACATTCTTCACACGTGTACACGGATAGTAATAAGGGAGCGCAAGATGCAACAAAGCCGAGATCGAATATCCATCCTTGGTGAACAATGCTTCATGTTTCTATAAAAGTCTACCACATGTGTATTATCGTATAAATAATTACCAGATTGTAAAAGTAAACGATATGAGGATTGAAATGTAAATTCATGTAAATGCCTTAATATCTATGTGCTTCCACTATTGATGGATGTTTAAGTATTATGTAATCTTAGTAATGGATGTTTCTAGCGAATGCTTAGTTTAAAATAAAATATGTATTTGCTTATGATTGCATTTCAAGACTTTAACTTCGTTATTTATGGGTTTAAAAAAAATGCGTCGTGGGAAAGAACCCCACACTACCTCGTGTTTTTATAAAGTTATATTACATGGTTATTGTTGTTTATATAGTTACCATATTGTAAAAGTGAATGATATGATGGTTGAATTGTAAATTTATGGGCTATTGACACATGTACCTTAAAATTTATGTGTTTCCAATGTTGATGTATTTTTAATTAATATGTGACTTTCATAATGGATGTGGACAAATGACAAGTTTAAAATGAAAATATTTATTTCTTATTATATGCAACATCGTAACCCAAATCGCATCACTTATTGCTTAATTAAATATGAAATAAGTTTCCTGCATCTAATAACTTGTTATTATCTTGAGTTTGGTTTGTAAGTTAAAAATAATAATAATCAAGATATACATGTGTAAATGGCATGATAGGGAAGGTCACTACAATCAGTATTAGAGCAAGTTCAGTCCTTATGACTTATGGACCCTTTTTGCCTTCTGTAATTTTGAAGTCTTCTCTTGCCCGTGGTAATCTAAACCTTATGATGACTTATTTATGTTATGACTTATCAATATCACTTTGTTGTTTTGATACTTCTTTTTTGTTTCCTTGATTTCTCTCCTCGTACACATTCTATCTTATTTTGAAGCTTCCAACCTTCTCTTTTAGCGTTTTATAACCTTTACAAGATGTGCAAACTCCTTTCTTCATTAATAATAATCTGATCAAGATTCTTTCAACCTTTCTAACTCAATCCTTGATGGATGTGTTGCAGGCTTAAAAGAGTCCAACTATGTCTCAATGTCAGCATATTTTATCATCATGCGCAATTTTGAAAATTCCCCACTTTGTGAAGCAGGGTGCATGTTCACTTTAACTTGATTGTGATCATTCACAATCTAAAGGCTCTCTAATGTTGATGTCTTATTCTTGTTGATTACCAATTGCAATCACTAAACTATAGTTCCAAGAGGATTAATATTCACCTTACCAATCGATGTCGTCTATCCTTCTTTCTTGAATGGAAAAATACTCACCTTTCCTTGAACTTGTCAGTGTTTTGGCTTGAATGCCCAATTGCAACTCCTCGTTTTTGCAACATCTTAGATTTCAATAGATAGATATTTTGTTTCCAAGCTTATACCATTTTGTCAATTCTATACGAGAATTATTGTAGACAGTTAGAATGCCTTGTTAATATCAAGGTTCAATTAACAAACCACTACCTTTAGATTAAATTGTGCACAACAACTAACAATTATAAATGTCAATTATTATATCAATCAAATTTTCTATATTCGTAACAACAATATCAAAATGGAGGAATGATAAAGATTCGTAGGAGTTTGACATAAGATGAAACCCCTGTTGTAAATAAACAAATCTTATAAGTCTACAAGGTCAAAAATTGGCGCTCACAAATTTGAAATATGAATCTACTACCACAACATGCTAACTCGTTTTTGTGGACGAGTGAAGAAAAATTTGATGGTCCTAACCTCAAAGGTCTTTCGTTTAACCCCTCCATTGAGACAAAAGAACCTGACCTAAAGCCCTCACTTTTGTATGTATCTTTATTACGAAAATGAGGAAAATAGCAAGTAGAAATAAAGGAAATGTGCATAAATTTCTCATGGAAAGAGGGTCATGGAGGACCAATGAAGTACTAGACATATGTTCACTTAGTCTATGCTGATAAAGAAAAAACAATAGAACAATGTTGAATTGGACGGTAATTTATCCATATCAAGGTTGATTGATCGCTCCCAATCATTAGAATATAGGCGAGTGACTTACATCAACTAGCAAGTTAACTAACAGAGTAATTATATAGGTTTTCCTACCACTTTCTCCAACAAAACCAAGTGGAAGAAAAAGGCCCATGGGCATGGAAATTAGTTAGTAAATGGCATTTACAAGGCTCAATGAGTTGTTAGCAAAATTGTTGAGATTGCAACCCATGTTATGCCTTTGCACCTCTGCTCATCGAAATTGGAGCTAAAAACATAGAAACAACAACGAATTCGTATTTAAAGTCGTATAATTAAAGTGATTGCATAGAGAAAGCCATTTAATTATAGCGATTGCATAGTTAAAATCGTTTCATTAAAGAGATATATCACAAAATTCTCTTGGTGAGGTTCAAAATTGTAAATAGAAGAGTGTGTGGAAGTTCAAAGCAGCAAGGGTCGTTTAAAACAAGGACAAACGTCAAAGATAAGATTTTGAGTATTTTGAGGTAAATTGGAACCTGATAACTGCATGTGTTCATGACTAGTTGGGTAACTGAAGATCACCATAAAATTGGGTGTTGACGCAACCAGCTAGTCAAGTTAAGCAAGGTGTTGTCCCCAAATATTGTGCGATTTAATTAATCTCCCTTGATCACACACCAGACACTAATGGTTCTCTAATAAATACCCATATCTAGGTTGTTGTTAGATAGTTATAAGTTTAATAGGTTTCGCCTTTCCCTGAGCTAGAAATAATATGTAGATCATGATGGTCATATAAGTTGAAACTTTGGTTGTTCCATATTTTGATACACAAGTTGTGCACAAAAAATGGAAAATATTTTTTGATATAATGGCTTGATCAAAACACATAGTCTAGATGAAACACCCCATTTCCATAGTAAGGATTCCATTATCTAGGATTTGAGCTCTATCAAGATTTCACGTGTAAATTTTTGTGTAGGAAAAACAAGGTCATAATCTCGAATTTTGTTTTTGATAACAGGTATTAATGGAAGCCAAGCTTGGATTATGCTTCAAGCAATACTTAAAGTCATCCTTTAACAACTCACCACCCCCCATGTGACTTGTATTTGTAAGAAGTCCACTTTCACTAAAGAGAATATCACCTTCGAGGGCTATCCTAGAATATCATATCTTTCTATTAAGACGAACCTCTCTCTTTTGCAGACATCATAGTAATCTAGAAAAACATACTACAAGATGCAGAAGGCATAACTGTTCCAATCTCTTATTGATATTCAATAAAAGAAAATTTTAGTGATTGCGTTTTCTAGGCCCTTCCAGTTTAGTTATTGTACATTAAGTTTTTGTATGAATGTGTAAGCTTCAATTTTATTTAAGTGAATAATTGTTACCATTATTAAAGATTACATTTTACTAATAGTAACTTTCAAATTTACTTCATAATTACTCACACATTGAATAATCTTCCTTATACAACAACCTCTAATGTAGTCATTATTGAGTTGTCCTTAACATTTACTAATTGGGAGTTGAATTGATGCCTCTTGTTTTTTACTTTTTTAAATCCCTATTTTGGTTTTTGGTAGTTACATTCAATCCAAGAGGAGCCAATGCTTTCACATTAATAACGCATTGTCTTGCATATCCCCTCTCTGATCTCACACATATCTATTGCTTTATGGCCATTTTGGAGATGGCTACAATATGATATATTGCTTCGAAGATTCTTGGTGCCCATATTTCTTTTCAATTATGAACGTAATGTTGCATTTATTCAAAATTGACAAGGATCATTCTCTCCACTCTAGATGATATTGGTTATTGGATTATATTACCATCCTAAATATGTATTGATGATCCAGTAACATTGTGAGAAGGTGTGTCTTTTGCACTATGATGAGTAGTCCTCTTGGACTAGAATTCAGTTTTGCTTTTCTCCTATTGTTGCAGCAATTGCAGTGGATCTTATAGTGTCCATTCTTCATCATCCTCATCAGATTAACACTCCAACAAACGAGGCAGGTTCTAATGACTCAATGTTGAACAACCTCTTGGTATTTTACCCCATCAAATCTATTGGGATATTGCTCATCTTTAGCAAATGATTACGCATCTAAAAGAAGTATAGCTTGTGTTGAAACGATTGTTTAACCATGTACCCATTCATTTCTAAATCGACTTGTGGGTCATGGTCTTCCATTTGGTTCCCATAAGGCAGTTGTCGAAATTTTTTGCATTTTTCTCTATTTTCATTACAAATTTTCAGCGTATTTAAGAGTTCTACCAAGCAGCCAACATAATTTTTTTCTTTTAAAAGTTCTAAAAATTCTTCCAAGATGTTATCCTTAGACATTCTTTGTTGATTAGTTTCCTTCATAGAAGGATTCCACTACTTTTGACATTGTTTCATTATGCTCTTGCATATCTAGATATTTATTCATGTTTTTTATTGGTCGAACAAACTAACGATATTGAATATTGTTGTCTTTTCTGGCACCCGGCCTTGCTTGCTGGAGAAAGTACCATTTTTCTCATGATTCTGCGAGGCCTGAAATATCTCCTACATTTTATGTTGAATGTTATCTACAAAAACACCTTTTGTGCTTTCGATTTCATTCTAGATCTCTACTTGAAAAGATAAAACTTTGGGTTTCTGAGTCTTTTTTACTGCTTTTTCATTTTCCTTCAGTTGTTAAATAACTTCATGAAATTGTTGTTGTTGTTCAGTATAATTCATACATATTTCTTTAAGTGCCTTCTACCTTTGGGCTAATTTGGACATGGTCAAGGTGGCCCTGGGGCTGCGAGACTCTTTACAGCCAAACTTTTGGGAGGTTTCTGGTAAGTGAATTTTGAAAGGTTGTAAGTATAATGCAACTTCTGCCTCTTATTCTAATTCATCATCAGACAAGGGTGTAATAATACCTTGGGATGGGTCAAAGACTCCAAAGGGAATAACGAAATTGGTATTGGATTATCGGAGTAATTCGTAGCACACTTTGTCGAAGGAAGTTCGGTAAGGGAGTTCTTAAGGGTCGACTTCTATAGAGTTATTATACCAGACTTTGGTGATGTCTAAACATAACTAGATATGGGAAAATGGGGATGAGGCTCAATGGACGTGCTGATGAACTATCCATTAATTTGGAAATGTTCTTAATGTTCAGTAACCAACTCCTAACAACCTCATGGGGACCTAAGGATTGCAGTTTCCTTGACCCGTTATGTGAAAATATCCCAAAATTATTCATAAGAGGAATATTTTTTTTAGTGAAGTCTTCCTCCTTAAATGGTGGGCTAGATTTCATGGATAACCAAATTAAAAGAGGGGAAATTTATGGTTTTACCCAAATTTTGATAGTCCTGACAATTGACTTTGATGAGGTCTACTACATGTTCTGCCGAATTATATGCTTTGTTGGATTTTGTTATCTCACCAATTGCTTCAAGCATTGTTAATTTGACATCTGAGGCTCGACCAGTAGTTGTGAGACATAGGAAAACTATTATGCATACCTGTATGATCAGCGAGTCCTGAACCTAGATAATCACTAACCCTCTCAAATTCTTTCTAGATGCTCTGCGAGCAAACTCTGTGAGCTACTTATTACAATCGATTGTGCTCGACACCTTTTCACCTTTGTATGGTAAACTTGTAATCAGATGAATAAAAATCCCAAAAATTTATTGAGGTTTCTCGAGCAAAATACTTCCACTATGCTATCTACTGAATAAATACTTAGCAGCCTCTTCCCTCATTCTTTGCAGGTATCCACTAGTCGAGCACCGTGGATGTCCCGAATTACCACTTTTTGCAACAGTTCAGACTAAGAATTCCACTAGCCATCCATTTTATCCCATTTGAGAAAGGATTCAAAGTGTTTCTCCCAAGAGTTTTCGTCCACCTTTTCCTACCTTATAATAAGCATGTGAACTTTTGATTATGTCTTCCCCGCAAGGTCAAACCTTGCCTTGGTCCTTGGCTCTACTATAACTTCATCGTCTTCAGAACAGACTTTGCACTTCGCCGTAGCAAAATAGTTCTATAATTTTGCGGTTCGAAGGCAATCCAAGAGCTCAAAATCAAAGATCGCAGGCCTTGGAATGTCCAGGATATCTTAAAGGTCGCAAGGAGCATCAAACGATATTTCTGCCAGGATTTTGGTTAAGCCTGAGGCTTTATTAATTTTTATGGTTGTGGAATTAATTACTTCATCATTCTCGCTCTGTTACTCTTCCTCAAAATGTCTTGTCAATTTCTTATTTGATCCTTGAATATCACTCGACACATGCATGCTATCTGATCACCACCTTCTTCGTGGGATGGTGAATAATTAAGAGGTGGTTTGAATTGATTTTCTTTGTACATCTGACAATGATGGGATGTGTGAAGTTTGTGACGCGTATTGATTAGATAGATGTACTTGAGTGGTTAGATTTTTAATTCCAGATTTTTGTCTTTTGTGTGGTATGTTGTTAGACTCACATTCCTGGTATTTTAAAGCGATTGATTTTCTGGAATTCCCTTTCGACAATTGGTCGAGGCCTCTATCTTAAATTTCTATCCTACTGAATTTTACTTTATGACTTTGTCTTGTCGAACGATTCTTTCATAGTTCGTGTCGACTTTTGTCTTGATGGATTGATTTATTGGTTGAGATGGAACTTCTATATTGGTCTTTAAATTTTTCTCTATGCTCTCGTCGTCACTTGTCTCTGAATTGATGCAGGTCCATGTTCTATTTTGCTCTACTATTTAGAAGATTATGCAAGTCGAGCTCTTGTTCCATATCATTATTGTGTGTGTCTACTTGATTTATTCTTTTGTTGCCTTTAATGGATCTCCGATTGTTATGTCAGTTATTTTTACCACTACTTTATAACTAGTTTTTTATAATTTAAACTTAAATAAGAAAATGACTAATTTAACAAATTATCAATTAGTTAGCCCACCACAAAGTAATTTTGGAGCTAACTCACACCAAATGTTATTAAGAGATATATATTTTAATATGGGAACCATTAACAAGTGACTTTAATAGTTTCCCTTGTAGTGTCTTCAACTGGACGACCCCTAAAGGTTGTATGTCTTCAATGTCGAAGGGTCGAACCCATGTGATCTCTAGTTTCCTTGGTTTTCCCTTCACTCAACTAGTGTACAATAAGACTAAATCACTGACTTGGAAAATCTTATTTTGCAATTTTATGGAATGCCATGTTTTCTTCTATTCTTCACTAATTTGATGATGATATAATGCATCGAGTCGGTCTTCTTCTAATTGACGCATTTGTCCGAGTCGGTCCATTTATAATTTTGTATTGTATTTTAGTATAGTCGATTTGTACATTCACCAAACAATGGAATGGTACGATTGTTTCTTATCCATAGATGAGTTTAAACGGTACCAATATTATTGACTACTTGAACGTTGTGTGGTATGCCCACAAAATGGTTGGGACTTTGTCATCCTTGTCGTCTCTATCTATATTGAAAACCTTTCTTAATTCTTTATGTAGTGTTTTGTTGTAGGATTCAACAACATTATTTGCTTGTGGGTGATATGTTGTAGTCTTTCGATGTTCAATCATAAAGTTCTTCATTAATATTCAGATTGTACCATTGACAAATTGTGTCCCTTTATTGTTGATAAGAATCATAGGACAGCGAAATCATGTTATTATATTTTTGTATATGAACTTCTATACTACTTATTTTGTACATGACTCGACTGGTTCTGCTTCTGCCCATTTTCTTAAGTATTTGATAGTTGTTATGATATACTCTTCTCTTGTTTGTTTGGATATTTTGGGAAAGGGGCTAATGAAATCAATTGCCCAAATCTAAAAATGTAGTGTGGAACAATTAAATGTAGAGGCATATGATGTTTCGGTAGTGGTTGTCTAGATCTTTGGCATATGTCACATTTTTGTACATATGGTCAGTAGTCTCGGAATAGTCTATGCAATCGTTTCACCTTGAAATTGTCCTCTGACTCCCCCTCGGTGTGCTTTGTTGATTATTTCTTCTCCTTCATGTTCCAAGACGCATCTTTGAAGCACCTCATCAATACCAAGCGTATATAATTGTCAATTTAACAATGTAAATCGTGTTTCTTTGGCTGCAAGTGTCTTCTTCTTCTTTTCAGATAGTTCTTCAAGTGCCTTACTAGTATACATAAATTATTCTATTTCAGAAAGTTCTGAAGGGATTGTGTCAACACTAAATAAATGCAAATCTGGAAGATTGTCATCAATATCAATCGGTTCCTCTCTACATTTTAGTTGTGAATAAGTGATAAGGGCCGACGTTGTTCTTACTTGGTCGAAAAATGACTTCAAATTAAAATTCTTGAAATAGTAATAACGATCGACAAATGTGCCCTTGATGAACCTGTATGTTTACAAGATATTTTTGTGCTTGATGATATGTGTAAAATATTAATGGATTCGCCAAAACATAGTGTTGGAACTTTTGTAAGGTAAAATTCATTGCAAAATCTTCTTGTTCAATCATTAGGTAGTTTCCATTGGCTTTATTAAGTTTCTGACTAGCATAAGCATTCAGATGATTTATCGATTCACTATCTCGTTGTGCCAAAACTGCTCTGGATGCTACATTCAATGCATCAACATGTACGTGAAATTGTTTTGACCAATCAGGGAAATTAATGATGGTGCTCTGACTAGCTTCTTTTTTAACGGTTGAAATTACTCATCTCACTTATTAGACCAAATAAATGGAACATATTTCTTTAAAACATCATCTATTGTAAATTTAATGTCGAAGTAATGCCTAATGAATGATCTGTAGTACCCAGTATTTCCCAAAAATATTTTAATTTGTTTCTTAGTGGCAGGAGGCTTCAGGTCTAAGATTACCTTAATCTTTGACAAGATGACTTTAATTCCATCCTTCGAGACTACATGGCCTAACAATGCTCCAACTGGTGTTGCAAAGATGCACTTTTTAATATTTAGTGATAAAGAGATTTGTCAACATCTTGCAAGAATTAATCTTAACCATTGGATGTGATCTTTAAGTAGTAAGTAGACCGTCCAATCATCAAAATAGACAGCCATCAATTTATAGATATATTCTTGAAAACTGTTGACAATAATTCTTGAGAATATTGTTGGTGCTTGTGCTTTTTTCAATCTGAAAGGCATTACTTTGTAGGTGAAAGAATCGAACTTGGTAACAAACATAATGTTTTCTTTGTCTTCTTCCACAATAGGTACTTGATTGTACCCTGAGAAACCATCCATGAATGAGTAACATTCATGCCATGTGACTTCGTTTATAATTTCATCAGTGAATGGAGTAGGGAATGGATTAGTAACTGTTAATTTGTTTAGCCCATGGTAGTCGACACAAATATGCAATCTAGTTGGATCATGCTTTTTAGGCTGTATAACCATGGGACTTTCCCATTCCAATGTTTCTATTGGATAGATGATTTTGGTGGCAAGTATGCCCTCTATTTCTTTTTGAACGATAGGTTTATTCTTATGAACAAGCTTGTATGGTCACTTTTTTATCAACTTTTCTCCCATAATGAGGTTAATATTCATTTCACCCATTTATTTCATAGGACCCTTTAGATCTTTATAACTTCGGGCGAATAAATCTTGATACTCTTTAAGCAAGTCGACGAATTCTGCAATTTGTTTGTCCGACCAGTAATCACCCAGTTGGGAAATTTTTGGTTGATCGTCATTTAATATGTCGAATTCATGTATTCTTATTTTGGCATCCATCCAGTCAGGTGTTTTTGATTCATCAAGTGGTTGCTCCCTAATTTTTACTTCTTGATAGGCTGATGGAAATCTAATTTGTCTCGTTTCTTGGTTTCTTATTTATCGAGTTTGTATATTGATTGTATTATTTTGTGGTTCTCTAGGTGATTTTTCTTTAAGCAAGAACTTTGACCAATAATAAGTGTTTCTTCTATTTCTATGCAATTGTTCATTTTCTTATTTGAGGTGCATGACACATAATTGTAGGTCAACGAAGCATCGATTAGTGGTTTCTGATGATCGATAGGTTTTCCTTTTATGAATTCTTTGATTTTATGAACTGCATCATTTAATTCTCATTCCTCTAGTTTGAATTCAAAATCCTTGATGAAATTTTCTCTTAACTCTTTACGTTGCAACGATTAACATCATGTTTCTTCTATTTTGTGCCATTTATTCGGTAATTCATCTAAAGTGTTTGGGAACATATGAGGTCATACACGCTCATCTCTATACTTGATCCTCCTCCATTCTGACTTGCAGTTTTGAATGTGAATAATAGGGTAATGCTCAACACTAAAAATAGGTATATTTGCCTACGTGGAAATCATTTTCCCTCTAAAATGTTCAATAAATATGTCATTGTAGTTGTCCATGTTTGAAGGCGAGGTGAATCGGTATCCCACCATCTCGTTGCTTGACCGATGAAAGTTTGTACCAAGCTTTGCATTCTTCCCTATTCACAAATAGACTTTTTTACTTGTTCTACATGGCTAACAGGTAATGCTTGTTATTTAAATCGAATGGTGTTTCTATGATCGTGAATTAAGTTTGTCAAAAGTAGAGATAACATTCCTCGACAATATTTTTGCTTTATAATAGGTATTACATTGGTGGAGTAGCACAGTAAGATCTTTAACACTAGAATGGATTCTATTCTCTGAAATTCTTTAGCTCTGGATTTGTAGTTCTCAAATTTCCATTCATAGAGACCCGTGTCGGAGTTATGTCCAATGGAGAGTGGTGAACTTGTTAAAATTTCACCAAGAGCATTTATTTCAACATTATGGAAGTCTTCATGCAATATTTGGTAGAGTCTTCTTGTTTCAGTTTCTTTGTCACAGAATTCGATCCAAGGCTTCCCTTCTTGAGGATCTAATGGAATGATGATTTTCTTGTTATTTCCTTTAAGCTTGATTCTATCTTTCTCCAAGGATATTGTTGATTTCCTTCTACGTCCCTAAGTTAGACCAACTGAGGCAAGGTATGCAGGTATTCCATCGACTAGGTTGATGACTTCAAAATCGACCATCATCAGAATTCCCATGATTGAAGTTAGCACATGCCTTAATGTCCCGATAGGCTCAATAAATCTCTGGTCGACAAGTTTAAGGTAATTGGTTGCCCTTTGTATATGTGGTTGTCCCATATTGATCCATGTTTTTGTGGAAGGATATTTACCTGTGAACCAAAATTGACAATAACTTGTCTAACCATGTACCCATTTATTTCTAAATCGAATTGTGGGTCATGGTCTTCCATTTGGTTCCCATAAGAGAGTTGTTGAACATTTTTTCATTTTTCTCTGTTTTCATTACAAATTTTCAGCGTATTTAAAAGTTCTACCAAGCGACCAACATAATTTTTTTCTTTTAAAAGTTATAAAAATTCTTCCAAGATGTTATCCTTAGATATTGTTTGTTGATTAGTTTCCTTCATAAAGGATTCCACTACTTTTGACATTTTTCATTATGCTCTTGCATATCTGGATATTTATTCATGTTTTTTATTGGTCGAATAACTTGATGATTTTGAATATTGTTGTCTTTTCTGGTACCCGGCCTTGCTTGCTGGAGAAAGTACCATTTTGCTCATGACCCCGTGAGGCTTGAAAATTCTCCTACATTTTATGTTGAATATTATCTGCAAAAACACCTTTTGTGCTTTCAATTTCATTATGGATCACTGCTTGAATAGATAAAACTTTGGGTTTCCGAGTCTTTTTTACTGATCTTTATTTTTCCTTCGGTTGTTAAATAACTTCATCAAGTTGTTGTTGTTGTTCAGTATAATTCAGACATATCTCTTTAAGTACCTTCTACCTTTGGGCTGATTTGGACATGGTCGAGGTGGCCTTGGGGCTGCAAGAGTCTTTAAGACCAAACTTTTGGTAGGTTTCTGGTAAAGGCAATGATAATTCAATTTTGAAAGGTTGTAAGTATGGTGCAACTTGTGCCTCTTATTCTAATTCATCATCAGACAAGGGGGTAATGATACCTTGGGATGGGTCAAAGACTCCAAAGGGAATAACGAAATTGGTATTGGATTATTGGAGTAATTCGTCGAACACTTTGTTGATGGAAGTTTGGTAAGGGAGTTCTTAAGGGTCGACTTCTACAGAGTTATTATACCAGATTTTGGTGATGTCTAGACATAACTAGATATGGGAACATGGGGGTAAGGCTCAATGGACGTGCTGGTGAACTATCCATTAATTTGGAAATATTCTTAATGTTCAGTAACCAATTCCTAACAACCTCATGGGGACTTAAGGATTGCGGTTTCCCTGACCAGTTATGTGAAAAGATCCTAAAAATATTCATAAGAGGAATATTTTTTTTAGTGAAGTCTTCCTACTTAACTGGTGGGCTAGATTTCATGGATAACCAAATTAAAAGAGGCGAAATTGATGGTTTTACCCAAATTTTGACAATCATGGCAATTGACTTTGATGATGTCTACTACATGTTCTGCCCAATTATATGCTTTGTTGGATTTTGCTATCTCACCAATTGCTTTGGGCATTATTAATTTGACGTCTGAGGCTCGACCAGTAGTTGTGAGACATAGGAAAACTATTATGCATACCCATATGATTAGCAACTCCTGAACCTAGATAATGACTATCCCTCTCAAATTCTTTCTAGATGCTCTGCTAACAAACTCTATGAGCCACTTATTACAATCGGTTGTGCTCGACACCTTTTCACCTTTGTACGGTAGACATGTAATCATATGAATAGCAATCCCATAAATTGATTGAGGTTGTGCAAGCTAAATATTTCCACTATGTTATCTACTGAATAAATACTTAGCAGCCTCTTCCCTCATTCTTTTCGGATATGCCACTAAAGGAGCACCGAGGATATCCAAATTATCGCTTTCTGCAACAGTTCAGACTGAAAATTCCACTGGCCATCCATTTTAGCCCATTTGAGAAAGGATTCAAATTGTTTCTCCCAAGAGTTTTCATCCACCTCTTCATACCTTATAATATGCATGTGAACTTTTTATTATGTCTTCCCCGTAAGGTCAAACCTTGCCTTGGTCCTTGGCTCTACTGTAACTTCATCATCTTCATAACAGACTTTTCTCTTAGCCATAACAAAATCGTTTTATAATTTTATGGTTCGAAGGCAATCCAAGAGCTCAGAATCAAAGATCGCAAGCCTTGTAATATCCGGGATATCATAAATGTTGCAAGGAGCATCAAACGATATTTCTGGCAGGATTTTGGTTAAGCCTGAGGCTTTCTTAATTTTTATAGTAGTGGAATTAATTAATTCATCATTCTCACTCGGTTTCTCTTCCTCGAAATGTCTTGTCGATTTCTTATTTGATCCTTGAATATCACTCTATATGTGCATGCCAGCAGATCACCACCTTCTTTGCGGGGTGCTGAATAATTAAGAGGTGGCTTGAATTAATTTTTTTTATATGCCTCACAATGATGGGATATGTGAAGTTTGTGACACATCCTGATTAGATAGATGTACTTGAGTGGTTAGATTTTTAATTCCAGATTTTTGTTTTTTGTGTAATATGTTGTCACACTCACATTCCTAGTATTTACAAGCTATTGATTTTCTGGAATTCCCTTCCGACAGTTGGTTGAGGCCTCTATTTTGAATTTCTATCCTATCGAATTGTACTTATGACTTTGTCTTGTCAAACGATTCTTTCGTAGTTCAAGTCGACTTCTGTCTTGCTGGCTTAATTTAACGGTTGAGATGGAAGTTCTATATTGGTCTTTAAATTTTTCTCTATGCTCCGAACGTCATTCGTCTCTAAATTTATGCAGTCCATGTTCTATTTTGCTCTGCTATTTAGAAGATTATGCAAGTCGAGCTCTTGTTCCATATCATTATTGTGTGTGTCTACTTGATTTATTCTTTCGTTGCATTTAATGGATCTCTCGTTGTTATGTCGGTTATTTTTATCGCTAATTTATAACTAGTTTTTTTATAATTTAAACTTAAATAAGAAAATGACTAATTTTACAAATTATCAATCAGTTAGCACACCACAAAGTAATTCTGGAGCTAACTCACACTAAATGTTTTTAAGAGACATATAGTTTAAGATGGGCACCATTAACAATTGACTTGAATAGTTTCCCTTGTAGAGTCTTCAACTGGATGACCCCTGAAGGTTGTATGTCTTCGATGGTGAAGGGTCCAACCCATGCGATCTCTAGTTTCCTTGGTTTTCCCTTCGCTCAACTATTGTACATAAGACTAAATCACTGACTTGAAAATTCTTATTTTACAAGTTTACGTCATGCCATGTTTTTTGTTATTCTTTACTAATTTGATGATTATATAATGCGTTGAGTAGGTCTTCTTCTAATTGATGTATTTTTCTAAGTCATTCCATTTATAATTTTGTATTGTATTTTAGTATAGTCGATACACTTTGTGCATTCACCGAACAATGCAATGGTACGATTGTTTCTTATCCATAGATGAGTTTAAACGTTGTCAATCTTATTGACTGCTTGAACGTTGTGTGGTATGCCCACAGAATGGTTGTGACTTTGTCATCCTAGTCATATCTATCTATATTGAAAACCTTTCTTAATTCTTTATGTAGTGTTTTGTTGCAGGATTCAACAACATTATTTGCTTGTGGGTGATATGTCGTAGTCTTTCGATGTTCAATCATAAAATTCTTCATTAATATTCGGATTGTACCATTGACAAAATGTGTCCCTCTATTGATGATAAGAATCATAGGGCAGCCAAATCATGTTATTATATTTTTGTATATGAACTTCTATACTACTTATTTGGTACATGAATCGACTGGTTCTGCTTCTGTCCATTTTTTAAGTATTTGATAGTTCTTATGATATACTTTTCTCTTGTTTTTTTATTTTGGGAAAGGGGCTGACGAAATTAATCGCCCAAATCTCAAAAGGTAGTGATGGAACAATTAAATGTAGAGGCATATGATGTTTGGGTAGTGGTCGTCTAGATATTTGGCATATGTCACATTTTTGTACGTATTGTCGGTAGTCTCGGAATAGTTTATGCACTCGTATCACCTTGAAAATGACCTCCGACTCCCCCTTTGTGTGCTTTGTTGATGATTTCTTCTCTTTCATGTTCCAAGATGCATCTCTAAAGCACCTCATCAATACCAAGCGTATATAAATGTCCATTTAACAACGTAAATGGTGTTGCTTTGACTGCAAGTGTCTTCTTCTTCTTTTTGGATAGTTCTTCAAGTGCCTTACATGTATGCACATATTCTTCTATTTTAGAAAGCTCTGAATGGATTGCGTCAACTCTAAATAAGTGAAAATATGGAAGATTGTAATCAATATCAATCGGTTCCTCTCTACATTTTAGTCGCAATAAGTGATAAGGGCCGACGTTGTTCTTACTTGGTCGAAAAATGACTTCAAATTCAAATTCTTGAAATAGTAATAACGATAGACAAATGCACCCTTAATGAACCGATATGTTTAAAAGATATTTTTGTGCTTGATGATATGTGTAAAATATTAATGGGTTCACTAAAATGTAGCCTCGAAACTTTTGTAAGGTAAAATTCACTGCTAGAAATTCTTGTTCAATCATTAGGTAGTTTCTATTGGCTTTATTAAGTTTTTGATTGGCATAACCAGTCAGATGATTTATCGATTCACTGTCTCGTTGTGCCAGAACTGCTCTCGCTGCTACATTCGATGCGTCGACATGTACGTGAAATTGTTTTGACCAATCAGGGAAATTAATGATGGTGTTGTGACTAACTTCTTTTTTAGTGGTTGAAGTGACTCATCTCACTTATTAGACCAAATAAATGGAACATATTTCTTTCATCTATTGAAAATTTAATGTTGAAGTAATGCCTAATGAATGATTTGTAGTACCCAGTATGTCCCAAAAATATTTTAATTTGTTTTATTGGCAGGAGGCTTCAGGTCTAAGATTACCTTAATCTTTGACATGTCAACTTTAATTCCATCCTTCGAGACTACATGGCCTAGAAATGCTCCAATTGGTGTTGCAAAGATGCACTTTTTAATATTTAGTGATAAAGAGATTTGTTAGCATCTTTCAAGAATTAATCTTAACCATTGGATGTGATCTTTAAGTAGTGTTTAGACCATCTAATCGTCAAAATAGATTTCCATTGATTTGTAGATATATTCTTGAAAATCTTTGACAATAATTCTTGAGAATATTGTTGGTGGTTGTGATTTTTTCAATCTGAAAGGCATTAGTTTGTAGGTGAAAGAATCGAACTTGGTAACAAACATAATGTTTTCTTTGTCTTCTTTAAGTAACAGACTTCAATGGTAAACAGAAATATATATATATATATATTATTAATAAATGAATACTGAATTGAATGATTACATTTTTAGAGAGAGGCCCGGTTATATACAACCTTAGGTGCCTCTTGGTGAAAGGGCATGATCTTTGGTCATGCCCTTTTGCCTAAATAACTACAGCTAATCTAATTTTACATAACCCTAACTAATTTTTACATAACATTGCCTTCCTCTCGAAAGAATGCTTTGCCCTCAAAGCATACGTAACGACGGATGTTGTTGACAAAATTATTCATTCTCCCAAGAAGCTTCTTCTTCGAGTAAGTCCATCCACTTGATTAGATATTCCTTGATAATACGATGTCAAAGCTTTCTTTCTATAGTAGACAAAATACCTTCTGGTTCTAGAATGACTCTTCCCTCATCATCTAGGGATGGAAGCGTTGTTTGCATTGATTGATTGTTGCCTAATGCCCTTTTAAGGCAAGATACGTGGAAGACGTTGTGAACATGACTTGTCTCTGGAAGGCTTACACCATACGCAACTTGGCTAATCTTTTTGTTGATCTGATAAGGTCCATAGAACTTTGGTGCCAATTTATTTTTTCCTTTCTGTTTTAAGTATAATTGTTTGTATGGTTGGAGCTTGACAAACACCCATTCTCTGACTTCAAACTCTCTTTCGGTTTTGTTACGGTTTGCTTGTTGCTTCATACGATTCCTTGCATTATTCAAGTTTTATTTTAATATTTGGACAATTTTTTGGGTTTCTTCTATTTGATCTTTAACAGCAGGTAGATTTGTGTGGACAATAGCTAGATTCTTCCATTTCGGGGGTTCATACCCATAAAAATCTTGAACTGGCGTCATTTTTGCTGACGTATGATAAGTGGAATTATACCACCACTCAGCAAGATGTAACCATTGAGCCCACTTATTCTGTAGCGTAGCAACGTAGTTAGGCCTCCAAACATTTATTGACAACCTCTGTTTTGCCATTGTTTGAGGGTGATAAGCGGAACTCATATTTAGGTGGGTTCCTATATGGTTGAATAATTCGTTACAGAAATTACCCTTGAACTTGGCATCTCTATCACTTACAATGACTTTCGGAAAACCGTGTAACTTATATATATTTTTGCAAAAATATTTCAGCGATTTCTTTTGTTGAGTATGATTTCTTTATTGCCATAAAGTGAGCATATTTGGTGAGTCTGTCGACTACTACAAAAATCTTGTCCTTGCCTTTAGATACTGGTAATCCTTCAATAAAGTCCATCGAAATTTCTTCCCATTTCTGATTTGGAATGTTTAAAGGGTGAAGTAATCCTGGTGTCGTAATATTCTCACTTTTATTCCTTTGACATGTGTCACATTCTGCTACATACTTCTAAATATCGCGACTCATTCCCTTCCAAAAGAAGGGTTGACGCGCATTGTAGTAAGTCTTAAAGAATCCTACATGTCCAACTGACGATGAGTCATGTGATTCCTTGAGTATCTAAAATTTAAACTTGGAATTTGTATTTAGATATATTCTTCCCTTGTACCATAGGATATCATTCTTCCACCCAAATTTTGAGTTGTTGGTAAGGCTATTGATTATTGTTGTTATTTAGGGATCCTTGGCATACTCACTTCAAATTTCGTTAAGCCACTCAGGAACAACAACCAAAATTGCAAGTAGTGTTGGTTCTTCATCTTTCCTAGATAGGGCATCTGCTACTACATTGTCTTTACCTCTTTTATGTAGTATTTCCAAGTCAAAAGCGGCAATTTTTTCAATCCATTTTTGTTTCGGAAAGTGTTTTTTGTTGTAGGAGATGCTGGAGACCATTGTGGTCTGTTCGAATGAAAAACTTACTTCTCAAAAGATATTGCCTCCACTTAGCTAGTGCGTGCATGATAGCGGGCATTTCTTTGTTGTATGTGGATTTGAGGCATTCTCTTTTGTTGAGCTTCCTACTTTCAAAAGATATTGGATGTCCTTGTTGCATTAATACTGCACTTATACCAAATCTGAAAGCATCACACTCAATGATAAATGGTTTAGAAAAATCTGGTGTTGCTAATACGGGAGCATTAGACATAATTTCCTTCAATTTTTCAAAACACCTTCCTGCTTCCTCATCCCATTGAAATGAATTCTTCTTTAAAAGATTTGTCAGAGGTGCAGTTATATGTGCATAGTTTTTAATAAACCTTCGGTAATATCTAGTCAAACCTAAGAACCCTCTTAGATTGGATATATTGACAGGTTTGGTCCATTCTTTTATAGCTTTGATTTTATTAGGGTCCACCTTTATGCCTTCATGGGATATAATGTGTCCAAGGTATTCTACTTCTTCTTTTCCGAAGGTGCATTTGGATTTTTTTACGTAGAATTGATGTTCTTTAAGTAGTGTAAGAACTTTATCCAAATGTTGCAAGTGCTTCTTCCAAGTTTTACTGTAAATTAGAATATCGTCAAAGAATACTAATACAAACTTCCTAAGATGTGGACGAAATAATTCATTCATAGTTGCTTGAAACGTTGTTGGTGCATTGGTTAATCCAAATGACATTACTTTAAATTCATATTGACCTTCGTGTGTTTGGAATGTTTTTTTTGGTATGTCTTCCAATCTGATTCTAATTTGATAGTAGCCTAATATTAAGTCCAATTTTGAGAAGTACTTTGTGCCATGTAGCTCATCCAACATTTCGTCGATAAGGGAATTGGGAATTTGTTTTTGATTGTTATTTTGTTTAATCCTCTATAATCAATGTATAGCTTGAATGAACCATCCTTCTTCCTTACCAATACCACTAGAGCAGCGTAAGGACTTTTACTTTTCGAGATGATCCCACACTTTAAAAGGTCTTGGATTAATCTCTCAATTTCCGTTTTTTGGTGATGTGGATATCGGTATGGCTTGATGTTGACGGGGTCTGACCCTGCCTTGACTTCTATTGTATGCTCAATTTCCCTATTAGGCGGCATCTTCATAGGTAGGTCTTGAAATACTTTTTCATGCTTCCGAATTAGATCTTGTATCTCTGGTGACTCTTCACTGGTCATATTTGCAGATAACATTTCTAATTGGTGACATTGTACTACATAAGCGGGTGCTCCTTTTCGAATCATCTTCATCATCTGAGATGATGATACAATTTGATTCTCTGGTGCTTGGAATCCGTGTAATTTGTACTTCTGACCTCCCCATTTGAATTTTATAAATTGTACTTGATGGTTGGCGGCATAAGTACCTAAAGTTCGTAGCCATTGGATACCTAAGACTACATCTACTCCTCCTAATGGTACCGTGAAGAACGGAGACTCTAAATTAAAGTCTTGAATCTGCAATTTGACCTTATGGCATTTCCCCACCTTTTCAATCTTCTTACCGTCAGCTACCATCACTTTCATGTTTGGTAAGGGGAATGAAAAAATATTGAGTTTATTTGCCACGGTTGCATCTAAAAAATTGTGTGTGCTACCAAAGTCGATGAGAACCACTATGTTGTTCTTCATTATGTTTCCTTTTAACTTTAAGGTCTGAGGTTGTGATATACCTGTCATAGCTGATAGTGACACTTGCAGAATACTTTCATCATCTAATTCTGGTGAGAATTCTGGGGCATATTCTGTTTCTTCTATGTCAGAATCTTCTCTATTTGAATCATTGGTTGCTTCACAATTATATAGGTTCTTTGGTTCTTTCCCTTTAGCACATCTATGTTTGGGGTCCCACTTCTCACCACAGCATTTGCATTTACCCTCTTTTATCCTTTGCGTTTCCACATTAGATTTTTCATCTTCACGACGATGTGGTGGAACATATCTTGTATTGTTTGAGTCCACATACCAGGGTATTCTTCATCTTGAATATGTTTTTTTCTGATTTTGACCAAAACATTTGTTCGAATTTATTTTCGGTTGCTTTTGCTTTTCATCTTGCTACTTCTATTGATGTAATGTCATGCATCTCAAGTTCTACTTGTAAATGGGTTTTGAGTCTCGAGACATATGATTGAATTAGATGAGATTCTAATAACCCAGGTACTCGTGTTACTAAGGTCTTCCATTCTTGAGTGTATTCATCCACACTTCCTTTTTGTCGTAATTTGATGAGTTTTGAAAAGAACTCTTCTTCCTTCACACCTTGGAATCTTTTTAAAAATGCATCCTTAAATTTTCTCCAACTAATGACGTGTGTTGCCTTTTTCCACCACACATTCCAATTATATGCTTCCCCTTCCATTTTCATGGATGCATGCCTGAGATTTTCGTCATCATCATCGATGTCATATATCTCAAAGTATTCTTCTACTTTATTTATCCAAGCAACATTGTTTTTTTCGTTTCCATCGAAATTAGGCATCTCGACTTTTGCCCTTCGATGGTATGTCGCTAATGGTTGAGCGGAAAAGGGGTGTTGATTGGTAAAGGTATCCCAGAGTTGCTTGTTTGTAAGAGTCGTGTTACTCACTTCTTGGTGGGGTGTCGCTGATTTTTTTGGGGATTCAGCTTTTTCATGAGAGTCTATTTATTTTGTTGAATCTGATGAGTTTTTCTCTTGATTTTCCTCATCTTCTTGTAGTAGTTGTGCAGCTCTATAATTCATCATTTTACACAAAAGTTTTCGCAATGTTAAGGTCTCTTTGTGATCCACTTTTGATTGGACACGGTGATTTTCCATTTTTATTTCTATTCCATTTGTCGTATCTTAAATACTTCTGATTTTGTCAGCCTGCCCCTCAAGCTTGATCTGGAAATCATCTAATCTTTTATTGACCTCATCGTTGTTGTTATTTATCTTATTCTCCGCGTCAATCAATTTTTTTTGGAAATCAGCCATTGTCATTGTCGACATTGAGCAAGTTTATGGGGGCGTGTATTTATCTGCCAACTTAAAATTTTAATTTTAATTTTAATTTATTTATTATTTATTTATTTTTTACTAGTTATTTATTTAAATAAATCAATTGATATATAACTATATTAAAATTATATAATATAGTATATATTTTATATATGTGTAAATAAAATTATATCAAGGTTTATATAATAATAATAATAAATTCGTGATTCAAAAGGGTACGATATTTTCAACGAGCACAAGCCTCACGATTTAACGCAAAAAGATGTCAAAGGTCAACAAATGTGCGGAGTAACGCGGCTGAACCAGAGTTGTCCGCTGTCGGGACCGAGTAGCGACGTTAGCAGATAGGGGCACGGTTTACACAAGACAGGGTTTACAGAGTGATTGACTGAGGATAGGGTTGACAAGGGGCGGCGGAAAACACGAATGTGTGGTCAGGACAAGCGCGGATAAGGTGCTATCAGTGGCAGAATTGGAACAAGGAACAAGGGAGCAATGGTCGGGGACTGTCGGTGAGAGAAGTGTGGGAAGGGGGGAAAAATGTGGTAGAAGGAGGGATATGGACGGGGGTTGGAGGTGTAGAGGACAGGCGCAGCGGGGTGGAAAACAGTGGAAGTGTGATCAGTGGGGATGGCAAACGGTGGCCGCCAAGGCAGAGAGGGACGATGGAATGCACCGGACAGGGTGTCAGTAGTGAGTATGGCAGTAGATAGAATAATGATACGTACAGTGACAACAGTGGATGGGTGCGTGAACTAGCACAGGCAAGAGGATTCGACCGCTCTGACACCAGATGAAGTAATAGACTTCAATGGTAAACAGAAATATATATGTATATATATATATATATATATATATATATATATATCTCTGTCATATTAATAAATGAATACTGAATTGAATGATTACATTTTTAGAGAGAGGCCCGGTATATACAACCTTAGGTGCCTGTTAGTGAAAGGGCATGATCTTTGGTCATGCCTTTTTGCCTAAATAACTACAGCTAATCTAATTTTACATAACTTTAACTAATTTTTACATAGCACTTCTTCCGCAATAGGTACTTGATTGTACCCTGAGAAACCATCCATGAAGGAGTAACATTCATGCCCTGTGACTTCTATTACAATTTCATCAGTGAATGGGGTAGGGAATGGATCAATAACTGTTAATTTGTTTAGCCCATGGTAGTCGACACAAATATGCAATCTAGTTGGATCATGATTTTTAGGTTGTATGACCATGGAACTTTCCCATTCCAATGTTTCTATTGGATAGATGATGTCGGTGGCAAGCATGCCCTCTATTTCTTTTTCAACGATAGGTTTATTCTTATGAACAAGCTTGTATGGTCTCTTTTTTATTTACTTTGCTCCCAGAATGTGGTTAATTTTCATTTCCCCCATTCATTTCGCAAGTACCTTTAGATCTTTATAACTTCGGGTGAATAAATCTTGATACTCTTTAAGCAAGTCAACGAATTCTGCAATTTGTTTGTCCGACCAATAATCACCCAGTTGGAAAAATTTTGGTTGATCGTCATTCAGTATGCCGAATTCAAGTATTTTAGTTTTGCATCCATCTAGTTGGGTGCTTTTGATTCATCAAGTGGTTGCTCCCCAATTTTTACTTCTTGATAGGTTGATGGAAAATCTAATTTGTCCGGTTTCTTGGTTTCTTATTTATCGAGTTTGTATATTGATTGTATTATTTTATGGTTCTCTAGGTGATTTTTCTTTAAGCAAAAACTTTGACCAACAATAAGTGTTTCTTCCATTTCTATGCAGTTGTTCATTTTCCTATTTGAGGTGCATGACACATAATTGCAGGTCAATGAAGCATAGATTAGTGGTTTCTGATGGTCAATAGGTTTTTCTTTTATGAATTCTTTTATTTTTTGAACTGTGTCATTTAATCTCATTCCTCTAGTTTGAATTCAAAATCCTTGATGAAATTTTCTCTTAACTCTTTCCATTGTAATGATTGACCACATGCTTCTTCTATTTTGTACCATTTATTTGGTAATTCATCTAAACTGTTTGGGAACATATGAGGCCATACACGCTCAGCTCTATACTCGATCCTCCTCCATTTTGACTTATAGTTTTGAATGTGAATAATAGGGTCATAACCGACACTAAAAATAGGTATATTTGCCTACATGGAAATCATTTTCCCTCTAAAACGTTCAATGAAATATGTCATTGTAGTTGTCCATTTTTGAAGACGAGATGAATGGGTATCCCACCATCTTGTTGCTTGACCCATGAAAGTTTGTACTAAGCTTTTCATTCTTCCCTGTTCACAAACAGACTTTTTTACTTGTTCTACATGGTTAACAGGCAATGCTCGTTATTTAAATCTAATGGTGTTACTAGAATCATGCATTAAGTTTGTCAAAAGTAGAGATAACATTCCCCGACAATTGCAGTTTTGAATGTGAATAATAGGGTCATGCCCGACACTAAAAATAGGTATATTTGCCTACATGGAAATCATTTTCCCTCTAAAACATTCAATGAAATATGTCATTGTAGTTGTCCATTTTTGAAGACGAGATGAATGGGTATCCCACCATCTCGTTGCATGACCCAAGAAAGTTTGTACTAAGCTTTTCATTCTTCCCTGTTCACGAATAGACTTTTTTACTTGTTCTACATGGTTAACAGGTGATGCTCGTTATTTAAATCGAATGGTGTTACTAGAAATGCATTAAGTTTGTCAAAAGCAGAGATAACATTCCCCGACAATATTTTTGCTTTAGAATAGGTATTGCATTGATGGAGTAGCACAGTCAGATCTTTGACACCATAATGGATTATATTGTCCGACATTCTTTAGTTCTGGATTTGTAGTTCTCAAATTTCCATTCATAGAGACCCGTGTCAGAGTTATGTCCAATGGAGAGTGGTGAACTTGTTAAAATTTCACCAAAATCATTTATTTCAACATTATTGCAGTCTTCATGCAATATTTGGTAGAGTCTTCTTGTTTCAGTTTCTTTGTCACTGTAGGAATTTACAGGGTAAGTTCCTCAGAAAGAATACCAAAAGGACACCGCTCACAACCAGATCTCAAATCAATACACCAGTATTTTTGACGTGGTTAAAACCCTCAGAGTGCAAGGAGGGAAACAGTCCACGACCTGTCCCAACGTGGGTACTACAGGCAATTTATTAATCAAAGAATGAAAATTTACATAAGCTTCTCTCATACACGGATTACCCGAACAATGACCCTCCATGCGCTTTAAATAGAACTCATGGACCAATCGGGTGTCAAGCCACGGATCAAGTGTCGGTAATACCGAGGTGAGAGTGAACCGTCGGATCACTACATATCGTGACCGTCGGATTGTAAGTTACAAAATGTACAACGGTAAAGAAACACACTTTACCTAACTCTAACCTAACTCTATACTAGACCAAGTTGAACTTAACTATATCCTATGTGTCGGAATATCCTAACATCCCCCCTTAAGAACAACTTGGGATAGGATTGAAGGATTTACAAATATGACACAATAGGAGAAGGAAGGAGGCACTAGAGCCTATCCCCCCTTAGTGACAACTTCCTGAACTCCAAGCATATATCGAAGTTTAGTGAACTTCGCCTCTGTGAGAGCCTTTGTGAAGATGTCTGCAACCTGATCATCTGTTGGACAATATTGCACTTCAAGAACATGGTCATGAATGAGCTTTCTGATGAAGTGCATGTGTAGTTCAATGTGTTTGTTGCGCTGATGCTGGACTGGATCTTTGCATAGCTGAATGGCACTTTGATTATCACACCAAAGTGTGGTGGGATGCTGCTGCTCAAAGCCAAACTCTGATAGGATCTGACGAAGCCACAAGGCTTCCTTACTAGCTTCCACGGCACCACGATACTCTGCTTCTGCTGACGAAAGAGAAATGGCAGCCTGTTTCTTACAAGCCCATGTAATAGGTCCTGAACCAAGAGTGAAGACATAACCGGCAATAGACTTCCGATCATCATGGTCACCAGCCCAATCAGAATCAGTGAAACCAACTAGCAGAGGAGCTGCTTTGGCACTGTAATGAATCCCAAACTGTATTGTACCTCGAACATAACGAAGTATTCTTTTAGCTACTTTCCAATGACTTTCACGGGGGTTTTGCATAAAACGAGCAACAAGGCCAACAGCAAAAGAAAGATCAGGACGAGTATGGGTTAAATACAAGAGTTTTCCGACAAGTTGACGGTATAAGGTAGCATCAACTTCAGGAGAAGTACAAGAGACTGAAAGTTTGACTCCAGACTGAAAGGGAGAAGGGGCTGGCTTACAGTCTTCCATGTGAAAATGACGAAGAATATCACAAGCATACTTGGACTGGGAAAGGAAAATACCCTCTTGGGATTGCAAGACTTGAAGACCAAGAAAATAGTGTAAGTGTCCTAAGTCTGTCATTTCAAATTTCTTTTTAAGGCTGGACTTCACATGGTTTATAAGGTTGGGATCACTACCAGTAAGAATAAGATCATCAACATAAAGAACAAGGATGATAAGAGAGTTGCCCACTTTCTTGGTGTAGACAGTATTGTCAGAATGACACCTATAAAAGCCAGATTCTAAAAGAAAGCTATCCATTTTGGCATACCAAGCCCGAGGAGCTTGCTTGAGGCCATAAAGGGATTTCTTAAGTCGACAAACAAGGCTAGAGTCTGTTTGTATGAAGCCAATGGGTTGTTCCATATAGATTTCTTCCTGCAAGTCCCCATGCAAGAAGGCAGATTTAACATCCATCTGATGGACTTCCCATTTTAAAGAGGCAGCAAGGGAAAGAACAAGGCGGATAGAGTTCATTTTGGCAACAGGGGAGAAGGTTTCAGTGTAGTCAATGCCTTCAACTTGTGAAAAGCCCTTAGCAACGAGACGAGCTTTATGTTTATCAACTTTCCCATCTGGTCCATACTTGGTTCTGTAAACCCATTTACATCTAACAAGTTTGCGTCCCTTTGGTAGAGGAACAAGATCCCATGTATCATTTGTCATCAATGAATGATATTCTTCATTCATAGCTGCTTCCCAATGTGGATGGCCTGAGGCTTCTGCAAAAGTGTCAGGATCATGATTTACTGGAGCTTGAGCCAGTAAAGAAGAGGCTCTTTCAAACTGAGAACGTGTACGTCGCTGATCTGTAGGATCACCGGCAAGATCACCTGCTGCATCCCGAGTAGTACGGACCCATCGTGGAAGTTGAGGATCCTGAGAAGGTGGGGGAGGATTATCATCCTCGCTTTCATCATCTGAAGAAGAAATGTTTTCAAAAGTAGAAGAGATAGGAAGAGGTGGCACATCCGCCGGACTAGGCTCGCAGGCCGATTTATTTTCATCAAACTTTACATCTCTTCTAATGATAACATTTTTGGACTTAAATGGAATAAGTCTATAACCTTTTACATCTTCAGAATATCCAACAAAAGTACATTTCTCACTCTTAGGTTCTAAAGCTTTATGCTTTTCATCTGGAATATGGGCCCATGCTTCACTTCCAAACACACGAAAGTGACTTACATCTGGTTTAATGGAACTCCAAGCTTCTTCTGGAGTGATATTCTCTAGAACCTTAGTAGGAGTGCGATTGATTATATAGTTTGCACAATTAATTGCTTCGGCCCAAAAACTAAGACTGAGTCCTTTAGATTGCAGCATACAATTAGCCATTTCCTTTAAGGTGCGATTTTTCCTTTCAGCTACACCATTTTGTTGTGGAGTGTATGGAACAGTATGTTGCATTTGAATTCCATTTTCGGTGCAAAAGTTGATGAATGTGTTTTTAACATATTCTCCACCATTATCAGTTCTTAGCTTAAGAATTTGATGTCCAGATTGTTTTTCAACAAAGGCTTTGAAGGCCAAAAAGGTGTTAAATACTTCACTCTTGAGTTTTAAGAAGTATACCCAAGTGCGTCTGGAGAAATCATCAATGAAAGTTAAGAAGTACTTGCAGCCAGAGAATGAAGCAACAGGAAGAGGACCACATAAATCACTGTGCACAAGCTGTAAAGGGGCTGAGGCGTGCCAAGAGGCACGTTTGTCAAAACTGTCCCGATGATGTTTTCCGAGTACGCATCCGGAACAAACACCATCTCTGCAAGATACCATAGGAAGACCTGTCACCATATTTTCTTTACATAGA
This sequence comes from Pinus tabuliformis, assembly GCA_031772625.1. Taxonomy (NCBI): domain Eukaryota; kingdom Viridiplantae; phylum Streptophyta; class Pinopsida; order Pinales; family Pinaceae; genus Pinus; species Pinus tabuliformis. The sequence goes on along the minus strand of CM062806.1, from coordinate 610,136,428 downwards.
TGCTGAAGGGAGCGATAGTTTAAGTGACCAAATCGCTCATGCCAAAGTTTGCTCACTTCATCATTATGAGGAACAAATACTGAGGGAAGATTTGATGACCCAAAGTTGTGAAACTTATACAACCTTTTCGAATCATCAGCAAGACCAGTAGCTAGAATCTGTTTAGGATCTTTTAGATCCTTGATTACAACATCATGAGGTGAAAATTCAACAATTTTACCTTCACCTGAATGAGTTATCTGATAGACAGATAGAAGGTTGCAGGATAAGGTTGGAACACATAATACATCATTAAACTGACCATTGTCTAGATGAACAGTTCCAGTCCCTACAACATTAAGAGATCTATCATCACCAATATATATATTTTTGGTGTTACAATCATTTAAAGAAGAAAACATGGCTTGATTTTTGGCCATGTGACGAGAGGCTCCAGAATCAATGAGCCACTCATGAGAATGAGAAGAAGAAGAAGATACATTTAATGCATAACCAGATTGAGATGATTGATAATGACATGCAGAAAGTGCCATTCCGGAAGTTGAAGTTGAAGTAGGCTCCACATGGATGTTATGTTTCTTCATTGCGGCTTCCAAGGCTTCCATCTTCTTAAAGCATTTAGATTCTAAGTGGCCATCTCGATTACAAAAGTTACAATGTCTATCAGACTTCTTCCATTTGTTTTTATTGGTCTTATCATTTTGCTGAAATGATCTTTCATTTTGAGGCTGAGATGGTTTAAGACCATTCTTTTGAGGATATGACTTCTTAGGATTCTTTGAATTTGGTTGCTGCTGGGCGGCTAACGCTTTCGTGGAAGAGTTTCCAAGATTAAGAAGACCAAGGTGTAAGAGTTTTTCTTGTTCTCTTATTAAGGAATCACAAAAGGAGTCAAAGGAAGGGGCCTTGTATTCTTGTCCTTGACAAATGAAAGCTTCCCTTGTAGAATGGAAGGTGGAAACAAATACAGAGTAGGCTGGTCCCAACTTAGTAAGGATGGAATAAATAAGGTTACCATCTTCTTTCTTAACTTTAACACCTTCCAAGAGATATCTAAGGGTCTTGAATTTGGACAAGAAATCTTCAATGCAAGAAAAATTATTAGGATCCAAAGTAAGCAACTCATTTTCAAGTTGATGGGCTCTAATTTCATTTTTAATTCCAAAAAATTTAGCAAGTTTTTCTAATGCTTCATGAGGAGTCTCAAGTTCTGCAATGTGGAATCTAAGATCAGGAGAAACAGACATCCCTATCAAACCACGTGCTTGATCTTGTCTATTTTCCCATTTTGCCGCCTTGTCTTCATCTTTTGGTTTCTTCTCTTGGTCTGTGGCTATTCTGTAGAGACCTTTACTTCTAAGTAAATCTCCCATGTAGGCTACCCATTGGAAGTAGTTAGTGCTGTCAAGAATGACTTGGCATGGACTTTCCATTTTTTTTAAAAACTGAAGCTGAAGATGCTGAAAGTAAGTGTTCCAATGGATAGATCTCGAAAAAATAGGCGGTTTTAAAAAAAACGGCTCTGAAAAAGGCTTCCGGATGAAGAAGTTATGGCTTTTTGAAAAAAAAATTGTTGACGTTGCCGACAAAGTGCGCGAATGTGCGGGAATGAAAAAATCCGCCCCCACAAAATGGAGACTTGAACCCAAGACCTCTACTCTCTTAAAATAGCTTTGAACCAATTGATCTATACAAAAAATTTGAAAGAGAGAGAGAGAGAGAGAGAGGGGGGGGGGGGGGCCTTGATTTGCGTGCTTGCCTTGAGAAAGCTCTTTTTCCCTACAAAACACAAAACACAAAACCCAACACGAATATGCAAAAAAAAACGAACCTTACGGCTCGAAGTTAGCTTTAGCCAAAAAACTAGAAATTTAAAAAAAAATCTCAAAGTTAGCTTTAGCCGAAAAACTAAATATTTTTCTCAATGTTTCTGATTTTCCGAGATCACACTAAGGTGCAGGGAAAAGAGCATACGCATGAGAAAAATCCTTCCTTTCTGTTTCTGATTTGCCCAAATCGCACAGAGTCGCAGGGCAAAGAGCATACGCAGAAATGAAAGGTATAGATCCGGTTAAAAAAAAGGCTAAATAAACTGAGACCGAAATAAGCAGAGAGAAAATAACAGTAAACTGCAAAAAAAAAACACTGTATACCTCCCGATCTGAAAAATGACGCAGCTAGGGCTACCGGAAACCTTTTCGCGTGAAACGAAAGGGGTTCCTCACTGGAACAGATGCTCCGAACGCAACAGAGCAGTCCTCTCGGCCCGAAAGCAGTCAGAAACAGCAGATCTAGGAAACGACAGCCGCATGCAGTTTTACCGGCTTCAGATTTGGATCACCAACGGACGCGGCCCTCAAATAGCTCTGATACCATGTAGGAATTTACAGGGTAAGTTCCTCAGAAAGAATACCAAAAGGACACCGCTCACAACCAGATCTCAAATCAATACACCAGTATTTTTGACGTGGTTAAAACCCTCAGAGTGCAAGGAGGGAAACAGTCCACGGCCTGTCCCAACGTGGGTACTACAGGCAATTTATTAATCAAAGAATGAAAATTTACATAAGCTTCTCTCATACACGGATTACCCGAACAATGACCCTCCATGCGCTTTAAATAGAACTCATGGACCAATCGGGTGTCAAGCCACGGATCAAGTGTCGGTAATACCAAGGTGAGAGTGAACCGTCGGATCACTACATATCGTGACCGTCGGATTGTAAGTTAAAAAATGTACAACGGTAAAGAAACACACTTTACCTAACTCTAACCTAACTCTATACTAGACCAAGTTGAACTTAACTATATCCTATGTGTCGGAATATCCTAACAGTCACGGACTTCAATCCAAGGCTTCCCTTCTCGAGGGTCTAGAGGAATGATGATTTTCTTGTTATTACCTTTAAGCTTGATTATATCTTTCTCCAAGGATATTGTTGCTTTCCTTCTACGTCCCTAAGGTAGGCCAACTAATGCAGGGTATGCAGGTATTCCATCGACTAGGTTAGTGACTTCAAAATCAACCATCATCGGGATTCCCATGATTGAAGTTAGCATGTGCTTCAGTGTCCTGATAGGCTCGATATATCTCTGGTCAACAAGTCTAAGGTAGTTAGTCGCCCTTTGTAGATGTGGTTGTCCCATATTGATCCATGTTTCTCGTGGAAGGATATTTACCTGTGAACCAAAATCAACAATAACTTGTTTAACCATGGACCCCTTTATTTCTAAATCGAATTGTGGGTCATGGTCTTCCATTTGGTTCCCATAAGATAGTTGTTGAACATTTTTTCATTTTTCTATGTTTTCATTGTTGGGTGTGTAGCATGATTATCAACTTAATTTATAGGTCTTTGTTTCAGCTGGATGTATACCCCAGGAAGATTGTACACCCCTCCATGCAAGGGGGAGTTGTCCCCCCCCCGTGGGGGTTTGGGGTGGCCATCCCCCCCGGCTGGGGGTTCCAAGGGCCAACGGTCCCCCGACGGGGGTTTCTAGGGCACCACCCCCGAAGCTAAAAACAGACGTAAAATTGCCTTGTAAAAGTATAGTAATTTCTAGTCAATCTGGGTCGTTCATTAGGTGGATGATTTGACGGTAGAATTTATGTTTAGTTTAGGGTTTTTTGCCCTAGAAGGCAACCCCCTCTCTTGGTATGAGGGTATTGTATTGAGGCTATGGAATATATGTGTATTCTCAGAGCGAGAAACAGAGAGGTGAGATTGTGAAACAAAACTGAGGATATTACAGCGGATCTGCTGTAGGTTGTGTCTCTTCATTTTGCTGGATAATAGAAAGGAAGGACTAGCTGTTTGAGGTGGACGTAGCCCAAACTGGGTGAACCACGTATATTTGTGTCTCTCTGGTTTTATGTGTTTGTGTTTTTCTGTATATTATATGTCTTGCATTTCTCTGTCATATATAATATTTTTCTAACATGCATTACAAATTTTCGACATATTTAAGAGTTCTACCAAGCGGCCAACATAATTTTTTTATTTTAAAATTTCTAAAAATTATTCCAAGATGTTATCCTTAGACAGTCTTTGTTGATTAGTTTCCTTCATAAAGGGTTCCACTACTTTTGACGTTGTTTAATTATGTTGTTTCATATCTAGATATTTATTCATGTTTTTTATTGGTCGAATAACCTGACGATTTTGAATATTGTTTTCTTTTCTGGCACCCGGCCTTGTAACTACATGTATATTTTTAGAATTCATAATTTCTTGTTCTGGAATGGTCTATAGCAAATCAACAGTTTTCTTATTTAAAACCTTTTCAATGATTTTGGGGCAATCCTCTGAGGAGTGATCCCCCAATCCAAACATGTTGCAGAAGCGTAGATCAATCTTATCCTTTAAAGGGAAGTCTACAGCTACATGCCCCTCTTGCTAATAGGTATACCAATAGAATCTCGCTCAACCTTGACCAAAAAAATGACCTCTGTCGTTGTATCCCCCTCGTCGACCACCGTAACCTCCTCAAACAGCTCCCAGTCCACCGTATGATAGTGGCTTATTAAATTGATCTGTGGCGTGTGTATGATAAAAAACGTGATAATTTGGATTATTTTTTTCGTTAAGTGGGAATTCATGCGTGGAGTGTGTATTATCTTCACAGATGGCACACCATTTAAGTTTGGAATTTCGAATATTATATTGACATTCTTTGGTTGAGTGATTTGAAGTGATTTGAAAGATATCACAATGTGCATTGGATAGTACGCATCGGATGTCCTAATCGAAATAGTATTCATATTTACAAGTTTCTTTAGTATGTTCTTCCATGTGATAGTTAGTGCACCATAGGTTGTTCTTTTGCAGTGTCAACGCCAATAGAGAATTTTGTAATTGTTCAAGATTGTCTTCGACTTTGTTATCTGTCAACAAGATAATCGACTAGCCCTCATCATCTATTTTGATACGATGTGCTAGCTTAAGCGCTTCTTCACAAGTTGTGACTTCATGCATTTTTAGTAGGCCACAGATATTTTGGAGGAGACTAGCCAAATACCATTGTACTAAGAGAGTTTTGTCAATAACATGTGGAATCTGACTCAGTAAGTCTTTAAATCATTTATCGTATTCTCATACTAATTCATTTGGTCGTTGTTTAGTTTATTTTAATTTATGTGCTACCAAGTGCTTTATGTCATGGGCCTTAAAGAATGTGAGGGAGATATTCTTGATTTTGTTTTTCAACTTCGCTTGTTTCTATGCAAGATTCATGAACCAGGTCAGAGTGCATTTCCTTAATATTGCAACAAATTATGCCATTTCTTTGTCTTCATCAGTAACATTGTTTGTGGACCAGAATATTTCGTAGACGAGCCAATGTTTTTTCGGATCTTCATTGCCCTCATAAAGGGGTATATAGTTCAATCCCATTTTTGTTTTATGAGGAATCAACATTCCAGATGTTAAGAGTATGAATTGGTTGGTCCTTTCCAGTAGGGTCGAAAATGAGTCGATTGTTTTGAGGTGTGCTATTCTCTTCTTTTTTGATGATGTCTTCTGAAATTGATTCATTTGTTTGGCACATTGTGTCTATATATTCAATGAACCGACTCTCTCGTTGTCATGACTCTTCATCAACCGATTATGTGCTTTCAACTTCCTTGATAGAGACTAGTTGCAATAGGGGGGGCATGATCATGAGATTTCGGAGTTGGAGAAGTACTTGTGCTATTTCATTATTGTTATTGTTTGTGTTGAGCCTTGAAACTACATCTCTTCTACACACTTTTCTAGATGTTTTCCCCTCACCAGTGCCTCATAAGCTATCAAAGATCATTACATATTGATTCTAAGTGTGCATTTAAGTGGTTTTCTAACTATGTTTTTGTGTTTGCTATTTGACTTAGATTTTGCTCATCAGCTGCGGAATGCAGTCACTTTCCGCAGCTGACTTCAGATTCCGTAGTTGTTTTTGTTGATCTCTAGGTTGCAGGTGTCAACAAGCAAAACAAGACACATGGGCAGGTCAGAAATGATCTGGACATGGACCAGGTCCTATTGGTTTAGCCAGATTCGTAGAGGAAAGCCTTGGTCAAACGGTGGTCAAACAAGGAGTCCTACGTCAATCAGGTCTCTGTTTTTCAACACGTGAAGGGTCCGAGACCATTCCTAGATCCATGGATTCATTTTGACAGCTATAGATTGCCTCCACGACACAAATCCAACAGCCACCTTTTGGTAGATTGAATGATTATGGCAACCAACACGCTAAGATCACGGGTGTTGTCTTTTTACGTGTCTTCTGCTGAAGGAGTTCCATAGGAAAAACAGTGATGTAATTTCCTTTATAAATAACGTGTTTGAAAGCACATGTAGCTAGTTTTTTTGATGTAATCTTGTTGTTAGTTCATGTACTATGTCGTGACACTGGTCCTGCTATTGTAACGAGAGGATCCTTCATTTATTTTGCAATATAACAAGACTCTGTTTTATATGACTATGTGAGTGTAATTTCGGATTGACAACGTGTTAACCAAGGCCGTGTAGAGGGCCCCTACTGGCTAAGGTTTCGTTTCCTTATTTCTGTAAAGTTTTCATATGTTGTTGTCTTATTTCCATTGTAGATATTTCGTAGTTTGTTCACCTGTGTATATTTCATATTTCAGTTATGGTGTTATTGTTTCATTCCTATACATGATTTTCCAAGCATTGTATATTTGTGCTAACACTGATCAGTGTGTTTCAGGATAGGCTAGGCCCAAGCATTTCCATACAATTTTTGCAATAAAATAGTGACATGAGATTGGCCTCTCTACTGAATTTGTTTTTCTTAGCTTTCAATTTTAGTTATGCTTTGATTTCAGTGTTATTCATTTGTTGTTGATAGTTAGTTTAGATATCAAATTCTTCATGTCATTTAACATTATCTCCAGAGCCATGGCTTAACCCCGAAAAGCTACTTGGCGAGCTATCGGATTATGATGAGGTGATTTGATTTTACTTTCATTTCTACAATTAGATATCAGGTTCTTCATGTTATTAACGTTATCTCCAAAGCCATAGCTTAACCCAGAAAAGCTACTTGGCGAGCTATCAGACTATAAGTGAAGATACTTGATTTTATTTTCATTTGCAAGTAGATAATTTATATATCAATTCCTCATGTTATTGATGTTATCTCCAGAGCCATGGCTTAACCCCGAAAAGCTACTTGGCGAACTATCAGACTATAAGTGAAGTGAATTGGTTTTATTTTCATTTGCAAGTAGATAATTTAGATATCAATTCCTCATGTTATTGACGTCATCTCCAGAGCCATGGCTTAACCCTCAAAAGCTACTTGGCGAGCTATCGGACTATAAATGAAGTGAATTAGTTTTACTTTTATTAGTTTGCAGTTTTTGATTTGTTTGAGTGCAATAGATTAATTTTTATTTCTATATTTAGATGAGCAACAAAGATAGTGATTTCATGATCAATAGTTTATCATTTGTTTGATTTGAATAGCTGCACATTTACATTCTTTTTCAAGTACTAATTTCATCACTAGTCTATTTTGAGATCCTCTGAAGTGTTAAGTTCTGGGAGTCATCACAAAGGACATAATTTCCTTAAAATCTATATCCATACTTGCCTTCTAAAGTATTCTTAAAACTTAGGAATAGGGTTTCCATATGCATTAGGAGACAAACCAAGATAAAACCCCCAAAAACAAAATAAAGTTGAAAACAATAAAAAGTAAGAAAGAGGTTGTCTTGCACATATAGTGCGCCACACTTCATCAGTTTACGACTCCCTAATTGATAATTAATGTAGCAATTTAGAACATACTAAATTGACTAAATATTTTGGCGCTGTTGCCGAGGAAGTGTAACTAGGTAGCTGACCTCTTACAAAAAAAAAGGTAAAAATTGATAACTTCTTGAAGTATGCTCTCCTCTTGCACCTAGTGTGATCTGGAGGATCAGAAAAGAGAGATATTAGTTCAATAATTTCTTGATTATACTCTCTTCTTCCACCTAATTTGACCTGGAAGATCAGAAAGAGAATTATTAGCCCAACTTTAAAAAAAAAATTAAAAAAATAAAAATAAAAATAAAAATGACATGCATAGAGCAAGAGATTCTAGGGGAAGGTTTATAGCTAGGCCAAAAGTTAGATTTTCACAACTCCAGCTACTTCAAGGCATAGACAAGATACACCTCCATCATCTCCGACTCATACTCCCAACCTTAGGATTCATGGAATTCAAGGCGCAGCAGCTGAATTAGGAGATTCTCCCACACTATCTACTAAATCTGATCTAGGAGAAGAACCTTTCTTCACTTCTACAGGGGAACATATTGTAATAAAAGAAGTAGAATCACCTGAAGAAGAGGGGAAGGGATAAACTCTCCCTCGTTCACCATTAATAGAAGAACCAGAAGACTCTGAGGAAACTATCATGACAGAGGAAGTAGTAGATGGATTTGGAGGAGGGGGTAGAGGTAGAGGAAGAGGAAATAATGGAGGAGGTAGAGGTTACAACGGGGGAAATATGGAAGGAGATAACTCATTTGGATTACCTATAGCCAATGAGGAAACTCATACAACAATGAAAAACATTTCACCATCTGTCCTCCCAAACTTTTATGGGTTGCGAAGTGAGGATCCTTAAACATTTCTATTTGAGTTTGAAGTCTTGTGCCGAACCTATGACTATATGGAAGACTCTCAAAAACTCAAACTGTTTCCTTCAACATTGAAAGGAGCTACTTTGAAATGGTTCATGGGATTAGTCACTCAATCTATTAGGAATTGGAATGATATGAAACAAACATTTTTGGATAGATACCTGGATTATTGAATGCCCACCAATCATAAGGACGAGGTATTCAAGATGATGCAAAGAGAAGATGAAAACTTGGAGGATTTACTTGAAAGATTTCAATACAACTTAAAGAGAGCAAAAATAAGTAATTTAGATGAGGAAACCTTGAAAGCCCTTCTATTGAAAGCCATTAGAGATGAATGGATAGATATCTTAAACATGATGGGGGAGGGAGACATTTCCCAACTTCCACTTCGTGAGATAGCAGAACTATGTGTCCATCTCTCAAGGGGAAAATCTAAAACTAGAAAAGGGCCGAGAGATCCTTCTCTTATTAGAGCAAATAAATCTGCAACTGGATCAGTAAGTAGGGCAAAGATTGGCAATATGCTTGATGAGTTCAAAACTGATATTCTAGGGAGCCTTATTGAACAACTAGACACCCTTAATTTACAAAACAAGCAAAAAGCAGAAGTTGGTGCCTTAGCCATCTTTTGTCCAAAATGTAGAAAGAAACATGCTCTAAGGGAATGTCCCTTGGATGCAAAAGTTGTAGAAACATGCATGATTTGCTCAGAAAGTCATGAGACCAAGGATTGTCCTTCAAATCCTGGGCTCAAAGCTGTCTTTCAAGAAGATCCAAATTTAGTAGAGTCCCTTTGTTTTGTTTCAAGAAGACCGTGGCAGGGGCAACAAAATCAAGGATTTAACAATCCTATGAACTTTCAGCTCCCGCCAAATTGGAATTCTTGGCAACAACCTTGGCCCCAATCTCAAAATCCATACCAATCATGGGCACAAGGGATGCAAAATCCTTATGGGAGATTTGCTCAATTTTATCAATATCGTTCATCTTTTCAAAATCAACAAAATCCACAAATTCCAAATCAAAAGCCACAACTTTCATTGCCATTCCCACAACAACAACCTTCTCAACAAAATCCAAAATCTCAACTCTTACTTCCATTTCAACAAAAGACAAATCAACTACCAGCCCAGCCATTTCCAAATACCAACAACAAAAATCCTCAGAATGCTTACATGGTAGAAGGACAACAATTTCCTACCTATATGATTGTTCCTCTTAATTATGTTCAACTCAGATCTGTTTGAGTATTAGAAAAACCTTCTACAGATGTTCAAGATCAAGGTACCTATGAGGAGGATTCTCTTAAAGTCAATAAAGGTTCTGAGGAAGCATCTCTTCAAAACCCAATCATTCAAAAAGAAAAAGAAAAAGAGTTAACCCCCACAACTCCTATAGTTGAGCAACCTGCATCTTCATCCACGCCTCCTTTCCCTGAAAGATTACAAATTGACAAAGGGGTGGAAAAACAAATCTTCTTGCCTGACTATAATTTTCTAGATTTTTTAAAGAATGTTTGTATCAAGATTCCCTTGCTACAAGCCATTAGAGAGATTCATATTCTAGCGAAAACAACAAAATTGCAGATATCATGATGGGAAAAATTACCATGCAAAAGTATGCGGATCCAGGTAGTCCAATTGTCAAGACACATATAAATGGGATAGAAATTCCAAACACTTTGATTGACTTAGGGGCTGCTATCAACATTATGAGTAGACAGACTATGGAACAGCTTAAACTTCCTAATCTTCTTTTTACACCCACCTTACTGCAACTTGCAGATAGATCAATAATCAAACCAGATGGTGTACTAGAAGATATTTCAGTCTCCTTAGATTCTTGGGAATATCCAGTAGATTTCATGATTTTGACTCCCAAGAGTAATTTAGGAGGGCATCCACTCATCTTAGGAAGACCTTGGCTAGCCACAGCTGATGCTTTCATTAGTTGTAGATATGGGGACATGTATATTTCTGATGGTAGTTCGACAAAGAAATTCAATTTGTATCCTCCAGCAAAGGCAATTACAGAAGTAGGAGACAATGAATGGGTCGACGATGAAGATATTATACAACCTGTCTTTACTGTCTCTGAAATTAGTGAAGATAGTCAAATTTTGAACACATTAGAAAATTTTGAAACATCTTCAGAATATGACCACACACAATTTCAGTTACATTCTGATATTGAATATTTATCATCAAGACAAATGTCTCTTTACTCTATGGAAGAGTTTGGTAGCTCTACCATTGAAATTTTTCCAGGAAAAACACTGAATATCAACAAAAATTTGGAAAAGTCACAACAGGAAGAGCTAACCAAAATCTTGCAAAAACATTCTACTACATTTGCATGGAAGTATACTGATATGAAAGGTATTGACCCTAAGACTTGCATCCATCATATCTATATTGAGCAAAACAGTAGACCAATCTGACAACCTCAGAGAAGGATGAATCCAAATCTTAGGGATATAGTAAAAGAAGAGCTCCAAAAACTACTCAATGTAAATTTCATTTACCCAATTTCAGATAGCCGATGGGTTTCTCCTTTGGTTATAGTACCAAAAAAGAATGGTAAATGGAGGGTATGCATTGATTACATGGAATTGAATAAAGCAGCTTTGAAGGATCACTTTCCTTTGCCCTTTATTGATCAAGTATTAGATACATTAGCAGGCAAAAAGTATTTTTCATTTCTGGATGGTTTTAGTGGTTATAATCAAATTCAGGTAGCACTTGAAGATCAGGATAAGACCACATTTACCTATCCATGGGGAACTTTTGCTTATCGAGTGCTTCCTTTTGGATTATGTAATGCACCCACAACATTCCAAAGAGCAGTACTAGGAATTTTTTCTGATCTAATCCATGATTGTGTAGAGGTATATATGGATGATTTTATAGTTTATGGTGATTCATTTGAAGAGGCATTAGAAAATTTGGAAAAAGTCCTTATAAGATGTCAAGAAACAAACCTTTCACTAAGCCATGAAAAATGCTTTATGATGTTTACTGAAGGTATTGTTTTAGGACATCATATTTCAGGGGATGGGATTAAAGTTGATAGATCAAAAGTTGAAGTCATCTCCAAGTTACCTATTCCAAATTGTCAAAAAGATGTTAGAAGTTTTATGGGATTTACTAGATATTATAGAAGATTTATAGGAAACTTCACCAAAATAGCATCTCCACTCTTCAAACTGCTTACAAAAGACAGTGAATTCAAATGGGGTCCTGATTGCCAATCAGCATTTGAAACTTTGAAAACAAGAATATCTGAAGTGCCTATCTTGAGAGGACCAAATTGGAAACTTCCTTTCCATATTTCTACAGATGCTTCAGATACAGCTCTAGGGGCTGTATTGGGATAGAAAGATTTAGTTCCTTATGCCATTTACTATACCAGTAAAAATTTAACTCCTACTGAGTTGAACTATACTATGACTGAAAAAGAGTTCTTAGTTGTTGTTCATGCAATCAATAAGTTCAGACATTATATAGAAGGCCATGAAACTTTTATTCATATTGATCATTTTGCAATTAGATATCTAATGAACAAACCCATTAATAATGGCAGAGTTACAAGGTGGCTCCTACTTTTATAGGAATTCAATATTACTGTGTTAGATAGACCAGGGAAACAAAACATAGTAGCTGATTTCTTATCTAGGATTCAGAATATTAAAGAAGATTCTCCTGTAGAGAACAAATTTCCTGATGAATATTTTTTTGCAGTAACTACTAAGACTCCTTGGTATGCAGATATAGCTAACTATTTGGTTACAGGGAAACTACCTCCACATTTATTTCCTGGTGAAAGAAGAAAGATTATTCAGGAGAGTTCAAAATATTCATGGATTTCTAATGAATGGTTTAAAACAGGACCAGATCTTGTGATCAGAAACTGTGTTAGGGAAGATGAGATGCCTGATATTCTCAAAGCATGTCATGATGAACCATGCGGCGGACACTTTGCTGACAAAAGGACAGCCTATAAAATCCTCTCTTTAGGATAATATTTGCCATCCCTCTTCAAAGATGCAAAACAATATGTCAGAAGATGTGACAACTGCCAAAGAGTAGGGAAACATACCCTCTCAAATGAAATGCCATTACAACCATAGGTATTCATCGAACCCTTTGAAAAATGAGCTTTAGACTTCATTGGACCTATTAACCCACCATCTAAACAAAGAAAGTATATATTGGTATGTACTGATTATGTCACTAAATGGGTAAAAGCCAAAGCATTATTTTCTGCTACTGAGCATTCAGTTGTTAGTTTTCTTTATGAGGATACTTTTACTCGCTTTGGTGTTCCAAGAGAAATTATGACAGATCAGGGAGGTCAATTCACATCCAAACTGGTGGAGAAGATGATGGAAGAGTACAAGGTCAAGCACAGAAAATCTACTCCTTACCACCTGCAAGCAAATGGTCAAGTGGAGTCTACAAAGAAAGTTATTGAAGGCATCATTATCAAGACTGTTCATCTACACAGAAGAGATTGGGCAGAAAGGCTTCTTGAAGCCTTATGGGCCTACAGAACTACATGGAGGAATATAATAGGACATTCTCCCTATGATATTGTTTATGGGAAAGAAGTTTTGCTCCCCATTGAGTTCCAAGTTAAAACCTTCAAGATGGCAGTCCAATTGGGAATGGATCTATCAGAAGCCCAAAAGCATAGAATGGAGTAGTTGAATGAACTAGATGAGATCAGACAAGAAGCAAACCTAAGAACTGATATAGTTCAATATCAAAGAGCTAAGTGGCATGACAAATACATCAAGGAGAAAAAGTTTCAAGAAGGAAATTGGGCATTGCTATTTGATTCCAAGTTCAAAGATTTCAAAGGTAAATTTCAAACTCGTTGGCTTGAGCCATATGAGATTGACAAAGTCTTTAGCAATGGAGCGATAAGAATCAAAACCATTGATGAACATCAAACCCCTCTTATTGTGAATGGCCACAGATTAACGATCTATCATAAGCCACTATCAAAGGAGGAATTTTTCAAAATCTTTCAAGATAATTTTGCAATAAGGCTGGTGAAGAAGAATTCTTCTTCTCCACCAACCTAGTCTTTGTTCTTTTCTGTTAAAAATAAAATAAAATGTATAAGCCTAAAAACCAATCACTGATTGGCAATCTTATACAGAAAATACAGGGTGAAAATCATAAACTTCTGACGCCCTATATTTTCAAAAAAAAAAATTCTCATTTTATTCATAGGTCATTTCACTTCATTTCGCTTCACTTCATTTCATTTCATCATCTCATTCCGCCAATAAAATCCCTTTTATGGCCAATTTTCATATATCATTCACTCAGTAATCATTCATTTCCATCCATCTCCATTCAGTCATATGTTCACTCTGTTAGTTTCCGCAGCTGAATTCAGTTTCCGCAGCTAAAAACTGATTCCGCAGCCAACACTCTGTTATTTAGCATTGACAGTCAGATGTTGGCCAAATAATGATGAGAACCAAATGTAGGTATGACAAAGGAAAATATGTTGAAGATATAAAGCACCTAAAGTACCAACAAGAAGCAGCCAATCAAAGGTCAGTGGGCAGAAGTGGTAAGATTCCAAGGTAAGAAAAATTCATTTCAAATAGCATTTTAAAGCACATTCTATATAGTTATGAAACCATCGGCTCGATTATGTGTAATGATTAGCATTGATAGCTTCCATAACCGGTCCATGGCCTTTACATGATTCCACCATGAACTTTGCATTAATTTTTAACAGCCTCATGATCCGCCTCTGAATTTAACTCGTGTTTATTTGTACGTTGGCAATCCACCTGCTGAAATGGGTAATTATGAGGACGTAATCTATTTGATCACGGCTCTGTCCCACCGCACAAATCCGCAGTCATTTTGAGAACATGCTCACGCCTATTCCGCAGCCTTCTCACTCAAAAGTCGGGCTCACTCTATTTCCATACTATCCCATTGAAGTTGCGTTTGTTATTTCTGGCCTGTTTACATCTCCGTGAACTCATTCTTATTACCTGTTCTCTGCTCTTTCGTTTACAATTACTGGTTTTTCTCCACAAACCTTCTCCATTCCCCGCTAACACAACCATTTCACCTCCGTCAATCCATTACTCACAGTCCATCACTCACAGATGTATTTTAAGGCAGGAGGAAGGAATGGGTCTTTTGCTAAGAGCAGAACCGGAAGGGCCTAAATTCATGGAGGGGTATCCACAATTGAAAAGCATATTAAGGAAGGCACGGTGGCTACAGTTCATCCAGAAATTCAAAGGTTACAATAAAGAAGTTACGAAGACATTTGCAAGGTCTTTTAACGGCGTGGAAGTTGAGGTTGGAGATCTTAAATTTTTAGTCACAGAGGCATCTATCGCAACAGCAACGGAACTCCCACAAGAGGGGGAACGGTGGTTCAAAAACAAAAACTTTGATGAGAGGGCCTGGAGGATTATCCTACGCAATCCAGGTATGGATATAACCATTTTCAAACGTGGAATCCCTGTCTCTGCTCTAGAGGAAAAGTGGACTAGTTTATTATTGATAATCCAGAAGTTTATTACATGTGAAGGATGGTTTGGGTCCATGTATATGTACCACATCTGGTTGCTAATGAATTTTCTAGAAAATCAAACCATCAATTTGCCTTACTTTCTACTGAATAGCCTGAAAAAAGATGTCCATAACTGTACAAAAGAATCTGGAGGACATAGAACCCCACCTTTACCATCATGGCCTTGTAAAAATTTTGATTGAAAAACAGTTGAAGGAAAAGAAGGACACCTGGGAACAGTTCTTGATTAGAAACTTCTTTCATGATCCACCTGAAACACTCGAGAGTAGCTCAGCAAGGAAAAGTAGGAGAAGGAAAACAAGTGTGAACATTCAGGACACTCCTACTAACATAGCTAAAGAAACTAATAAGGAAGAGAAGTTGTCTGAAAGTAGGAAGGAAAGAACTGAGGGTAAGAAGCAAAGAAAACTAAAGGGAAAAAGAAATATTGAAGCTGTATATCATACCCCAGAACCTTCCTCGGAAGAGGATCAAATACTTTCTGAAAGATTAATTCACCTTCATGAACAATCAGTTGCAACAAAGAGAAAAGGGAAAGAAAAACAGAGTGTGGAGAAAGGAGACATTAGCTAACAAAATCGAAGGAGGAGCTCCAGACTTAAAGGAAAACTGAGGAAAGTACAAACTAAAGGGCCCCACTTCATTGATTTAGGAGGGGAAACACTGGAACAGCCTCCAGCAATCCCTCCTGGCCGTAGCCCACACCATACTCCTATTTCTCAACCAAATTTTGAGATCAGTCCTTCTCAGCCAGATTTTGGGGACAGTCCAAGAAAGGCTACACCTGAGATAGATCCAACCCAACAAGAAATGTATGATTTTATTGAGTCATTGGAAATGACTGCCACAGATCAAGGCACTTCATCTGCCCAGCCTAACACAGCCCAGGAAGCTCTGATCCAATCACTAAAACATGAAGTTTTTGAACTGGAAGTCCTAAATAGACACATCAAAAGAGAAAATGAAACATTGAAAGAACAAAGCAGGTTGGATAAGATTATTCACGCCAACACCATGTCGCATCTTGGACTGTGGCAGAAGAAAAATAGGAAATTGAAGAAAAAGAGCAGGAGGTTGAGCAAAGATCTCATCAACCTCAAATTCAAGTGCCAAATGAGGAAGCCTAGAATGACAGTGGTACCAAGAAAGAAGAAAAGAAGGCTGGATGTGTTAGCAGAGGTCTCAGAACACATGAACTGAAGGGAGGATGGTCACAATTTTGGTTGCATGAGGACATGCAACACCTTCACAGTGGGGGTATGTTGAGCCTTGAAACTACATCTCTTCTACACACTTTTCTAGACTTTTTCCCCTCACCAGTGCCTCACAAGCTATCAAAGATCATTACATATTGATTCTGAGAGTGCATTTAAGTGGTTTTCTAACTATGTTTTTGTGTTTGCTATTTGACTTAGATTTTTCTCATCAGCTGTGGAATGCAGCCACTTTCTGCAGCTGACTTGAGATTCCACGGCTATTTTTGTTGATCTCTAGGTTGCAGGTGTCAGCAAGCAAAACAAGGCACGTGGGCAGGTCAGAAATGATCTGGACATGGACCAGGTCCTATTGGTTTAGCCAGATTCATAGAGGAAAGCCTTGGTCAAACGGTGGTCAAACGAGGAGTCCTACGGCAAACAGGTCTCTGTTTTTCAACACGTGAAGGGTCTGAGACTGTTCCTAGATCCATGGATTCATTTTGACAGCTGTAGACTGCCTCCACAACGCAAATCCAACAACCACCTTTTGGTATATTGAATGATCATGGCAACCAACACGTTAAGCTCACGGGTGTTGTCTTTTTACGTGTCTTCTGCTGAAGGAGTTCCATAGGAAAAACAGTTATGTAATTTCCCTTATAAATAACGCGTTTGAAAACCCATGTAGCTAGTTTTTTTGATGCAATATTGTTATTAGTTCATGTACTGTGCCGTGACACTGGTCATGTTATTGTAATGAGAGGATCCTTCCTCTGTTTTTCAATATAACAAGACTCTGTTTTATATGACTGTGTGATCGTAATTTCGGATTGACAGCGTGTTAACCATGGCCGTGCAGAGGGCCCCTGCTAGCTAAGGTTTCCTTTCCTTATTTCTGTAAAGTTTTCATATGCTATTGTCTTATTTCCATTGCAGATATTTCGTAGTTTGTTCACCTGTGTATATTTCATATTTCAGTTATGGTGTTAATGTTTCATTCCTGTACATGATTTTCCAAGCACTGTATATTTGTGTTAACATTGATCAATGTGTTTCAGGATAGGCTAGGCCCAGGCATTTTCATACAATTTTTGCAATAAAATAGTGACATGAGATTGGCCTCTCTGCTGACTTTGTTTTTCTTAGCTTTCAATTTCAGTTATGCTTTGATTTCAGTCTTATTCATTTGTTGTTGATAGTTAGTTTAGATATCAAATTCTTCATGTCATTTAACGTTATCTCCAGAGCCATGGCTTAACCCCGAAAAGCTACTTGGCGAGCTATCGGATTATGAGTGAGGTGATTTGATTTTACTTTCATTTCTACAATTAGATATCAGGTTCTTCATGTTATTGACGTTATCTCCAGAGCCATGGCTTAACCCGGAAAAGCTACTTGGCAAGCTATCGGACTATAAGTGAAGAGACTTGATTTTATTTTCATTTGCAAGTAGATAATTTAGATATCAATTCCTCATGTTATTGATGTTATCTCCAGATCCATGGCTTAACCCCAAAAAGCTACTTGGCGAGCTATCGGACTATAAGTGAAGTGAATTGGTTTTATTTTCATTTGCAAGTAGATAATTTAGATATCAATTCCTCATGTTATTGATGTTATCTCCAGAGCCATGGCTTAACCCCGAAAAGCTACTTGGCGAGCTATCGGACTATAAATGAAGTGAATTGGTTTTACTTTTATTAGTTTGCAGTTTTTGATTTGTTTGAGTGCAATAGCTTAATTTTTATTTCTGTATTTAGATGAGCAGTAGAGATAGTGATTTCATGATCAATAGTTTATCATTTGTTTGATTTGAATAGCTACACATTTACATTCTTGTTCAAGTACTAATCTCATCACTAGTCTGTTTTGAGATCCTCTGAAGTGTTAAGTTCTGAAAGTCATCATAAAGGACATAATTGCCTTAAAATCTATATCCATACTTGCCTTCTAAAGTATTCTTAAAACTTAGGAATAGGATTCCCATTTGCATTAGGAGACAAACCAAGATAAAACCCCCAAAAACAAAATAAAATTGAAAACAATAAAAAGTAAGAAAGAGGTTGTCTTGCACATATAGTGCGCCACACTTCATCAGTTTATGACTCCCGGATTGATAATTAATGTAGCAATTCAGAACATACTAAATTGACTAAACAGTTTGGTCAATCTTCATCAGGATTTTCAATTTCTATGTGATTTCTTTGTTCTTCTTCATTATGCCAAACTGTAGTATGTTTGAATAATTTAGTGATGTTTGCTAACGGAATTCTCGAATGATGGGACTTATTATTGGTATAGTCATAGTTCTTCTTATTGCGAACCAGAGTCATCAATTTCTATAGTGTCTACTTTCTCTTTAGGGGTTATAAGTAGGCCATTAGTATCTGTCGGAGAAGGTAGTGCTATGCCTCTCAACTCATTTGAGGAGTCCTATGCATCTTCTCTCTCACGCTCTCGATTCTTCATTATTTTCCTCTAGTATTCTTGTTCTCTTATTTGTTCTCGTCATTGTTGTCTCTTGTCCCTTGCTATTTTATATATGTTGATCTACTGCTTATACTGTCGGCCTTTATTTTTTCAATTACTTATGGTAGTCGACCTTCTTCCTTCCATTTTTACAATTTATATGTACTTCTCCAACTTTACTTCTTTTGTTTTTCCCCTTTTCCCTCTTTTTTTCACAATCTACTACCCACCCCCCATGCCGACCCGACTTAGTGCCAGTTCACGGGGGAGTACCAAGCAACCATGTGTATTTGTTTAAAAAGTAATCCCACACTTCTTTTGTGTCTTTGCACTTAGCGTCAAGGAATTTTTTCCACTCAATTTTCTCCTTTCGTCAATCGGTATTGGCTGGAGTTTGCAACGGGGGTCGATACTTAACGACATTTCCTATGCCCTTCTCAAGAGGAAACTTATGTAAAAGGGTAGGACTCATGCAAAAGAAGTTATTGTGCAATTTGTCGAAGAATCTGGCTTTAACACGTTCAACAAAAAGTTGACCTTTTGTTGCTTCTTCTTCACAAAACTCGTCCATACTTTATTCAACCCACTCATGAAAATTTGTTCGACCATCATTTGATAGTGTAAACATAAGTTGGGCATCAGTTTCATTCTGATTTTTTTCCATGGGTGATCCGGTCGAGGAATTTCTTGATCTCTAACGGGGCAACTTTGATAAATTGTTCATGCACTTCTATGAAGAAATTGGCTTATGCTTTTTATTATTATTAATAATTGATTTCTCTGCGCATAGTTCTTTAGGTAATTGTTGATTTGTGTCTCCCATAATAATTGTATCTCCTCTAATGTTAACATTTATGCTTGCATATTTTTCTGACTCGAATTCTGAATACCAGCAATGAAACCAATGTTGTAATTTAGGGAAAAGTTAGCATAGTTACTAGTAGTACAGACAACATCCAATCATATAACAAGCATAAGTAAAGATACATATATATAGTAATAGAAAATCAGCAAAAGCATTATGATATATTATATCTTATTAGCCAAATCATAACTGAGACATTGATATACAAACAAATATATATAGATTGTCGGGACAACTATAACAGTCTAATTGTCCGACCAGACACCATAACTAATCCAACATTTTTTGTTACAATATATGTTTATAGAATCTTCATTATTACAACGATGGGTCGAATTTTTTCTTTTCCCTTGCATATTTCTATGTTTATGATAGATACACATCAAGACAAACATAAAGGACATGCCCATTAAATTTAATACATCTCTGCAAGCATCCTAACCTATTGTAAGCCCAGAGGGAAAGCAATGTAAAGCAAGGAAAAACAACCATTAATGAATATATGGATCCTCAACTTTCTACCCAATCCCAATACAAATGAATCATTTCATTATATAATCCCTTGGGTGATTAGAGATATTTATTTTGTCATTTTCCTTTGATATGATCCACACAATGGATTCCATGAACCACGATCTTTACTAAAAAACATGCGTACCATGAATACTTTATTAACCCAAGGTATTAGCTCAACCAATTAACATCATATTTGTTGGGAATTTGGTGCTCTATGCTAGTAGGGGCTTAGTTCAAATCCCCATGGGTGAGGTGCAATAACCTATGCTAATGAGTTTACTAGGGATGTCATCCGCATATAAGGAAACATCCCTTAGATTTTCCCCACTTGGAAAAAAAATGTTAAAGGAAAATGAAAGATACTTCATTTCAAGCTTTAGAAAGTCCTAATCGCTAATCGAGGAAGTATTGTGGGTCCATAAATCATTTCCTAGGTTCAAATTTTGGCGAGCATGCTCCTTTTCGAAGTGGAGTTTGACAAATGTGGTTATTCATTATATTGACTATTGTTGAAGTAACCTTCAAGTACATTATTATATGGTGTTGGAAAGGTACTGACAAATTCTATTCTTCATTTAAGTGCATAATGGTCGATTGAGCTAATTTCGAAGTTTGTCATCCTTTTTTTGTGAAAATTTGGTGACCCAAATCCCTACTAAAACAACTGATTATATTTCTCCTATTGAATCAAGTTATTTACAGTATTGTATGGTAAACATCGAAATAAATACAATTGCACCCGTCACAAATTAAATAATATGCGGAAACAAGAACTGAGCAAGAAAGAAATAACACACACAAGTGACATCGTTGTTTTTGGAGAAATGTCCCTGGAAAAACCCAATGCGGGAAAATCGGTGCAACAGTTGAGGGTTTGTATTATTATGCAGTAATTTCTAAGTACAATTCTTCGGATTCCCAAATTGGTAATCTTATACAGAGATCTAACTGGGCAAAAAGATAGTGATATGATCTCACCCTGTCACTGGGAAATCTGGCATTGATCTGCACTAGAGATAAGCCTCTGCATTGTCTCTGCGCAGTATTGTGTCACACCTACACAGTTACTACGTCACTATTGTTGGGACTATGCTGCACCTCCTCTCGATCCCCTGCTAGCTAGAAACTTCAGCCCTCTGGCCTCCCAATATCACACCCCGGCTTCGGCATTAGATCCCAATTGTTCCCCTGCATAAATATGAACTCCCTCTGAAGCTCTACGCTGCCACATCGTAGCTATATACTACCTTTGCATGGCCTAGCGCTACCTCTCTGGACTACTCTCTGCCCTCTCTGCCTTGCACTCTCCGGATCAGGAAAACTTCCCCCAGAAAACTATCCCTACCCCTTAATGCAAGAAATATCTTCAATCTCCTTCTCTGACGATTGTTGCACTACTCTCTTGAGAAAATCGATCCCTGATTTCTCACTCAATGTGTTTTCCAAATGCCCATCAAACCTCTTCTTGTAATCCTCTCGTTGATCAATCAACAGCCAAGATTAGATTATAATCAATGGCTAAGACCATTTTGGCTTGATCCTCGTCTTCTTCTAGAAACTTCACCTCCAGTTTAATTAATACCCTTTAATTATTTTAATTTCCTAAGTTTAGACTTAGGCATCCATTAAAAATAATTGATTATTTTAATAAAATTATCTCCGGCTAGAATTTCCCAAAACAATTTTTGGGTATTCTGAATACATGTGTGCTACCCTCCCTGCAAATTTCGAGGTTTTGAGCACATTTGATGCTACCAGAAATCAACAGTCCCTCTTATCGAGGAATGTGCTCTAGTAATGCAACTTGTTGAAGCATCACCCTAACTCTGTAACATCCCCCTCTACGTTGTTGATATCTGACATCACTACCCACCAACTACTGTGCAAATGTTGCATCAATGCTACTCCTGACTCTGCATGCTACTACCAACTACATCTGCACTGCAACTCTGCTCCAACTGTTGTTGTTGCCTTCTGCAACAACTGTAATGGAAAAACATCCAAAATACTGAACAGGTGTTCAACATGATGCATTTGTTGTTGGATTTCTTATTGTTTCTAGTCTTTACGTTGATCCTTTGAAGCCTCTACGTTGTTGTTGACTCTACACTGTGCGAACTACACTGCTGCCAACTCTACTCTGCGCTACTCAGTCCTTGGTGCTCCTAGCCACTACAACTACCACTCTGGAACCCCCTTGCACCAACTAACATTGGTCTATTCTGCTACTTTTAATATGGGCTCTCGTATCAAGGTATTGATCCAAGAGGTGGACTCCTCAAGGATCTTTCCCATCTACAGTTCTTTCAAACTACAGTACTAGATCACCCCACCTATGCCTTGGAGGAATCCTCCTCCTCGATATTTTAGTTGCAACCTACGAATCATGTTTCTTGTCCTTGTCCTTCTTCTTAAGAGGAGATTGTGTAGCGTAGTGTCCTTCTTCTGCTGAAGCTTCTATTGCGCTTCTCCCTTTGCCACTGACAAATCTCGATCTGGAAATTTTACCTCTCTGTTAACACACTCAGAGAGAGATTTTCCTTGAGAATCTTGCCCTCCTAGCCTGGACTGCGCAATCCCTCAGGGGATTTGATCTGTTGCCTACGCAACACTTCGATCTCCCTCCTTCTCTTCAACGTTGGGCTCTTCCAGTCTTCTCTCTTCATTCACCTATGCTCTAATACCATGTGAAAATTTAAGAATCCCTTAATCACTACTGCAACAAACTTATATTACTTCTCCTAATTATTAATCCATGCAAGTTATTTACTGTGTTCTATTGTAAATATCGAAGTAAATACAACTGCAACCTTCACAATTTTAAATAATATGTGGAAACAAGAATGTAAGAAAGAAAGAAATAACACACACAAGTGACACCGTTGTTTTTGGACAAATGCCCCTAGAAAAACCTAATGCAAGAAAGCCGGTGCAACAGCAGATGGTTTGTATTATTATGCAGTAATTTCTAAGCACAATTCTTTGGATGCCCAAACTAGCAATCCTATATAGAGATCTAAATGGGAAAAAAGATAGTGAGATGATCTCACCCTATCACTGGGAAATTCGGCACTGATCTACGCTGGAGATGAGCCTCTGTGTAGTACTGCATCACACCCATGCAGTTATTGTGTCACTATTGCTAGGATTGTGCTGCACCTCCTCTCGATCCTCTGCTCGCTAGAAACTTTAGCCCTCCGACCTCCCAGTCTCACACCCCGAATCCGGCACTAGATCCCGACTATTCCCAGGCATAAATATGAAATCCCTCTGAAGCTCTATGCTTCCACAACATAGCTCTACGCTACCTCTTTGGACCACTCTCTAGCCTCTCTACCTTGCACTCTTTGGATCAGGAAGACTTCCTCTGGAAGATTATCCCTGCCCCTCACTGCACTACAACTCTTCGATCTCCTTCTCCGGCCACTGTTGCACTGCTCTCTTGAGAAAATCAATCTCTGATTTCTTACTCGATGTGTTTTCTGAATGCCCTTCAAGTCTCTTCTTATAATCCTCTCGTTGATCAATCAATGATCCAGATTAGATTCTAAACAATGGCTTAGATCATTTTGGCTTGATCCTCGCCTTCTTCTAGAAGTTTCACCCCTATTTTAATTAATACCCTTTGATTATTTTAATTTCCTAAGTTTAGACTTAGGCATCCATTAAAAATAATTAATTATTTTAATAAAACTGTCTCTAGGTGGAATTTCCCAAAACGATTTCTGGGTATTCTGGAATACACGTGTCCTAGCCTCCCTACAAATATTTAGGTTTCGAGCAGATTCGATGCTACCAGAAATCAACATTTTTTTGTTTACTAGTTTTCCCATGACTTTTGAGTTTAGCCTTTGTCTAAGAATTCATGGTCCAAGAGCATTTAAGTCATCAAAATCACCCGGGAATAACACCAAGCCTTG
Organism: Pinus tabuliformis; assembly: GCA_031772625.1. NCBI lineage: Eukaryota > Viridiplantae > Streptophyta > Pinopsida > Pinales > Pinaceae > Pinus > Pinus tabuliformis. The sequence continues at coordinate 610,112,245 of CM062806.1, read as the reverse complement.
GCCACACCAACCCTTAACATGATTGGATTTTTTTACCAAGGGGGTTTCAAACCAATGACCTTCACATAAGGAGTGCCTTAATAGAACACCCTATCGCCTACTATTTAACATCTCATGATTTGGTTTGTCATCCTTAAAAATACGAGTTCCTATTAGTTACCATGATAAAGTTAATTTACTATAAAAAATACTTAGTGCAAATACCTAACTTCAATTACTTAAACATGTTTTTTCAAATAATTAAACTTTGATGAACAACTTAACATATTATGGCCTTCCAAAGAATAATCGCCAGAATCATAGGATTCTCACAATTTAAACTTCCATCTAAATACTTGGGCGCTCCACTGATAAATTAAGCCTTAAAGCATGCCTCCTGGAACCAACTCATTGAGAAAATCGAAAGCCGCTTATTTTCTTGGACCTACAGAACTCTCAACATGGCAAGCAGGCTTATTCTAATAAAGGCGGTTTTATAATCCATGCCTCTCTATCTCTTCTCAGTTCTTGCAGCACCGAAATGGGCACTCAAAAAGATCAAAGATTTGCAACGCAAATTTTTATGGGGCTCCACAGGGCAAAACCGTAAATGGGCGCTAGTAAAATGGGTCACTGTCTGCACACCAAAAAAGCAGGGGGGGCTAGGATTGCGAGACCCGCAACACAGTAATACATTGATGGGAGCACGAATATGGTGGCAATGGGTTTCAAGCCCACAGAAGCCATGGGCCCAAATATGGACTGCAAAATATGCGAATAATTGTCTGCAGGAAGAGCTGATTAGAATCACCACTATAGACACAGGATCTCTAATCTGGAATGCAGCAAAACAGCATAAAGAGCTAATACAAAAGCACAGCTTCTGGGAGATATGCGATGGTCGAACTGTGTGTTTTTGGGTGGATTCGTGGCAATAGAGGCCAAAAATTGCAAAAATCCTTCCCCCTCCAAATCATGATGGAAATAACCTCAACCAAACTGACCATGTATCACAGTACTGGACTGAAAGTACCAATCAAGGCTTTAGGCAATGGAAACCTACTAAACAGATAATACATCATGAAACTGAAGATTTTTACTTAAATCTACACAAGGAACTCACCAGCAGGAAAATCAGATGCACCACTGGAAATGACGTTCTAAGATGGGGTTATACTCCAAGGGGAACTTACACAACAAAAGAAGCATATAAGTTGATGCTCCAAACACAGGAACCAATAGATCTTGCTTGGACTCGTCTCTGGACTACAGGAATATGGCCCAAAATCTCTACCTTCACTTGGTTGCTCTATCATCAGAGAATTCTCACTTGGGATAATTTAATTAAAAGAGGATTCCAGGGACCCTCTTATTGTCCTAATTGTAAAAAACAAGGAGAAACTATTCAACATCTCATGGATTCCTGCCACATGGCTAATCAATTATGGGAAAAACTCACTTTCAGATGTCAGCGACCTTGCAGAATCTTGGGGGATATCAAAGGTACCATCCGCAATTGGACCCCTGCGCCATATAAAAGCAAACTTTTAAATGCGCTATGGACAATTCTCCCAGGCTTCCTTTTCTAGACAATTTGGAAGGAAAGAAACAAAAGAATTTTCAAAAATCAAAGCACTACTTTGGAGATCATCTGGACCAATTTATGTCAAAACATTCAAGAAACCCTCGCTCTCCAACAGTGGAGTGTTGAGGACTTTCCCACTCAGGCATAGGAACAGAGTATATGGGACAACTGGCAATTAAAGCTCCCATAGGTTCAAATTGATCCCAACAAAGCAAGCATTATCGACAAGTAGCCATCACATTGGAACCCCCTTCCAACAAATGTGATCAAACTAAATTTTGATGGGGCATCAAAAGGCAACCCAGGCAAAGCAGGACATGGTGGAATATTTAGAGATCAAGAAGGTCGACCTCTGCTAATATACTTTGGTTCAATTGGATGGGACACGAATAACTCTGCAGAACTGGAAGGATTGTGGCAAGGTATGAACCTAGCACATCAACATAATTTTCATCCTATTATAATAGAAGGGGACTCCCAAATTCTAATACACATGGTTACCCAAATACAACTGGGAACCACAGCTTCGAGAGTCGCTACCAGCTGGAGACTAGCGGCTCGGCTCAAACTAATAGAGCAATGGATGAAAAATAGACGATCCACCACCTTCATTCACGTCAAAAGAGAAAACAACAAGGTGGTCGATCTTTTGGCAAACATAGGAGTTGAACATGATCAGGTCCTACAATCTGGAACAATCAATATTTTACATGACCAAGCTCAATTACAAGCATGCACTGACCTGGTGCACAAGGAAGCACATCTCCCAGATGCGGGTGCCCAACAAAGACAGTAAGGTGGCGGTAGAACGGGATGGCATGTGACCATACCACATGGCCCTCCGTAATCTGGCACATAAGTCTAAAAATGGCATTAACGCCAGCCATAAATGGCATTTAAGTGGGCGTCATCTTCAACCAGTCTGCAACTACCCACCTCGGCTTCATGCAAATATGATCTCTGGTGATAATCATACCACTGCACATGTCCATTATCCTCTGCCTCTGTAATGTCTCTGCCCTCAGGCAACTGCAACACCTAGCTCTCGCTCTACTACGGGGAGGCGTTGCAACCTCCTCTGTTGCATTGATTTAGGTCCGGGAACTCACTTCACTCAAATCCTGGCTTGCCATTTTGTCTTCCACTCGGCCTCTGCAGTTAGTCCCTCCTCTGAGCTGCCCGCTAATTCTATTGAGCCCTCTCAACACTCTGAGCCTAATCCTAGAAGAAATTCTCAAACCCCTGGTGTCAACATGTCGAGAACGTGACATCAAATGCGTAGTTGCACGGGTGGAAGTAGAGGAAGCTTGACTCGTCCCCCTCATTCTCCGGCCTCTGAATCCACATCCTCTTTGGCCCAGCAGACTACAGGGTGCTACCTAAACACTCGAAGTGGAAGAGGCCGCTCTCAACCTCATTGCCTCCATTCGATGCCCCCTGCTTCGCCTCCCAATGGCATTCCTTCCAATCCTACTTCACCTCCCAGTGGCATTCCCTCCAATCCACAACCGCGTCTCCATTCCGCCCAATTCATCTTTCGTTCCTCCATGAACAGGCCCATCATCACTGCCACCATCTCCATAACCTTTCATGAAATGGAGCAAGCAATTTAGGGTGGCCACCATTCCAGAACAATTGAGGAGCAGGCCACTGAAGGTGGTGGCCACACCACTGCTGAACCAACCATGATTGAAAAGAGCACTCACAGTGCAGGGATGCAGCAAACGGGGAAGGAGACGGACCCACAATTTAATTGACAAATTTCCATCGTCATAAGATTATATTCTTGATTAGAAACATCAAGTAAAGTCCATATGTGTACTTTAACATCATATGAGGAATCTATACAAACAATATTATCAGAAAAATGGATGGACATTGTTAGCACATACTTATATGTCTTGTGAATCTTTTAATTGTCCATATCAAAATCTACTGAAAAGGATACTATCACATCAATATGGTGACTTGTATATTAAGATCTAGCATTTTTATTGACAAAGTTTAGACTAAACGACAACTAATTTAAAAATGAAAAATACAATATAAAATATCCAAAGAAAAGACGTCAACAACTTTGTGCAATATGGGGAAATAATAAACTTATTATAAACGACTACAACACATAAAACTATAAATATACTAACAAAGAAAACTCTCAAAAATGCTTCCTTCTACTTAAGTATTAAGCACTTATCCTACGTCAAGAAATGAAATAGAGGCACCAAATCTTGGTAAAGGGAATATCATCGCTCTCACTTGACCAACTTATTAACCCTTTGATGGTACAAACATATTTACAATTTTATCAACTTGGAATTATGTAAAAATGTCATTTTCATGAATGATAAATAGATTTTTTGAATAATTGATATGACTTCCACTAAAATGGAGTCGTATTTATATAGTATATATGTAAGGAAAGAAGGATATTGTTGTTGTAAAATCTATTCCAAAACACCATAAGACATGTGTATGTAGCTGCTATTTATTATTATTATTATTATTCACACATGCACACAGATACATATACATGCCACGCAAAAGAAGAAGAAGATTTAGCAAGTAAATATGAATACCTTATAATCTAAGGATCTATATCTTTGTAAATTTATTGTTAACATAAGAATCATGATATGTTAAGGCTTGTACATTACCATTATTTAATACAACCAATATAAAAATGAAGCTTTCTCAATTTTGCTTATATAATTTTAAATGATTCCTAAAACCATATCCAAAAAAAAACCTTCCTTTCAAAATAATTTATAATTTCATACTTTATGAACTTCATAAATAGTTCATATTACATAATTATCACCCCTTTACCTCTACAATATCCATCAATCATGAATAAAATCCTTAAGATGCAGAAATCATCAATAATGGTGGACTACATAAACCACATTTTTTAATCTAATAACCATAGATACCAAGTGACCGGTCTTTGAATATTGTTGCCATTTTGTATCAATGTTTCCATTTTCACTATTATAGTGATAGGTTAAATTGTTTTATTTTCCTTTTTTTTAATTGCATATTTTTAGTTCAATGGCACAAGCACATCGAAGGATAAGTAACATTGAGAAGGGACAAACAACAATAAATCAATATGGATCCTTGACTTTCTATCTAATTACAAGAAAAACAAACAATTGCACTTTATAATCCCTTAAGTGACAAGAGACATTTACTTCATCCCTTTTCTTTGATATGCTCCACACATTAGATTCCATGAATCATAACCTTTATACAATAAGCACCTATATTATAAATACTTTGTTAGCTCAAGGGGTTAGCACAATTGATTGTTGTCAATGTTGTTGGGCATTTAGCTAGTTCCATGCTTGCAAATATCCAATTTGAATCCTCATGGTGATGCACGCTAATCTATGTTAATGAGTTTACTGGAGATAACATTCATAAATGTGGGGAAACAACCCTTAGACTTCCCTATAAAATGTTCCTTGAAATACAAAATACAATATCATAGACATATTGTTAAAGTAAAATGAATGATACTTCATTTCCGACTTCGAAATTTTTTATCTACTCATTACAGAAGTATAGAATTTTCTCAAATTATTTTCTATACTAAATATTATTGGCCAAACAATTTTTTGTTTTCATCGAAATCACCAACACATTAAAGTAAACAAAGAAAATAAATCCACATATTTCCCTATTTATTAGAATCCTAAAAGATAAGCAATGTTACAAAAAACAACCATTAAATAATGTATAAATCCTTCACTTTCTATCCAACTCTGAGAAAAATAAATCCTCCACTTTCTACAACATGATTATCATAACTATTCCAAAGAGTTCTTTCCTATTAAATTCTTATAACAAATGTAATGTCTATTCTCTTAAACCTATTTTATTTTTTATAAACATTAATATAACTTTTCAATTTCATCTTTTTAACTAGTGTCAACTTCTATCCCATCTTAAAAACCTTACCCTGATTCAGTATATACCTTGCATTATCAAGAGAGTATGTAGGCCAACCTTTGCATGCTTTCAAAAACTTCTCAATCTATGTTGCCTTATTCATTTTCAACCTTTCATCTAGCTAACTAAGTTGTCAAAGTGGGCCTCCCAAGCCATGATCTTATCATTGATGTATAACTTTTTAAATTCAATTTTAATGTGGCTGAGTTAAAAATCAAAACGTCTTTAACATAGGAAGTTTGCATTTATGAACTTTTTAATTGTAAATGTTTATGAACTTTTTAATCTTAAATGTGTATTTAAGAGATACATTTTATATTATATATCTAAACTTTTATTTCCAATATTATTTAAGAATTTCGCTTTATTTTTAATGAATTTTTAATGATCATAATGTAATTTCTTACCATTTTGCTTTGAAACGGTAACCAAATTGCCTCTTCTTTTAAAAGAAATTTAACGAAATTATTGAAAAAATAGAGTAAATAATAAAAATTAATGAATGTATCTTTACATAGTATAAGAAAAAGATATATTTTATTTTTAAAGGGTGGAATAATTCATTATAAGAAGATTGTTACGATGAAAATTCATTATGTACTCTTGAAAAGTTTCCCACATGAGGTACTTCTTTCTTTTTTTTTGTAAGTTGGGGTGAGACTCTCCGATTTACATGTCCATTATGTACCCCTCTACGAGGGAAGGGTAGCCCAAGATTTGAACCCAAGACTTCCGGTTCGGTGAGACTTCATTTCCACGGCCCTTGCCGCTTGAGCTACCCCATGTGGACGAGGTACTTCTTTTTCACTTAAACTCTTAATAAGCATTTAATTATGTTAGAGGCTAAAGTATCACAAATATAATATTAAAATTAAGCATCAATAGGTAATGATTCAACAATATAGTCAAACTAAAGTGCTTATTGTTAGGAATTTTCATAAGTTTCTTGTGGTGGATCATGATAAATATTGTCATGTATGAGTGCTATGCTAATTACATGTGTAGGGAGAATAACACCATGCCAATATCTCAAAATCGTTGGCACCACCATTTAGTGAATGCCACCTAGAATAACATGAATAGAGTGTAGATTGATGCCTTTGATAGTTATGAGATGTTGGTGTGGTGTTATCCTTCTTACACATTGTGGCACTATCTATGCAACGTAATGCTAAATGGCATCACCAACTATCATGAGGCAAGACTTTTTGTTCCTCTTGCATGTTCTATACCACTTAAGAATCCTAGTCACTCTCTGACACTAGCATGACCTTGCTAGTTGGGCACGACCATCAACTGCTTATATCAACCATAATATACCTACTTAACATGTCCTAACCAAATGCAAGCTAGACACCTTTAACTATGTAAAATGTTAGAGGGCTTGTTTCACCATAGGCAATGTCGCGTCATCACCACCTGACCATATGCAACCTATTGTTGCCTACTTTAAGCGAAGCATACTTGAACATTTAATTGCTCAACATGAGACCATGATATCATCCATTTAATTTAACATGTGATAGTCAAGAAGATCATGTCCCTCCTTTGCTAGACATTCACATATCATCAATGCTCTTATCAATAATGTTACCTTGCCATGCAAAACACATACAATCTACCACATTACTAAGTTGCACTAAGTTACACATACAAAGAGAGCGACAATGCAGGGAATCCCAAGACAGCGCATAGCTAGCAGGCTGTAGCAATGCGAGAGGCACAAGTGTTTTGCACAGTGCTAGGTGGCACAGAGAGGTGTGCAATGGTGCGAGATGCATGGAGATGTTGCAGTAGCGCAGATGTCAGAGAGGGAGCACTTGTCAGCAGCAGGTAGAGCTTCAGCATCAGAGGGTGTTTCTATCCCAACAGGGAGGTCAGTTGGGAGGTGCAGTGCGGATGCAATGCTGGGAGATAGAACCAGCAGCAGCATGGATGCAGTCAGAGATCAAAGTGACAGAGGCTAGAGCAGTCAGATACTGAAGAGCACAGAGATGCAGAGTTTCAGTCGACAGAGGCAATAGCAGTCAGAGACTTTGATGACAGAGCAAGTGGACCGGCCAGATGTGTTGCATGGAGAACATTCCAGAGTTACAGGATTGGGTTTGAGAGGAAGCCTTTCTTGTTGAGAGGGAGTGTTGAAAAGTGTGCAACAAGAAATGCTTGTTGAGAGTGCAACAAGATGATGGAGCTTAGTGAAAAGAGTCGCCTTCACTAAGTGGGCTCGCAGGCCATTTTTTTGCGCAAGTCTATTTTTAGACTATGTCTATTTTTAGACATATGGATCATGTCTATGGATTGCAGGTTACTGTTTATGGATGATTGGTCAAGTTGGGAAAAATAGATGGACTTCTATTTTTGATGAAAGTGTGAGTGATCACAGTGTGAGTGATCAAAGTCTATTTTTAGACTGGCTATCAAAAATAGAAAAGTCAAATATTATTATCTCATAATAATATTTGGACTATAAACTTGATCTTATTCTCTTGGAGCACTTCAGGATGAGCTACGGATGTGGTAAATGCAGATCCCAGAAGGAAATACGTGGTTACCTATGGGATGACTAATATTTTCATGCAGGACTTCAGTTAGAACTCAAGTGAGTTGAGTTTAGTGGACTGGAGGTGCAGTTGATGGAGTTGTGTTCAGTTTAGCTTTGTTAAACTGGTTGTATTTAGTCTAACTGATCAATAGACTAGAGATGAGTTGGGTGAATTAGTTATTAATTAATTCACAAGTTATTAACTCATAATACAACTATAGAATACATCAGTTAACTTAGTTGCATGTCAGTGAATGTTCAGTTCAGCAGGGACAGGTGGTAGAGAATCAAATTGCTATCAGTTGTGACTATAGTTGTGCACCAGATCTTGCACAATCACGGGATTGAGTATGCCAATGAGTTTGCTCACGTATTTTCCCAGTATTGTAGCCTTTGCTCACGTCCAACAAAGTGTGAGTGATTATTTTGAGGTGAAATACGAGTTTGGTGAGTCATTCTCATCAGTTCTTGAGCAGGTATTGAGCTGGAGAGGCAGGCGAGCAGTGGAATAGATTTGGAGATCAGATCTGAGCTGTATTGTGTGTAACAGGTGGAGCTGGTACAGGATTGCTTGTGATAAGCATTGTACTTTGTATTGTTACATGATTCAATCAATATAATATATAGATAGTTGGGGTTTTTAGCGAGATGCTTTCCACGGGATACATACTGTGTTAATGAGTTTGATTGATGCTTCTATGTGTGCCTGTGAATGTTTCTGCTTCTGTAAATTGATGATCAACGTAGAGGAGATTATGTATTATACATGTTCCGCTTATAATTGTATGATCAGGATAATCTCTGTGAATATGTGTTAAATTATTCAAAATTTCTACACTACTTAGATAGGTTCATATACATGTGCAAGAAAGCTATTGCTTGGGTAAAGGCCATGGGATGGAAATAAGCCAGTAGGAATCAAAACATGTGCAAATGTGACAACATAAAAGAGAGCCAAATATATAAGGGAGGAGGAGGAAGCAAAATACAAATAAAATATCAAAGGTTGAACATGAGGCCACTAACACACATAGAGCATTCAATGGTGGAATAAGAACTCTATCTACATCTACCCATGGTAGTGGATTCATAAACATAGGCACAAACATCCCTTTAAGGTGTAGAATAATGTAAAAACTCCTTGATCAAGGTTGTAGGGATGATGTGGATACAAAAGTTTACGATTTCTCTTTGCATGTGGCATATCATTCAATGTTTTTTGCTCACCTTATTGGCACAAAATGGTTACCACCATCAATGATGCCCCTAAAGGATACAAGAGCCCTGAGTATGACAAAGCTAGAACCGTGAGACTTGATTGAGAAAAAGGCAAAATAAAAAATGCTTTGGGTAAATTCATAAATGCTTGGAATGAATATGAGGTATCCATTGTATCTGATGGTTGAACAAATGTAAAAGGCAGGTCATTGATAAGTGTTCTTGGTGTGTTTTTTGTTGGTGTAGTCCTCCTTTCATCTCATGACTACTTAGAAAAATTCAAGACCGACATCAACATTGCAGAACCATTAATTTAAACAGTTCAAACTATTGGTACATACAATGTCATCCAAGTCACTATTGATAATGTTTTTAATTGTAAGGTAGCGGGAACAATCAATGAGGATAGATACCCCAACATATTTTGGTCTGGGTACTTGGTTCACACAATGAACCTTTTAACACATGACATTATTAAGATAAAGGAACCTGAATACAAATGGATTGGTTCATTGTACAAGAGAGGTAAGTACATGATAAGATTTATTACCAATCATAACAATGCCAATGCCTTTTTCCGCAATCTCTCAAGGTTGGAGCTATTGAAGAATGTAAAGACTAAATTTGCTAGCTATTACCTCACCTTTAGGTGCCTTTTGAAAGTAAGAGATGCAATGGCTAGTATGGTATCAAGTGAATCATGGCAAGTATTAAAGGACAAGAATGCAATCGCACCTGTCAGGGAAGATTTTCAAGAGGTGGAGGGCACCATTCTTAATGATCAGATTTTGGGCAAGTGTGAAGTATGTTTTGCAGTTCACCAAGCCCATTTATAACATGATTTGTTTTGCAAGTACAGATGTGTCGGTGATTGGGGAGGTCTATGAGCAGATGGATAACATGCTAGGGAAAATCAAAGATAATGTTCAATCGAAAGATGCCATCTTGCATGATAATATTCACAACACATGTGGTTGAAAGATGGAATAATCTTAATGTTTCACTCCATGCCTTGACATATGTCCTTACACAAAAATACTACTCTCCATCTTGGTTGGCCAAACTTGCACCTAGGGTTGGGGTTAGGAGAAAACCCCATACAGATCTAGGGGTACAAAATGGGTACATGCTAGCACTAAACAATCTAGTTCTTGATAGGGAGGAGTGTACAAGATTGCATGGAGAATCAAGAAAATTCCTCGATAAGATTACATTTTTTGGTACTTTGCATGCAATTGATGATAAATATATATTGGATCCTATTGAATGGTGGAACATGTATTGGCAATTAAAGTGCTTTCACAAGTGGTTAATACTTCTTCTCTAGAGAAGTGTTGGAGCAGTTATAGCCTCATCCACAATGTTAAAATAAATTGCCTCAATGGAAACTAGGCAAAATGCTTGGTTTATGTACACTACAACTTAAGGTTGATGACACATTATTGTAGGCATACTCGATTTGATAAGGCATATATCACTTGGGACAACAACACAATAGAGGATAATTTGGAGGATGGAGCCTTACATTTAGAATAGTTGGAAGCATAATTTTTGGACAATGAGGATGATAGTCATCAAGCAACAACAACAACATCAACAATAATGCCACTCTCATCCACTAGTAGGGCTCAAGTTGCACTAGCTTTTCCACAACCTCCATCAACAATATATCATGGAGGTCATGTGCCTTCTGGTCTTGAACGTAGTTCATGACCATTGTAGAGTCAGAATATGTGGGAGGAATCTCCCATTTTTCATAAATCACGAGAAAAGAAATTAGAAGTTTCTCGTGGAAAGAATAAATTTGAGTAGATAATATATTTATTTTTCTTTTCTAGTTTATAATACTTTTTATAACTATTGACTCTTTCATATTTATTATGGTATTTTTTGTAAACAATACATGACAATTTAAGTTTCAAGTTTGAAGTTGGCAATTATAACTTAATGGTAATGCCAAATTCATGATAATCTGTCGTAGGAAAATTACTTTATTCAATGACTTACACCTTACTTAGGTCACACTAGTGGTTAAATGGGCGTGATTATGAATATGATGCTTCGTGAAACATTTCGTTTCATGTTTGATATTCTTTGTTATAGTTTGGTAATGGTTACAAGTACAACTTTAGTGATGACAAATGAATTTTGAAACTTTGAAACTTTAAGGTTGATGGGAATTGAGATGTCATGGACCTATGATTGATGAAGATTATAACTACTAGATGATTGATCTTATATGGTTTAATCCATGTTTATTTATATTTTATATTTTATATTTTTATTTTTAACTAATTCATCACTCTACATGCTTTTGTTCACATATATGCATCAATATATATAAATATATATTATATAAAAAATGTTACTAAAAACACTCACGACCTAGAAGCTTTTGAAAATTGTCGCTCCCACTCCCTCTTCCAAGCAGCCTTGCACTAAACTAAACTGAACATCTCGATTGAGTATTTCATACCGCTCAAGAACATTGGTTGTCATAGAACATCACCATGACTGTCTTAGTTGGGAATAAACATCAATTGCTTGTAACACCTGTAATACACCTAAACAACATATTTTAATCAAAACCCAACTAGGCACCTTCAATTGGGTATAATTAGAGTGCTCGTTTCACCTTAGGCAATATTGTGTATTCACCACCCAAACATAGCAACCCATTGTTGCCTCATTTGGAGCAAGCATACTTGATCCAACTGATTACCTGGTGTGAGACCATGCCATCATCCATTTAAGTCGATATGTGATATTCAATGATGATCATGTCCCTTCATTGTTAGACATTCACGTATCTTCCTTGCACTTATCAACATTGTTACCTTGCCACAAACAACACACATAATCGATCACATTAGTAAGTCATGTTGTCCTTCGTCCCACTCGATAAGACATCTTTCTTTCTCTTAGCCTATTTACCAATACATTATCCACACCATCTTAGGAATCACTTTGACTCAATCACCAAGACTACCAAAGTATATGGACTCTGCATGCAACTCCCCAAATATGTTTGACACACTTTCCGTTGTACTATGAACAATAACACCTTGTGTCAGATACTTACACTAACCATTTTGAGGTGTTATTATGACATTAACTTTCTTGCAAAGTGACTCAGACATTGTGATATTACTCGTTTTGTAATACATCTCAATCATCCATCGATATTATTCTAGAAAACATCATACTGGTGACATCAATAATAATTTTAAAATATTAATATAATATTATTTTCACTATTATTATGAGCCTTGTGACCTAAACAACAATTTTGACATATTGATATAGTATTATTTTTGCTATTGAGTAGGTCACTTGTTACCAATAATATTTATCCTCATGATACATTACACATCTAAATAATATTTATTTTCATTCCCATGACACATGACAGATCTCAATGAAGTATTCCAATTCAAACAATACCACTTATAGTACTGCGCGCGCAGGGCACCCATGGCATTATTCCAAGTAACCGCTTAATGATGCCACCAACGATTTCGAAATAGTGGCGTAGAGTTATACTCCTTGGAAACAATAAGGCATCATCATGCCCCTTGCGCGCGGCTATATTTATCTTCATCCCTCATGGTGCGAGAGTCGAGACACAGAGGTTAAATGAATAGCTTTCAAATAAACAGAAATCACACGGTCAACCCAAATTATTTCTGGAAAAAGTAAAAGCAAAATTTGAGGTGGAAATTATATTGGTGCCACTTCATACATGTGCGCAGAGGAGATAAACAATAAGAAATGATCAGCGCTCTCGCTGCCATCCTGCAACTAAATTGCGAGAGCCCTCTGTTGGGTTAAGCCGCGTCGAACGCCAAGGGCCCGGATGGTAGCCGAGCCCAATCCATCGATCGCCATGTCCGGCGGATTGTGTTGAAGCGATTGGGATTTGAGCACCAGTCTGTTACAGGGCAGCCGATGTTGCTGCTGCTGGCGATGGCGGTGGTTTTGTCCAGAACAGTCTACAGGTTTGTTTTTGCAGACGATTTATGCCAAGCTCAGTTATTTTGATATCAACTAATATGAACGCTGGGCGTGAATGAATGCGATATGGTTTAAAATTTAAAGGTTTAGGGTATTTTACAGGGGGGTTCAATATATTTCAAGGGTTTGATACTTAGAGGTGCGATTAGTGGTTCTCGTGCGATGAAAATGGGGAGGAAAAATTACCCTGCTTCGGCTTCTGATTATAAATTGCTGGAGGAGGTTGGGTATGGAGCGAGTGCCACCGTGTACAGGGCCATCTGCTTGCCTATGAACGAGGTCGTGGCCGTTAAGTGCCTGGATCTTGACAGATGCAGCAGCAATCTGGTGAGTTCATTTCTTCATTTTCTTTTTGGGTTTTGTTTTTGAGGTTGTTTTATGTTTAATTAGTATAAGATCAAATGAAGATTCTCCACTGAGTATGACTCTTGGACAATTTTGACGAATTTCCGCACTACTTTACCCAAGCAGATTACTTAACATAAGCTTTCAATTGGTTTAGCAAAGCATTCTGTTAAGCCTTTTATGTCGAGTTTGACGTTAGGACAGTTTGATTAAATTCTACATTGCTCGGCATGGAAAGACCGATTAATATATGATTTGAAGTGGCTTTGCTCTGTGTTTTTAAAAGGTTTTCTCTGTCAATGATCATTTCTGGTTAGTTTGTGCTTTTGAAAAATGCTTCATATGAAATTAATACAGACTCTCACCACCGCATTGGGCAGTGTTTTTTTATTTTTATTTTTTTTCTTTCGGGTTCTTTCTTTATTGGAATTGTGAGACGAAGAGAGAGAAAATTTTAATCTATTTTCCGTTCTATTTGTTTTTGTAAAATGAGCTAATTTTGACTATAAAATATATAAAAAAGGTTACAAACACACCAAACTATGGACAGTAGTCGGAAGGGACAGCCAGGCAGTTATACAAAATCTGAGGGTCTTTCTGGTACCATGTCTTCACCTCAGTGGGTTGTTTTGGTAGTATGAACTGAAAAACAAAACAGAGACACAAACAGAGACCCCATGGATCTAAAAACACAGTGATAGCAGAGACCCTGTGGGTCTAAGACAGAGACCTGCAGGAGCTAAAACAGAGCTATAAAATTGATTCATAAGAAAGCTAAACAGCATAACCTGGGAGTCATTCTTTGGAGCTAGGGTTCACATCAATGAGTGTGGGAGGGGTGGGCCTTTGCTCCTGTGGACTAAGCTGCTTCCTTTGATACTTCTGCCATGACACATCGGCTTCTTCTTTTTCCTGATCTAACCTACTTGCTGCCAGCTCTGCCTCCTCTGCCTCCGCCTCCTCACTAGCATCCTCCCCATTGCCTGCCTCAGAACCCCCAATAGCATTGATGAGATTCTCATACTTGCTGTTCAGTTGGTCCATCTTCTTGAGAATCTCACTGTTTTCGTTTCCCTTATGTTCTAAAGCCCATGCCACAAACTATTTGATTTGCCAATATAATCCACTGTCTTGGAATATTTGGTGTCCATGCTCCTTGAAAACCCAGCGTCTGGAATCCATGGAAGAATTTATTTATTAACTCTGTTGCTTCAGGTGCATTCCATTTCCAGCCTTATTTTGTTATCTACATCCTCCACCTCGTGTTTAAAATTTGCTGAAAATCTTCTTTGGTTGGCTTCTCCAAGAGCCTTTGCTTGCAGCTCTTTCTTCTTGGCTTCAGATGGCGTGGTCATCAAGTTGCCCTTGTTCCGCTGCTTTGTCGTAGTTGCTCGTGTTGGAGAGCCTTACCTGCATCCATGGCCACAGTTTCCCCGGTATTTCAGCGCCTTCCTACCAGACTGTTTCAGTGTTTTAACAATCCAACAGCGTATAGCCTTACCTGCATCCATGGCCACAGTTTCCCCGGTATTTCAGCGCCTTCCTACCAGACTGTTTCAGTGTTTTAACAATCCAACAGCGTATGCCTCACAGACTCTAGTTGGACTGGCAATCCAGACAGGTGACACTGTAGGAATGACACCCGAAACAAACAAGCATCTCTCGTGCCGATTGGAAACTTTTATGGCTGCACTGTCTCACCATTATGGGCAGAGTGGTTTGATCTGGCCTGTTGTCAGTCATTATGCTCCTTTGTACTTCATGGTGATAAGCTAAGAGAGATTCAAAATTCACCGAACTTCAACCGAATTCGAATTTGATTGATCAGGTTCGCCGAACAAAATGCGGAACTCGAACCTGAATTTGAACCCCGAACTTAATCCCGACTTCATGAATTTCAAATTAAATGCGCCATTAAATTCGTTTTAGGTTCGTTGAGGTTCGTTTTTTCCCAGTTTTAAAAAATTGGAATTTTATGCGGGCTCGTCTAAATCAGGAATTCATTTTTTCGCAGTTTAAAAATTAAAAAATATTTAAATTTCGTTGTTTATGTGGCCCATGGGTTTGGTTTTGTTGCAACTTGTGGGTTTTGTTTTGTTTTATAAAACAGATCAGTGACCAAAACACATTGACCAATCCATAAAACCAAAACAAAGCTCTCCGCGGGTTTACGACGCATAGTGGCATATATAGGTGACCACTTACAACACGACGCATAGTGGCATACACAGCTCGGCCACACAGCTCTGCCTCGTGCATGCCTACACAACTCGGCGGCTCAGCCCTCTCTTGCAAGTTGCACACATACACAGTTGTGTACTAGTACTTGTTTTGTTTTTATTTATAAACAACTCTGCCCTCTCCTGCACATGCACGTATACACAGGCTGAGACTCTATTGGACAACAAACGGCATCCCTGAGGCAATGTAAGGGTTTTGAAGGATTAATCTCTGTGGCAGCAAGGGTGACTGGCAACAAATTATCATCTAGGCCGACGGCCAACCTCAAAAGGCAGCGGATCACACTTGGAGATAATTCAGAGTTTTGTTGAGGGCTGCAGTTCTGACAGAGCAGTGAGCTGCCTTCAACAAGCCTACAAGCAGTCTCTAGCAAGCCGCACTGTCCAGACTCTAGCCTCTAGGTAAGTAAAAAATTAAAATACATGTTTTTTTTACCAGTTAAATACAATTTACTAGTTTTTTATCAGTAAGTCACAAATTACAATTTATTAGTTTTTTTAATATAGTGTTTGGACTCTCAGGCTTCAACTTGAGAGATCCAGACTCTTTAAAGTTATTTTATAAATTATAGTTTCATAATTTCATCATACAAAAAAAATATAAAACTAATAAAAATGTAAATTAAAAAAATAAATTTGCAGACATTTCAGGCTTCAAGCCTTCACCTCAGTCTTCAACAATCAGAAGTTCAAAACCTTCAAATTTCAATGGCACCCCCAAAATCAACTACTGTAGCATGGAATTTTGTCAAAAAAGAGGGGAAAAATCTTTTGTGTCAACTGTGTGGACATCAATTCACTGGCTCTTTAACTAGAGCAGTGGATCACCTTCGCAATATTAGCAATGGAAGTGGAGGTGGTGATGAAGGCTGCACTAAGATCTCTGATGAACAAAAAACCACAGTGGAGAAAGACTATTTCACTTCAAAGATGGAAAAGGAAAAAAGGGAAAATAAGAGGCAACGAATTGAGAGGGAGATTGCCATGTCTTCCTCCAACACCATTAATTCAACCTCAACCATTGGTGGATCAAGTTCTGCTCAAGTAAAAACAGGTGGAACCAAAACATTAAATCAATTTTGGAAACTTGTTGAGAGACAAGAAGTTGATGATGCTGTTGCAGAATTCTTTTATGCATGTGCAATTCATTTTAATGTGGCGAGGAGTCCATATTTTAAAAATGTAATTAAAAAGGCCATTGATTTTGGGAAGGGCTATGTTCCTCCTGGATTTGAAGCTTTAAGGACAACTTTGCTAAAGAAAACAAAAGACAAAGTGACAGGAAAGTTGGTTCAGATTAAAGAGTCTTGGAAGCTTACAAGATGCACAATTTTGAGTGATGGTTGGTCAGATTTGTGTCATCGCCCATTGAACAATGTGATTGTTTATAGTCCTCAAGGGGTACTTTTCTTGAAGACAGTAAATGCAATGGATCGAGTGAAGACATCAGAATTTATTTTTGGAATTTTGGATGAAGAAATTCAAGAGGTTGGGGAGGAAAATGTGGTCCATGTTATTACAGATAATGCATCAAATTGTGTTGGTGCAGGGAAACTGATTATGGAAAAGTATAATTACATTTATTGGACCCCTTGTGCAACTCACTGCTTGGATTTAATTATGCATGACTTTGCCAAATTTCTTTGGGGCAACAAGACAATTCGAAGAGCCAAAACAATTGCAAACTTCATCATCAACCATCGTCTCACTTTGAGCATATATAGGAAGAATGCATCAAAAGAGTTGTTGAGGCCTTGTGATACACAGTTTGCCACTTTTTACATTACTCTGAAAAGAGTTGTTGAGGAAAAACGAGCCTAAGAGTTGTTTTTTGCAATACTGAGTGGGAGAGATCTACCCTTTCAAAAGAAACTAAGGGGAAAAATGTTGAACAAATAGTGCTCAATAATGGCTTTTGGGAAAATGCAAACAAGGTTTTAAAAATATGTGGCCTAATTGTTAATGTGTTTCGCATGGTTGATGGTGACAAACCTTGTATGGGTTTTGTTTATGAAAGCATTGATTATTGCAAAGAGACCATTGCAAGTGCTTTTAATAATGTGGAAGCTGATTACCGGGAGATATGAGATTTAATTGATAAAAGATGGAAGATGATGCATAGTCCATTACATGCAACAACATACTATTTGGACCCTAGATTGTTTGGGTTATCAGGACATAGGGATAAAGAAGTCATGAATGGACTTATCCAGGCTATTGAGAAGCTAAATCCAGATCTAGAAATTGCAGGTTTGGTCAGAAGTCAGTTGAGGGCATACAGGTTAGAAGAAGGGTTATTTGGAACACAATCAACAAAGTATGATAGGAGAAGAAGTGATCAAGCAGTATGGTGGGAATTTTATGGTTCAGGGGCACTAGAATTGCAAAATTTTGCAATTCGTATCTCAAGCCAGGGATAAAGTGCATCAACATGTGAAAGGAATTGGAGTTCCTTACATTCATTTCAAGAAAATAAATAGATTGTTATCTGGAAGATTAGAAGATCTTGTTTATGTTTGTAGTAACTTGTAGTTGGCTTTGAAAAATGTGGCTAAAGAGTCATCCAATTTCTCTACTCCGTGGATTGATTCTGTTCCAAATGCATCAATGGATGAAGCTGATTTTTACATTGATAGTGACATTGATAGGGAATTGAGTGATGAATCTGATGCTGAAGCATCTAGCGGATTCACAGCTCCTACTGCTCTTGATGATATAGAATTTTTTTATATAACAAGTGGGCCACAGGAACATCAAGAATAAAACTCCTGTTCTTGTTTTAGATTTCTAGTTTACTTTTTGCGTGAACAATTTTCTAAAACTGCCAAGCTACTTTAAACTTCCAAGTTTATATATTTTGAATATTTTTTTATGAGATTGTTTTCAATATATGAAATCTGATATGGTCCATGGTTTTGTTGAATTTGATATGGGTGTGAATGTATATGATGAATTTCTCACCTTGTTTACTATGTATGGAAGTTGGTTCTTTATTGGCACTCACTTTCATTGTTTATAAAATTATGTGGAAATGATTTAAATCTTTGAGCAATAATCTTATGTGTTTGCAATGTGCATTATGGACTTTGAATTTGACTTCAAATTGATTTTTTTTTTTTTTTTTTTTTTTTTTTTTTTTTTTTTTTATATATATATACATTTTTTTTTATTTTTATTTTTTTTTGTTTATCAAATTTCTATATGTCGAATTTTATTGGCAAAATTTTAGGTGTTGAACTTTATTCGAATTTCAAGGTCGCCGAACTCGAACACGAACATGAACCTAGTGACTTAGGCGATAAGTGATGTTGGAGAATCAAGTCGTGATGACGAGGATCCTTCATTATTTGCCCCCTGTACTCTTTACATGGTCAGCGCACCATTTGTCGACCTAGGGTTGCAGGGGAGGCCCCCCCTCCCCGAATCCGCTCCTGAATTGCGCTCCCAATTCACCCCTGTTTGGGAGTGATTTCTCTCGAAAAAAATTCACTCTCTAGCTTTTTTCGCAAAGATGCTCCAAATGCAATCTTTTTCAAAGAAACAAGAATTTTTAAGTGGGGCAACCTAATATTAGCCTATGGCCTTAGTATTGATATGCAATTCATAGTAATGTTAATTTCTTAAAGTAAAAGGATGAAAATGAAACATCCTTTTACTTAAATTTTTAACATTACCATGAAATGACTCAAGATGTTTGAGAGTGGTTCCGACGGTCCGATCTCATTGGATTTTATATGGAGAAAGTAGAATTTTAGATCTCACACAAAATCTAGCAGCTTATTAGTTTTTTAGGATTTGGGGGATTGCAATGTTTCCATTGGATTTTGTCATGTACTAGGGTATGGAACCCGTATTTAATCAAGAGCACCAAACCCTCTATGTACCTTGATGTTAGTGACATTGGTTGTCGAACTCCTCTATCACAACCCTACTAAAAATGTACCCATCACTCAAATAAAATCTCGAGTTGACATGCCATGTTTTTTTCTATCTTATGTTAATGCTTAGAGGGTGATATTAAATGACAAAGATCCCAAGTGTGAAAATTCCTTAAACTCGAGAATTCCTACTGCAACAACTGATGATATTTATCCTACTTGTTAGATTTACATGAACAAGTAATTTGCAGTTTCCAACGACAAACATCGAAATACATACATTGCAGCCTACACCATTAAAATAATATGCCGAAACAAGAAACTGAACAATAGAGAAAGATACAACACAAATGACATAGTTGTTTTTGAACAAACGTCCTCGAAAACCCAATGCGGGAAAACCAATGCAGTAGATCTGAGGGTTTTTATTATTAAGCTGAAGTTATTTTTGAATACAATCTCTGGATGCCTTGCTGGCAATCTAGTACAAAGAATATCACTCGGCATAAGAAATTAGTGAGATTACCTCACTCTACACTGCAAGTCCCGGCTGATCCGACAGCTGAACCAACGAGTTCCTCAGCTACTTCTGCGCTGCCCTTGCGTGGGCCTGCGTCAGCCTCTAAGGCACTGTGTCACCTCTGCTGGGAATCGATTTGCCTTCTGGAGTTGATTCCAGCCCTCCCGGCTCAGAAACGTCAGCCTCAACAAATTCAGACTTTTGCGTGAAGGCTTTTGCGCTGCTCTGCGTGGGGCCTGCATGAGCCCTTCCTGGCTCTGCGTGGGGCCTACGTGAGCCCTTCCTGGCTCTGCGTGGGGCCTTCATGAGCCCTTCCTGGCTCTGCATCACCTTCTCTGGCCTCTGCGCTGCCTCTTTTGTGTGTCTCTCTGCCTCCCCGCTGAGTATTCTTGGCTCCAGAGAAGATCCTCCAGCCAAAACTTCCTCTGCCCCTCTCTGTGTGATCACTACAAATCACTGCGCTGCCTCTAGCTTTAACAGTTCGATCTTACTGATCAACTCTTTGTGTATTTTCCAAATGACCCTCAAGCCTCCTTAAATAGTCTTCTCGTTGACATTCAACGACCCATATTAGAAGCTAATCAATGGCTAAGATCTTTTCTGCTTGATCCTCGTCTTCTTCTAGAAGTTACACCCACAGTTAGATTAATACCCATTAATTATTTTAATCTCGTAAGTTTAGACTTTTTTTTTTCTAAATAAGACTATACTATTATTCACAGTAAAAGAGTAAATTTACAACATGGTGAGCATAGTGAGCCAGCTAGCCTGAGAGGAAGGCCGTTTGAAACAGAAAATGTCCAAAACTAAGAAATTGGACGAGACTTTGTTTGGCATTCCCACGCAGGGGATCCAGAGGAATACAAACAACAAGTAAACACAACATAAACAAAAGATTGACCTCGACACGATAGCAGAAACTAAGTTCGACACATTTAACAAAAAAGCCCTCTCAACTGGGCTGCAAAACCTGTTAAGAAGTTGCAAAGCTTGATTAAACATCTGGTGTCTCCTCCACAATCCTGTACCAACCCCCTTCAGCCAGGTCCTGAGCTTGAGTCGCCTCATTTTCGTGCATGACCGGAGGAACATGCGCCATTGGAGTTACATTGACAATGCTGGCCAGCGGTTCCATCTCCCGCGGTGAACCTGCAATTGGCATCAGAGCACTGGGATCGCCCTCTTCATGGGCTTCCTCTGCAATTGGCAATGGAGCACTGGGATCGCCCTCTTCTTGGGCTTCCTCTGCAATTGGCAACGGAGCACTGGGATCGCCCTCTTCTTGGGCTTCCTCTAGAAAGAGGATAGAAACATGTGCAGTGATTCGTGGGCGATTCAGGGAACAGTTGAAGGTGAAGATAGCTGAGCCGAAGGAAGGCGAAGACGAAGAGCCTGGGGAGCTGGGTTCGAGAAATTGGCTTGGCCTCAGAATGCCCCTTCTTCCACTGCGTGAGCGAGGGTCCTGACTCGAGGTGGCGTCACCGGAGGAAGGGCGAGAAGGAGTGCCCCTCGCTGAGCCTCTGCGGCTGAGCATCCTTTGGCGGAGCCGAGGCATGACAACACCGTGAATGTAAATCGAACCAACAACCGGAGAGGTGCAACGCGGACTAAACACACAAGCCTGCAGACGGGTGCCCAAAGCCACAATGGAGGACGGTGAAGTAGAGCCAAAGCCTGACCACCACAGAGACTTCTCACTTGCAGCACCCGCAACCATCCAACACAGCACAAGAAACAACAGAGTGAACCATGGCGGAAATTGGCTATTAAACATTTTCCTCTACCTCGAGACCGTCCCGCCATAACTATGGCATTCATGGGAGCCGAGAGCCGATAACAATCAGTGCATGCGAGGAGGGACGACGAATTAATGTTAACCTTAGACATTCCCTTACATTTTGTATATCCCACTTGCGGATGATCCTCCCTCCACATGGCTTTCAGTCCTCTGTACATGTCTGGCAGGTGGCGTCTCGGCTCCGCCCACTCCAGTCCCATCGCAGTGAATGCGCCTCTAAACACCCGCATCCGGGGTTCGTAAGTTTAGACTTAGGGGTCCCATTAAAAATAATTAATTATTTTAATAAAACTGTCTCCGGCCGTAATTTCCCAAATCGCTTTTTGGATTCTTTGGAATACATATGCCCAAGCCTCCCTGCAAAATTTTAGACTTAGAGCACATTCGATGCTACCAAAAATCAACACTCCCTCTTAGCGAGGAATGTGCTCTAGCAATGCCTCCCATTGAAGCATCACCTTGACTTCATAACATTGTCCTCAACATCGCTGATGTCTGACATGCTATCCACCAACAACTGCGTTGCTGCTGCAACTCTACTGTTGTTGACATTGCCACTGTCAACATTGCATTCATACTACAACCCTCTCTGAATTTCTGCATCTGTGCTGTCGCTGACACTGCCAATTGCCACTGCACTGCAAACTGCTGCTACTACTGCATGAAAACAGAAAAACATCCCAAATTACTGAACAAGTGTTCAGCATAGATGCATCTCGATGCTGAAGATTTGACTGTTGCTAGTCCCACGTTGTCCCTTTGAAGCCACTGCGCTGCTTCATTGTGCCTCTCTGCGCTGCTGCAACTTTGCACTATGCTGCTCAGATTTGGCGTTTTAGCCACTGCATCTGTCGCTCCAACACTCCTCTGCATCATCTGACACTTAGTCCATCCTGCTACTAATCTGGGCTCCCATAGCAAGGAATCGATTTGAGAGGTGGGCTCCTCAAGGATCCTGCCCATCTGTAGCTCTTTCGAACTACAACTCTAAATCAACCCACCTCCCTCCTGGAGGTATCTCGGCGGTCATGGGGAACTCCTCCTCCTCGATCTTTGCAGGTGCAGCCTTTGGATCGTGCTTCTCATCTTTGTCTTTCTTCTTGAGAGGACATTGTGTTGCGTAGTGACCCATTTCACCACACCTGAAGCATATAATCTTCGAGACGTCCTTCTTCCGCCTTCGCTGCTCATGCTGCCCCTTGGATGCAAGGGCTACATTCTCATCCTCCTCCTGGGGCTTCGACCCACTGTTGCTGCGTCCATCAAGCCTGTACTTGACTAGATATCTCCTCAACTCTTCCTGCTTGAGAGCTTCCCACATACTATCCCAGTCTGGCAAAGCTGCCTTGCCCATGATGCTCTATACAAAGACTTGCCACTCTTCTGAGACTGAGTTTAGGGCCAGCGTCATCATCTCGGAACCTTGAGGTGTAGACCCCACAGTTGCTAACTTGTCCCGGGTCTCCTGAGGCTTTGTGAGGAATGAATCTATGCACTCCCCCTTTTGCATATGCGCAGATCTCAGTTTCTGCTCTAAGTACATCTTTCACTGCTCGGAAGATCCTTGACACAACGTTGCCAAGGCATCCAACATCTCCTTAGGAGCCCCTTTGTTAGCGACGTGACAATCCACACGATCCTTTACTCCATCAAGGATCATCCTCTTGGCCTTCACCATTTCTGCTTGGTATTTCTTTAGCAGATTTGCATCTGCGGGCACAACCACCACACTGTCGACATAGGTCTTGAGAGAATGTTCATCTAGAAGGAACGACATCCTTGCCTGCCAGATGACATAGTTGGATGCACCATCCAACCTGTCCTGATCTCTCAGCCCACTGGTTGCCATCTCTGCCACGAAAATGTCGAATTGCTCCTCTCTGTCTCTTACTGTTGCTGCTCAGCCAATAAGAAAATGAACTTCTTGGCGGGAAATCTACTGAGGAAAAATTCCCTTACTATGTTTCTCCTCTCTCTTCTGATGTCTTTCAGCCCATCAATTTGCCTGCTGAAAAAACTGCGTCCCACCAGCTCTTCCTCACGCTGAGGCTCAACGTTGCTCCCTCTGCCACGATAAGATTTCGATCTGGAAGCCCTTCCTCACTGTCGACTCACTCAGAGAGAGACTTCCCTTGAAAATTCGGCCCTCTTGGCCTGGATTGCGCAATCCCTCTGGGGATTTGAACTACTGCCTTCTGCAGCTATTCGACCTCCTTCTTTGCGTAGCGTTGGGTTCTCTGGCACTGTTCTTCTTGCTTCACTTGCACTGATCTGATACCATGTGAAAATTCCTCAAACTCGGGAATCCCTACTGCAACAACTGATGATATTTCTCTTACTTGTTAGATTTACATGAACAAGTTATTTGCAGTTTTCTACAGCAAACATCGAAAGACATACATTGCAACTTACACCATTAAAATAATATGCCGAAACAAGAAACTGAACAATAGAGAAAGATACAACACAAATGACAGTTGTTTTTGGACAAATGTCCTCAGAAAAACCCAATGCAGGAAAACCGGTGCAACAGATATCAGGGTTTTTATTATTAAGCTGAAGTTATTTTTGAATACAATCTCTAGATGCCTTGCTAGCAATCCAGTATAGAGAATATCATCGGCATAATAAATTAGTGAGATTACCTCACTCTACACTGCAAGTCTCGGCTGATCTTGTAGCTGAACCAACGAGTTCCCCGACTACTTTTGCGCTGCCCCCCGTGGGCCTGCGTCAGCCTCTAAGGCACTATGTCACCTCTGTTGGAAATCGATTTGCCTTTTGGAGCTGATTCTAGCCCTTCCGACTCAAAAACGTCAGCCTCCTCAGCAAATTCAGACTTTTGCGTGAAGGCTTCTGCCCTGCTCTGTGTGGGGCCTGCGTCAGCCCTTCCTCACTTTGCGTCACCCTCTCTGGCCTCTTTGCTACCTCTTATGTGTGTCTCTTTGCCTCTGTTGAGTATTCTTGGCTTCGAAGAAGATCCTCCAACCATAATTCCGTCTGCCCCTCTCTGTCTAATCACTACAAATCACTTCGCTGCCTCTAGCTTCAGTGATTTGATCTGATTGATCAACTCTGTGTGTGTTTTCCAAATGATGACCCTCAAGCCTCCTTAAATAATCTTCTCGTTGACATTCAATGGCCCAGATTAGAAGCTAATCAATGGCTAGGATCATTTATGCTTGATCCTCATTTTCTTTTAGAAGTTACGCCCACAGTTAGATTAATACCCACTAATAATTTTAATTTCCTAAGTTTAGACTTAGGGTCCCATTAAAAATAATTAATTATTTTAATAAAACTGTCTTCGGGTGGAATTTCCGAAAACGCTTTCTGGGTTCTTTGGAATACATGTGCCCAAGCCTCCCGGCACAATTTGAGACTTAGAGCATGTTGACACCTAATCTTCATGATTGGGAATTTTATGTAAATAAATAAATTGGGAAGGTGAACAGTCATCGGGAGATGAACTGAACAATCACTCCCTATTGTATATAACAATGAGTTACCTATGGAATAATACACCAATCAGTTTTTCTGCCTTTGGAGAGTCACTGCCTGGCCTGACATGGTATCAGAGCCAGTCCTAAAAATAGTTGTAACTCCCTTGTCTGACTGAGTGTCCTGTCTATCTGCCATGACCTGCGCTCTGCTCCATACAGAGCTTGCTCCCTGCAATACGTTGTCCATATATCCGTTGGTGCCAGATTCTGACATTTTCTGTCAAGACTGCTACTGTTATGCTGCTACCATTTTCTAAACAAAACCTACGCTGCATCACCGAAATTCATAACCGTCCGAGCTCTCCTCCCGCCCAGTTCTAGCTGTCCATACTGTGATTGTGATTGAAATCATCTCTGAACGAAAACTGCCTGCCTGCGTGCCCTCCATTGTGAACAAAAACTGCGCACCAGCGTTCTAACCGTCGGCTTCACCATACCCTGCGCACCAACATTCAAACCGTCGGCCTCACCATACCCTGCGCACCTGCGAGGTAAATGTTTTCAAGCAAGTCTTGAGGGACCTGGCCTGACTTGGCGAATTATATCGAATCATATCTTTCTTGCTGTCCGAAGAAACCCGCTACCAGAGGAAAAGCTCTGCCATCTTCCCTGAGGCCGAGGCCTTTGATTGCGTGTGCGATCCACTGTTCTTTGCTTCTTGTGTGTGCGATCCACTGTTCTTTGCTTCTTGCGTGTGCGTTGCAATCCACTGTTCGTTGAGGGAATCGCAAATGGCAGTCCTGATAGACTGTATTTTCCTCGCCGGCTAGTCTCTAAGCCTCGTGGGCTTTTACCCCTAGGAGTGCGAGTGCAGTGGATCAGAGTTTTTTGGATTCAAGCGTCGGCAGGTCCGCTTGCATTGTTGGACTGTCCGCCAGCTAGTTCCATGGTGGCATTACAGCTTTGACTAGCTGCGTATTGTGTCTCATATAAGTCTGTTAGTTATTGTATATTGTTCCTGACGTATATATCTACCTGAATTTCACATTAGAGCCATGGAACTACTGCTGCTATACTCTTAGAAGAAAAACCAGCAAGTTGATTTCTTGATATGTCTTTTATATTGGCTAGTTTAATTTAAAGATGTAGATCAACCTTTGCATCCCAGCTCTTTGGTTCTAGTTGGAAACGTCTGGCTGTTTATAATATAGCTGATAATATTGACCTTCTTGGTGGATCATGAATTTATCTGATAAAGGGAGGTTGTCTCATGAATGGATCATGACTGCATTAAAATAGCCTGTACATATGGAATATGGTGGATATATTATATGAGGATCCTTGAAGGGATTTGAAGAAACAGTACATAAAAGTATTTGAAATTTTTTTGCCCTTTTGAGTACAATTTCACTGTATATCAGCAGAAGTATTTTTTTCTATCAGTAGAAGTTTTTTTTTTTACAGAATGCATTCAATCATCTCTATGGTAGGAACAGTTCTCATTGGCAAGGAGAACTATCCTGAATGGTCCCGGATGATAAAACACACCCTCATCTTCAATGAGTTGTGGAAAGGAGTGTGTGTCAGAGAAGGAGACAATGACCCAGTGCAGCCTACATCAGACAAAGAGCTCGTCATTTGGGAAAACAAGAACAGCAAAGCCTATGCATTAATCGCAGCATCTGTAAATGAAGAAGTAAGTCACCATATTTCATCATATTCAACTGCCTTTGAAGCTTTACAAAAGCTGAAAGAACTCTATGACTCACATTCTGCACTTGAAGTTGTTCAGCTCATGATTAAACTCTTCACTCTTGAACTGAAAAATAATGATCCTCTTGCATATGAAGTAAAGTCTATAATGCATGATATTAAATCCACTAAGGTTGAGCTGGATATCCCTCTTATTGCTTTTCTCAAGGCACTCTATCCTACCTACTCGAATTATCTTGAGTCTTTACAAGCAAATGGAAATATTAAAGATATAACCTTTGACTCTCTTGTGAAAAAGTTTGCTGAAAGAGAAAAAGCCTTTGGAAAGAAGGCAGCTCCTGAATCTTCTGAAGAGACTGTGTGCCTTGCTCATAAAGAAAATCATCCTGCTCAAGATTCTACAAGAGGAAGAGGTGGACGAAGAGGAAGAGGAAGATACTTCAGAGGCAGGGGGGCAGACATTCTCAAGGAGAAAAAGCAGATCTGCATTGCATTTGCTGCAAACGAAATGGATCACATGATGCTTTTACATGCAAGCTACCATGGGACAAAATTGAGCAGAAAAGAAACCAGCAGAAAGGTAAAACTGATGATACAGACAAAGGTAAAGCACCTGAATCCGCTCACTATATTGAGGCACAATGTAACATTGGAGTAAATGAAGATTTGTTTAATGCTTCACTTGCTTCTTCGAAAAATGATTGGTTGCTTGATTCAGGAGCAACCTGTCATATGACTCATAGGAAAGATTTTTTTGAAGATTTCACTGACAATGTTGATGGAGCAGTATACTTTGCAGATCAGTCAAAAATCAAGCCATCAAGGCTTGGCACAATCAGGCTTAAACTACCTGGTCTTCCAGACTTTCTTCTGGATCATGTTCTATATCTCCCACAACTCAAGAGAAACTTGCTGTCCTTGGTTCACATCCGCCAGCAAGGTCACTCCATTTATATGTTTGATGGCAAGCTTGAGGTAAGAAAAGCATCTGACCACTCACTTGTCATGAGGGGAATAGAGGAAGAAAGACTTCTCAAACTACAAGGAACCTCTGCTCATGCACAACATTTCTCATATATTTCTCATCATGAAGAAGGTACACTTCCATCAAGTTTATTATGGCATGCTAGATTTGGACATTTAAACTATGACAGTCTCTGCTTATTGAAGAAAAATGGTGTTGCTGGTTTGCCTACAATTCCTAGGAAACATAAGCAATGTGATGCTTGCATTCTCGGAAAGCATAGCAAACATTCTTTTCATGATTCACATTAAAGGGCACATAGGAAGCTTGAACTCATTCATTCAGATTTATGTGGTCCAATGCCTGTTCCTTCTGCAAATGGAAATAAATATATCATGACTTTTATTGATGATTACACCAGAATGTGTTGGGTTTATTTATTGAAGAACAAATCTGATGCTTTTCAAACATTCAAGAATTTTCATAAATGGATTGAAAATGATGCACAAACTCATATTGGGTCTATTCGCACTGATAATGGAAAAGAATATACATCAAATGAATTTGAACACTATCTTCGCCAACATGGGATCAAACATCAAACAACTGTGCCTTATAATCCCCAACAGAATGGTGTAGCAGAAAGAATGAATAGAACAATCTTGAATATGGTACGATCCATGCTTTTCTTCAAAAATGTAAAGATAATGTTTTGGGCTGATGCTGTTCTGTGCTGCATATATAAAGAATAGATGTCCATCTAATGCTATAAGAAACAAGACTCCTTATGAATTGTGGTATGGACATGTTCCTTCGGTAAAACATCTCAGGATCTTTGGTTCCACCTATTATGCTTTGATACCAAAGGTACATAGAAACAAACTTGGTGCTAGAAGTCGTAAGTGTATCTTCCTGGGGTATTCAAACACTTCTAAAGCATACCGCCTCTATGATGAAGTAAATAAAAAGTTTGTTGTATCTAGAGATGTCATTTTTCTTGAATCATCCAAATCTGACAATGTTGTTGAGCGGCAACTTGATCGCTTGGATAGATTCGCAAAAACGAAATCATTTCAAGAATTTGATAATCAGATTCCACATCTTGAAGGGGGGATTCCTATATTAGATCAACATGTGGAATCTTCTTCTGAAGAACAATCTCCCCTGCATGAAACTCCAACAACGGATGATGCTTTAAGTGATGTAATTGATAGAATTGGGAGACTCAATCTTGATTCAGTCCCAACTCAATCAACAGAGCAGCCTGGACCATCTCAGAAAGGTCCCCCAAAGTGGCTGACAAAGACACTTGAAAGTGTTCATCCTGATGAAATTGGAAAAACAGGAACCAGAAATTCAAACCGACAAAATGGAGGTGATGTAGATGACTCTAATTCACCTGTTGATATGGATGTTACTTATGATTGTGAATTGAACTTGTCTACAGATTTTGAACCAACTTCCTTCAAAGAAGCTGCTTCTCATGATGAATGGAAAGAAGCGATGCAAAAGGAGTATGATGCTCTCATAAAGAATGGCACTTGGAAGCTGGTTGATCCTCCATTTGGAACCAAACCAATTCGCTGCAAGTGGGTCTACAAGAACAAGTACAAAGCTGATGGCTCACTTGACAAGCACAAAGCTAGGCTTCTGGCAAAAGGTTTTGCACAGAAGGAAGGGGTCGATTATGAGGAAACTTTTGCCCCCACAGCAAAATGGGCCACCATCTGGACACTCTTTGCACTAGCAGCTCAAAACGGTTGGAAAGTCCATCAAATGGATGTAAAAACTGCCTTGTTGAATGGAGATTTAAAAGAGAATGTTTTTATGTCTCAGCCTGAAGGATTTGCTGTGAAAGGACATGAACATAAAGTATGCAAACTTGTGAAATCCTTGTATGGCCTCAAACAAGCACCGCGAGCCTGGTATGAAAAACTAACTGAGCATCTTCTGAAAGTCAACTTCAATCATTTTGATCTTGATGATGCAACTTTATTTGTCAAGAAAGTTGGCAAAACAGTTGTGTATCTTGTGGTATATGTAGATGATCTTTTAATGACAGGGAACAATGAAAGCTACATTGCATCCATAAAGAAGGAATTGGGGAGAAGTTTTTAAATGACTGATTTGGGCTATGTTCATTACTATCTTGGCATTGAAGTAACCCAACATCCAAAATCCATATTTCTTTCTCAAAAGAAATACATTGGAGATTTGTTAAACAGATTTGGCATGACAGAGTGCAATCCTCTTTCTACTCCAATGGAACAAAACTTAAAGCTCACATCTGTTGAAGGAAAGGAATTTGAGGATGCAACAAAGTATAGACAGCTTGTAGGAAGTCTCATCTACCTCACTACTACCAGACCAGACATTTCATTTACTGTTGGAATCCTCTCCAGGTTCATGCAAAAGCCTTGTGAGGGACATTGGTCTGCTGCAAAAAGAGTTCTAAGGTACTTGAAGGGAACTCAAGACCTTGGAATCAAGTATACACAGGTGGACGACTTCAGCTTGATTGGATACTCAGATTCAGACTTCGATGGAGACAAAGAAACTGGGGTATCTACTTCAAGATATGCTATGAGTCTTGGATCAGGAGCTGTCTCCTGGAGATCACGCAAACAATCAGTTCTAGCAGATTCCACAACAGAAGCAGAATACGTGGCAACAGCTGAAGCAACGAAAGAAATTGTGTGGCTCAGGAAAATTCTTGAAGATTTGCAGGTAAAACAAGTACAATCAATTCCACTCATGATTGATAACACCTCTGCAATAAAGTTGGCCAAGAACCCAAAGTTCCGTGATCGAACAAAGCATATCAATACTAAATATCATTTGATTCGACATCATGTTGAGGCCAAAACAATCCATCTCCGTCATTGTTCCACAAATGAGCAAATTGCAGACATCTTCACCAAAGCACTTGGAAAGGAAAAGCTTGAACGATTCAGAATGATGCTTGGACTCACCAACATCCCTTCAGATTAAGGGGGGGAATGTTGACACCTAATCTTCATGATTGAGAATTTTATGTAAATAAATAAATTGGAAGGTGAACAGTTATCGGGAGATGAACTGAACAATCACTCCCTATTGTATATAACAATGAGTTACCTATGGAATAATACACCAATCAGTTTTTCTGCCTTTGGAGAGTTACTGCCTGGCTTGACAGAGCACATCTGATGCTACCAAAATCGACACTCCCTCTTAGCGAGGAATGTGCTCTAGCAATGCCTCCCACTGAAGCATCACCTTGACTTCATAACATCGTCCTTAGCATTGCTGATGTCTGACATGCTGTCCACCAACAACTGCGCTGCTGCTGCAATTGTACTGTTGTCGATACTACCACTATCAACACTGCATCCTCTCAGAATTTCTGCATCTGCGCTGCTGCTGGCACTAACAATTGCCACTGCACTGCAAACCTAAGTCACTAGGTTTGTGTTCGTGTTCGAGTCCGGCAACCTTGAAATTCAAATAAAGTTTGGCACCTAAAATTTTGCCGATAAAGTTTGACATAAAATTTGACATATAGAAATTTGATATATATATATATATATATATATATATATATAAAATCAATTTAAAGTCAAATTCAAATTCCATATGTACATTGCAAGCACATAAGATTATTGCTCAAAGATTTAAATCATTTCCACATAATTTTATAAACCATGAAAATGAGTGCCAATAAAGAACCAACTTCCATACATAGTAAACAAGGTGAGAAATTCATCATAGACATTCGCACCCATATCAAATTCAACAAAACCATGGGCCATATTAGATTTCATTTGTTGAAAAACAATCTGATAAAAAAATATTCAAAATATATAAACTCGAAAGTTTAAAGTAGTTTGGCAGTTTTAGAAAATTGTTCATGCGAAAAGTAAACTAGAAATCTAAAACAGGAACACAAGTTTAATTCTTGATGTTCCTGTGGCCCACTTGTTATATCAAAAAGTTCTATATCATCAAGGACAATAGGAGCTGTGAATCTGCTAGATGCTTCAGCATCAGATTCATCACACAATTCCTTGTCAATGTCACTATCAATGTAAAACTCAGCTTCATCCATTGATGCATTTGGAATAGGATCGATCCACGGAGTAGAGGAATTGGATGACTCTTTAGCCACATTTTTCAAAGTCAACTGCAAGTTACTACAAACGTAAACAAGATCTTCTAATCTTCCAGATAACAATCTATTTCTTTTCTTGGAATGAATGTGGTCAAAGGAACTCCAATTTCTTTCACATGTTGATGCACTTGATCCCTGGCTTGAGATACGAATTGCAAAATTTTGCAATTCTGGTGCCCCTGAACCATAAAATTCCCACCATACTGCTTGGTCACTTCTTCTCCTATCATACTTTGTTGATTGTGTTCCAAATAACCTTTCTTCTAACCTGTATGCCCTCAACTGACTTCTGACGAAACTTGCAATTTCTAGATCTGGATTTAGCTTCTCAATAGCCTGGATAAGTCCATTCATGACTTCTTCATCCCTATGTCTTGATAACCCAAACAATCTAGGGTCCAAATAGCATGTTGCTGCATGTAATGGACTATGCATCATCTTCCATCTTTGATCAATTAAATCCAATATCTCCTGGTAATCAACTTCCACATTATTAAAAGCACTTGCAATGGTCTCTTTGCAATGATCAATGCTTTCATAAGCAAAACCCATACAAAGTTTGTCACCATCAACCATGCGGAGCACATTAACAATTAGGCTACATATTTTTAAAACCTTGTTTGCATTTTCCTAAAAGCCATTATTGAGCACTATTTGTTCAACATTTTTCCCCTTAGTTTCTTTTGAAAGGGTAGATCTCTCCCACTTAGTATTGCAAAAAACAGCTCTTAGGCTTGCTTTTTCCTCAACAACTCTTTTCAGAGTAATATAAAAAGTGGCAAACCTTGTATCACAAGGCCTCAACAACTCTTTTGATGCATTCTTCCTATATATGCTCAAAGTGAGACGATGGTTGATGATGAAGTTTGCAATTGTTTTGGCTTTTCGGATTGTCTCATTGACCCAAGGAAATTTGGCTAAGTCATGCAAAATTAAATCCAAGCAGTGCGCTGCATAAGTGGTCCAATAAATGTGATTATACTTTTCCATAATCAGTTTCCCTGCACCAACACAATTTGATGTATTATCTGTAATAACTTGGACCACATTTTCCTCCCCAACCTCTTGAATTGCTTCATCCAAAATTCCAAAAATAAATTCTGATGTCTTCACTCTATCCATTGCATTTACTGCCTTCAAGAAAAGTACCCCTTGAGGACTATAAACAAGCACATTGATCAATGGGCAATGACACAAATCTGACCAACCATCACTCAAAATTGTGCATCCTGTAAGCTTCCAAGACTCTTTAATCTGAACCAACTTTCCTGTCACTTTGTCTTTTGTTTTCTTTAGCAAAGTTGTCCTTAAAGCTTCAAATCCAGGAGGAACATAGCTCTTCCCAAAATCAATGGCCTTTTTAATTACATTTTTAAAATATGGACTCCTCGTTACATTAAAGGGAATTGCACATGCATAAAAGAATTATGCGACAACATCATCAACTTCTTGTCTCTCAACAGGTTTCAGAATTGATTTAATGTTTTAGTTCCACCTGTTTTTACTTGATTAGAACTTGATCCACCAATGGTTGAGATTGAATTAATGGTGTTGGAGGAAGACATGGCAATCTCCCTTTCAATTCGCTGCCTCTTATTTTCCCTTTCTCCTTTTCCATCTTTGAAGTGAAATAGTCTTTCTCCACTGTGGTTTTTTGTTCATCGAAGATCTTAGTGCAACCTTCAACACAACCTCCACTTCCATTGCTAATACCGAGAAGGTGATCCACTGCTCTAATTAAAGAGCCAGTGAATTGATGTCCACACAGTTGACACAAAAAGATTTTCCCCTCTTTTTTTGACAAAATTCCATGCTACAGTAGTTGATTTTGGGGGTGCCATTGAAATTTGAAGGTTTGAACTTCTGATTGTTGAAGACTGAGGTGCGGCCTGAAGCCTGAAATGTCTGCAATTTTTTTTAATTTACATTTTAATTAGTTTGATATTTTTTTTGCAGAATGAAATTATGAAACTATAATTTATAAAATAAATTTAAAGAGTCTGAATCTCTCAGGCTGAAGCCTGAGAGTCCAGACACTATATTAAAAAAACTAGTGAATTGTAATTTGTGACTTACTGATAAATTGTATTTCACTGAACCCCGATCGGGGTGGAGAAAAGAGAACTGTATAAGGAAATGATGGGGTGCAGTGCACGGCAGCACAAGCCACATCTCAGGGTAATCATATTAAGGGATGCAACGACGGCATGCAGGAAAGGGCGAAAACCGAGACAAGGAACCGAGAGAATTATGGAAAAGGCAGGGGAGAAG
The DNA here is from genome assembly GCA_031772625.1 of Pinus tabuliformis. NCBI lineage: Eukaryota > Viridiplantae > Streptophyta > Pinopsida > Pinales > Pinaceae > Pinus > Pinus tabuliformis. The sequence goes on along the minus strand of CM062806.1, from coordinate 610,077,631 downwards.
AACGATGGCGCTCAGTCGGTGCATCAAAGGATAGGTGGCGATATATCTACAGGAGCAGGAGAAGATAATGCAACTGACAAATCGAAGATTGGAAAGGTGGCGAAGTTTGAAGCAATCTGGCAGAGAAACCCTGGTTATCGTCTCAGAAGAAGGCAGGAAGCTATGGCGGAGGGAGGCAGGAAGGCAAGTCTGTCCAAGGAAGGAGAGGTGAGGAACAAAAGGAGGGAGCAGGAGCTGACGGAGGAAGAAGAAGGAAATCGCAGGGAAGGAGAAATGGAGACCGGGAAGGAAGAATGCATGGCGAAGGGGACTTTCGAGGTTGGGCAAGGTAGTAGGGGTAACACCAGAGGAAGACCATCCAGAAGAGGTAAAGGCAGGAGGCGCAGGGGTCGCGGGAGAACTTGGCAAGCGGATCGCTATGAAACTGAGACACCGGCTTCAAATCAACAGAAAAGAGGGCGTCGATCCACGGAGCAGATAGCTCAGGAAGCAAAGCGAGCATACATCGAAGGGACCAATGAGGAGATAAGAAGGATTATAGATGTCTTGGAAAATAAAGTCCTGGAGGAGGCCTCTGATCCAGAAATGGAGGAATGGAGCATTCTTATTCCGGACCCTGGGAATACAAGGGGGCGCTTATCGCTGTATAAGCAAGCACTGCATATGTATTGGGTTGTGAAGCATCTATTAGCAAAAGCCATGGAACAGGTTGCCGAGGAGATGACGGAGATAGCTCAAGGTTTACCGAATTTGAAAAAGGAAATGAATAACCTACAGCTCACGCTCCTGAAGCAGGACAGCAGATTGGAGGAAATCCGAAGCATGCTGAAAGAGATAACCAACGCGCAGCGCGAGGAGGAGATCAAACAGGAACTCATGGTAGATTGATAGGTTTTGCTCTGTTTTCAATTGATTTCTCAACTAGGCTTAAGAGAATCAGTTTTTGTGGGCAAATTTTTTGAACTGTAATCGCTGATAGGAATATAGAAATAGTATGTTGATAGGGTGATGCTTTTGTTTTAAACTTGTTGCTGCACTTGCATAGTTGATAAGTTGACATTCTCAGACTCTTGGTGACCAACAGACCCGGTTTCCCTTCGGGGTGGGTTGAGGTCAACAACGACTGTATATATTTTATTTTGAATGTATATGATAGAAAAGATCCTGCCGTAGCTTACAAAAAAAAAATTGTATTTCACTGATAAATTATATTTAACTGATAAAAAAATATGTATTTTAATTTTTGACTTACTTGGAAGTTGGAGTCTGGACAATGGCTTTCTGGATGCTGCTTGAAGGTGGCTCACTGCTTTGTCAGAACTACAGCCCTCAATAGAACTCTGGATTATCTCCAAGTGTGTGACGTTGCCTACTAAGGTCGGTCGTCGGCCTAGATGATAATTTGCTGCCAGTCACCCTTGCTGCCACAGAGATTAATCCTTCAAAACCCTTACGTTGCCTCAGGAAGGCCGTTTGCTGTCCAATAGAGTCTCAGCCTGTGTATGCGTGCATGGTGCAGGAGAGGGCAAAGTTGTTTATAAACAAAAGCAAAACAAATACTGATACACAACTATGTATGCGTGCAACTTGCAAGAGAGGGCTGAGCAGCCGAGCTGCGTATACGTGCACGAGGCCGAGCTGTGTATGCCGCTATGCGTCGTGCTGCTAGTGGTCACTTGTGTATGCCGCTATGCGTCGAAAACCCGTGGAGAGCTCTATTTTGGTTTTATGGATTGGTCATTGTTATGTTTTATAAAACAAAACAGAACCCGCAAGTTGCAACAAAACCAAACCCACAGGCCACATAAACAATGTTTTTTTTTGTTATTATTATTCTTAAACAACGAAAAAATGAAACCCTTATTTAGACGGGCCCACATAAAATTCCATTTTTTTTGTTACCTGGGAAAAAACGAACCTCAACAAACCTAAACGAATTTAATGGCACATTTAATTCAAAATTCATGAAGTTCGGGATTAAGTTTGGGGTTCGAATTCGGGTTCAAGTTCGGCATTTTGTTCCGCGAACCTGATCGAACAAATTCGAATTCGATTGAAGTTCGACTAATTTCGAATCTCTAGGATTAAATTCGTCGAATTCGGTGACTTAGTTGCAAACTGCTGCTGCTACTACTGCATCAACAACAGAAAAACATCCCAAATTACTGAACAAGTGTTCAACATAGATGCATCTTGATGTTGAAGCTCTGACTTCTGCGAGTCCCACGCTGTCCCTCTGAAACCACTGCAGTGTTGCTGCCTCTGCGCTATTGCTGCTACTGCACTACGCTGCTCAGATTTGGCGTTCTAGCCACTGCATCTGTCGCTCCAACACTGCTCTACACCATCTGACACTTAGTCCATTCTGCTACTATTGATCTGAGCTCCTGTAGCAAGGAATCGATCCGAGAGGTGGGGTCCTCAAGGATCTTTCTCATTTGTAGCTCTTTCGAACTACAACTCTAAATCAGCGCACCTCCCTCCTGGAGGTATCTCGATTGTCATGGCGAACTCCTCCTCCTCGATCTTCGCGGGTGCAACCTTCAGATTGTGCTTCTCATCTTTGTCTTTCTTATTGAGAGGAGATTGTGTTGCGTAGCAACCCATTTCACCACACCTTAAACATTTGATCTTCAAGACGTCCTCCTTTCGCCTTTGCTGCTCATGTTGCCCCTTGGATGCAAGGCTGCATTCTCATCCTCCTCCTTGGGCTTCGACCCACTGTTGCTGCTTCCGTCAATGTTGCACTTGACTAGATCTCTCCTCAGTGCTTCTTGCTTGAGAGCTGCCCACATACTATCCCAGTTTGGCAAAGCTGCCTTGCCCATGATGCTCTAGACAAAGACCTACCACTCTTCTGAGACTGAGTTTAGGGCCAATCTCACCATCTTGGAACGTTGAGGTGTAGACCCCATAGTTGCTAAGTCGTCCCGGGTCTCCTTAAGCTTTGTGAGGAAGGGATCTATGCGCTCCCCCTTCTGCATATGCATAGATCTCAGTTTCTACTCTAAGTATATCTTCCGCTGCTTGGAAGATCCTTGATACAACGTTGCTAAGGCATCCCACATCTCCTTAGCAGTCCCTTTGCTAACGACGTGACAAACCACGTGATCCTTTACTCCTTCAAGGATCATCTTCTTGGCCTTCGCCATTTCTGCCTGGTATTTCTTCAGCGGATCTGCATATGCGGGCATAACAACCACGTTGTCGACATAGGTCTTGAGAGAATGCTCATTTAGAAGGAACGCCATCCTTGCCTTCCAGATGACATAGTTGGATGCCCCATCAACCTGTCCTGATCTCTCAGCGCACTGGTTGCCATCTCTGCCACGAAAATGTTGAAATACTCCTCTTTGTCTGTTACTGCTGCTGCTTAGCCACTAAGAAAACGAACTTCTTGGCAGGAAGTCTACTGAGGAAAAATTCCCTTACTGTGCTTCTCCTCTCCCTTCTGATGTCTTTCAACCTATCATATTCTATAGAAAGTTATATATTTTACCTAACCTTTTTTGTATTGAGATTGACTTTTGGACTTATGTGAATAAGTCATGCAGTCATTGGAGTGCCTAATTACCTAGTATTAAGAATCCTAAATGGTATTACATTTAATTTTTTTGCTGTAAATTAAACTGGAGTTCCGAACTTACTTTATTATTCGTGATTTAACATATTCTATTAAAATAGATTTTTAGCAAGTCTGAAGTAATAGGTAGCGTTTACGGACTTGGGTTATTTTTGCACGTCCTCCCATGTCAAGATAAATTTTAGTGATAGAGCATGGGATTGCTCATTGGCATGTTGAAAATAGTAGCGAGAAAATGATTCCTTGATTTGTGCCTTAATCATAAGATTACATTTAATTTTTCTGCTGTAAATTAATCTGGAGTTTTGAACTTACGTTATTATTCGTGATTTAACATATTCTATTAAAATAGATTTTTAGCAAGTCTGAAGTAATAGGCAACGTTTATGGACCTGGGTTATTTTTGCACGTGCTGCTATGTTAAGATAAATTTTAGTGATAGAGCATGGGATTGTTCATTGGCATGTTGAAAATACCAGTGAGAAAATGATTCCTTGATTTGTGCCTTAATCATAAGAGCCAAAACGAGTTCCTTCTTGTGCATGACTCGAGTTCCTAAAAATTAGGAGATTCCCTATAAATTAGGACGAGTTCCTATAATTTAGGAATCAGTCAGGAAGTGTTCATGAAGCAGTTAACTCATGTGTCAAAGTGGAAGGTTGAGTTATTAGTCTTCTAGTGCGAGTTAATTGAGGAAAAAAACTTGTGGTTGAGTCTCAAGAGATAGGATGAGTTGCATGAGTAGTTCATGCTAACTGAATCAATCACAAAATCATTCCTTAATTAGAAAACTCACTAATTTTAATTATTCAAATTGCCGTTAAAAGAAGGAATGAAGGTACAAGTTTAATCATTGTTTTGGTGAGCATGAGTCGGTGAGACCAAGCAATTGGAAGCACAAGTTTGTGCGTGAAGCTTGTGAGAGGAAGAGTGTGCAAGAGAAGTTTGTGCATAGGTTGGTAGAGGGTAGCAAAGATCAAAAATCTTGCAAGGGTTTGAAGCTTAGAACAAGTAGGAAAGACAAGTGTGTCTTTCAGATTGGAACAATAGTATTTTGTAAGAGATCACTTGCTCAGTTTTTGCTATCAATAAAATTCTCACCAAGCAAAGAGTTTTCCCAGTTGGGTTCCCCAGTAAAAAAATTGTGTGAATGTGTTTTATTTCTGTTCCTAATTCCGCTGTAAATTGAATAGAGAAATTTTGTGTTTGTAAGGAAAGAAAATGTTTTTCAGATTGTTCTTATCAACGTATTAGAATTTCGTGGAAATTCTACATGGTAATAGAGCGTGGATCAAAATAAAGACCAGCACAAGTGCAACACTTTATAGTAGAAGACACTTTTGTGGTAGCCGTCGCCGAGGGAAGGTTAGCAAAGGAGGGAAAAAGGATTGTTTGTGGTGTTATTTTCTCATGATAGCAGGCTGAATTATTGGAGAAGGCAACCAACAAGAAAAGGAGAAGTTCTGGGCTAATTCGATTCTGGTTTGAAGGTGTTATATCTCTATTTAGTAGGCCAAATTTCTGTGTGACCTCAAGCTGGACAAAGCTCTAATTTAGGGTAGTTTTGAGCTAATTCAAGTCTGTTATAACAGCCTAGAAGGAGGCTAAGTACAATGGAAAGGTAGGGCTAGAACTTTAGGAAGGACAACGCAGAAGTTGTGGAAGTTTGAGGCTGTGTGGAGGGCTGTTACAGTGGAGGGCTATTACAGTGGTACAAAAAGCACTAACCAGTGGGCCGAATATTAAGATATTTCGACACAGGAAATAGTTAAGTATAACTTGGTCTAGTGTAGTAGGTGAAGTGTGTTTCTTTACTATGTACTTTTGTAACTTACAATTTGACGGTCATGATATGTTCTAGACAAAGTGATCCAACAGTTCATTCTCTTCTCGGTATTACCGACACTTGATCCGTGGATTAACACCCGATTGGTCCATGATCTCTATTTAAAGAGCATGGAGGGTCATTTGTAGGGTAACCGTTCATGAGAAAAGCTTATGTAAATTTTCATTCTTTTATTAATAAATTACCTTAAGTGGTTGTGGTGGCTCAGGCTGTGGACTGTTTCCCTCTTTGAGGGTTTTAACCACGTCAAGAACACTGGTGTATTGATCTGTGATTTGTTTGTGAGTGGTGTCTTTTGGTGTTCTGTTTGAGGAACTTACCCTATAAATTCCTACATGGTATCATAACTAAGTTGAGAGCCGCATCCATTGGTGATCCAAATCTGAAGTCGGTAGAACTACATCCAACTGCCGTTTCCTAAATCTACTGTTTTTGACTGGTTTCGGGCCGAGAGGACTACTCTATTGTGTTAGGAGCATTTGTTCTAGTGAGGAACCCTTTTCGTTTCACACGAAAAGGTTTCAGGTAGCCCTAGCTACGTCATTTTTAAGATCTGGAGGTATACAATGTTTATTTGCAGTTTCTAGTTATTTTCTCTCTGTTTGTTTCGGTTTATTTATCTCTTTGTTTTTATTACCGGATCTATACCTTTCGTTTCTGCGTATGCTCTTTGCTCCGCAACTCTGTGCGATTTGGGCAATTCAGAAACAAAAGGGAAGGATTTTTCTCATGCATATGCTTTTTTCCATCCTGCCTTAGTGTGATCTTGGAAAATCAGAAACATTGAGGAAAATATTTAGTTTCCGGTGAAAGCTAACTTCAAGCCATAAGGTTTGGTTGTTTTTGTATGACCATGTTGGGTTGTGTGGTTTTTTGTTTTGTAGGGAAAAATGGCTTTTTCAAGTAAGCATGTACCCCAAAGCTTCAGTAACTAAAAAAAACCCCTTCCTCATTTCCAAAAATTACTAGCCTTTTAAACTAGCTCACTTGGTCCAAAGTTACTTTATGAGAATAGAGGTTTTGAGTTCAAGTCTTGCTTTTTGTTGAGTTACTTTTTCAAAAAGCACATGTAACTTATGTTTTAAAGATACTTTATGTAAAAGTGTTCTCACCCATTATAAAAAGTGAGTCACTTATAATTCTAAAGTCTCTTTATCTTTTATTTAAGTTACAAATTAGTGGGTAGCTCATAAAGTACCATTGTAAGAGTGACTTTCACTTATTTATAAAACTAGGTCACACTTTTTTTTTTAAAAGTGGGCTAATAAGATTATGTGATTTTTAAATATAACATTATCATTCACTTCCGCACATTCATGCACTTCATCGGCATCTTCAACAACTTTTCTTCAAAAAGCCATAACTTCTTCATCCGGAAGCTGTTTTCAGAGCCGTTTTTTTGAATTTGCCTAATTTTTCTAGGTATTTCCATTGGAACATTTAATTTCAACATCTACAACTCCAGTTTATGTTAAAATGGAAAGTCCATGCCAAGTTATTCTTGACAGCACCAACTACTTCCAATGATGGTCCTACATTGTGGTTTTACTTAGAAGTAAAGGTATTTATAGAATAGCCTTAGGCTAAGAAACTAAACCTAAAGATGAAGATAAGGCAACAAAATGGGAAAATAGGCAAGATCAAGCACGTGGGTTGATAAAGATGTCTATTTCTCTATTCCTTAGATTTCATATCGTAGAACTTGATACTCCTAATGAAGCAATGAAACAACTCACTAAAGTTTTTGGAATTAAAAATGAAATTAGAGCCCATCAATTCGAAAACGAGTTGCTTACATTGGACCCCAATAATTTTTATTTTTTATTTATTTTATTTTATTTTTTATATTTTTATATTTTTTTTTTAATTTTAATTTTATTATTATTATTATTTTTTTTTTTTTTTGTTTTCCGTTGAAGATTTTTTTGTCCAAGTTCAAGACCCTTAAACTTATTTTGGAAGGTGTTAAGGTTAAGAAAGAAAATGGTACACTTATCTATTCCATTCTTACTAAGTTGGGACCAACCTACTCTGTGTTTGTTTCCACCTTCCATTCTACTAGAGAAGCTTTTATTTCTCAAGGACAAGACTACGAGTCCCCCTCTTTTGATGCCTTTTGTGATTCTTTAATAAGAGAACAAGAAAAACTCTTACATCTTGGTCTTCTTAATCTTGGAAACTCTTCTAAGAAAGCTTTAGCCGCCTAAAAACAACCAAATTCAAAGAATCCTAAGAAGCAACATCCTAAAAGGAATGGTCCTAAACCAACCAAGGGTCCTAAGCACTTGTAGTCTCAAAATGAAAAATCAATTCAACAAAATGATAAGACAAATAAAAACAAAGGGAAGAAGATTGATAGACATTGCAACTTTTGTAATCGAGATGGCCACGTAGAATCCAAATGCTTTAAGAAGATCGAAGCCTTGGGAGCAGCAATGAAGAAGCATAACATCCATTTGGAGCACTCTTCAACTTCAACTTCATCTTCAGGAATAACACTTTCTACATGTGGTTGTCAAGCATCTCGGTTTGGTTATGCACTAAATGTATCTTCTTCTTCTCATTGTCATGAGTGGCTCATTGATTCTGGAGCTTCTTATCACATGGCCAAAAACAAAGCCATGTGATAAAACTAGGTTGGAGCCTGGACTAGTGGATAAGGTTGGAGCCCTAAAGGTTGGTGCCTCATTAAGCTCCAAGTTGGAGCTTGGTGCAGTGTAGGTTGGAGCCTGGTTGATTGAAAATTGGAGTCTTCATCTAGGGTTGGAGCCCTAAACGATTGGTGTACTCGATTTATTGTAAAAAGAGGATTGGAGTCCTCATCATTGATTAATAAAATTATTTATACCATTGTTCATTTTGTGTTCTAGTTATAAGTGATCTTAACTTGCATAAAATATAACAATTGTAAAAGAAATACTGATTCAACCCCCTCTCAATATTTCCAACAGGGTTGATGTAGTACATGTCTTTTGGCCTTAGGGGTTGGAAACACCTAATAGGGTTGACCATCTAGCCATTCCTAACACAAGTAGAGAACACTTTTATAGGACTTGGTCTAATTAGATATTTGAAGACGATCTTAGTTTGAAGTGTAAGGTTGTCCTAGGACATGTCACTTTCCCTTAGGGGTTGGAAACACCTAATAGGGTTGACCATCTAGCCATCCCTAACACAAGTAGGGAACACTTTTATGGGACTTGGTTTAGTTAGATATTTGAAAATGATCACAGCTTGAAGTATCAATTGACTGATTTAATGGTCAAATAACAGTTGTTTGAGTTTCAGCAGCTTTGGTACGAGGTTCAATTATTGGAGTCTCCTTAGGAGGTCTTCCAGGGTTGGGTCTAGGCCTAAGATCATATCTCTTGTTCAACTCTGCAATTAAAAATTCAGAGAAGGCATGGTATTTAGAAACCTGTGAGGATTCTTGATCTTCATGAACCTGATTTTGTTGTGAGAGAGGAATGATAACTGCTGATTAGAAGAAGTATCCATGTTATTGATATCTTCAGTAATAGTCATAGTATTTTCATTAGGTTGCTGGTCATCTATCAGTAAAGGAGTGGGAACCTGTTGATCATTACTAGGTCTTTGAAGAATTTGTAATTGTGGATTCCTTTTATACTGACATTGATTTTGATTTTGGGGTCTAGTAACTATTTGTTGAACTGTCTTAGGTTGAGTCTCAATCTTGGAAATTCTATTAGATAGATTTCTAAGAAGAGAAGTTATTTTATCTATTTTAGAATCTTCAGTTTTAGTCTTAGAAGAACTAGAGGAATCAGAGGCTTCTTAAATAGATTTGAATTTTCTTTGGGCCTTTTCCTCTTTAGCTTTCAAGGAAGTCGAAGCAACCCTATTTGCTTCCACCTCTATAGCATTTGTTTGCATATCTTCAAGAGTTCTTGAAGTTCTTTCTCTTAGCATTACAACAAAATCATTGTCAAAGGCCTTAGAAAACCTAGACTTAGCCGCTGCTATAGGGGGTTTACAATCAGAGGGCATCTTATGATAAAGTTTATTGAACCTTTTGATAAAATTTGATACAGGTTCACCAAAGTTTCTTTTAAGTTCTTCAAACTTAGTCAGAAAGTAAAGAGGATCTTTCTTTACACTCCATTGATTTTTAAATATGTTTGTAAGCTCTTCCCAATTTCTAATGGAATTTACAGGTAACTGCTTAAACCAGATTCTTACATTTCCTTCAAGTGACTGTGCAAACAATCTCATGTAAACATTTTCTTGTTCGATGTTCATGTTTTTTGCAAAGTCTAGAAAATCTTGAAGATGGTCCTCGGCTGAGGGACCAGTTTCTCCATTATACCCAATGTTTTTAAAACCGGAACTGGTGACCGGACCGGTCCACCTAATGAATCGGTTTACCGACCGGAACCGGTCTACCCGGGACTGGTTTGGTCTAAACGAACCGGTTTTAAAAAATACATTAAATAATTAATTTTTAATGAAACAAAACTATTTTTAAGATGTAAAACCATGATTCCAAGCCAATAGAGACAAAATATGCAAAGTTTGCTCATTTATATAGCATGTAAAGGTGAATATATCAAAATGGCACCGAGTGCAATACATATCAACGACAAAATAGCAAAATACATAAGAAATGAGGCTCTAAATGGCCTATAAAGTCCAAAAACAATGCTGCAAGCTATGAGGCCATTGGCCTACTACAAGTCTACAGTGTACACATGATCAATCATCAAGTCCATCACCACTACTAGACACAGGATCATCATCAGGAGCTACATAGACATCATCTGGTTCAGAGTCTGAGGATGCCTCAGCCTGATCTGCAACATCAGTATCAACACAAATACGCAAATTCATAAGGATACATCCAACATAGATAGCAATCGGTGGGCTAAACTAGGTTCATTTAGCAATGCAACCTAGTAAAAGAATGTGTCAAAGCCCTTGTATTTCGATCCCCATGTGGAACATCAAAAGGAAGATATTAGAAGCGACACATCCCTCACTCAATATTACCATTTATGAAAAATGACTATTTGTTACCAAAATTATCTTTCCTAAAAGACATACATGCACTTATTTCCTCCAAAAGTTATCAATTAATAGATTTAAAATCAATGTGTTCATAATATGGCATGGTATAAAGTTATAAACTTGAATCAAACCATACAGAAAACACAAATTCTAATGGATTAGTTTGCCAACGCTATTAGCTTAAATTGCACCTTTAGAGTCCAATGACAAACTAAGAAGTCAAAGCAAATGAATTTGTCGTGATTAATAAACAAGTTGTAACATAGCCTTTCAATGCAAAGCTTTATCCTAAAATTGCAAGTATATCAAAGTATCTTTATATCCAAAGATGGAAACTATAGAGAGAATTACAAATTACAAGCAACACTTAAATGACTTATTCCACTTAACGACAAGCTCCACTATCTTGTTAACAAAACTATATGACAAAACTCAAATTTACAACACATGATGAGCACTTAATTGACAATCCTCTTACCTCAAACCTAGTGGTGCTCATTGACAATCCTCTTACCTCAAACCTATTGGTGCTCATTGACAATACTCTTACCTCACCAAGTACTTAACCTATTGGTGCTCATTGACAATCCTGTTAGCTTACCAAACATTTAACCTATTGGTGTTGATGGACAATCCTCCTACCTCATCGACAATCATCTTACCTCACCAACAATCATCTTACCTCACCAACAAGTTAGACAACATTGATGAATATATTTCAGAGTTGAGGCCTTGTTGGAAACAATCATAATGATGCAAGAGACAAAATGAGATTTGATCAAGTAGCCACACATTCAAATGGAATCAAACCTAAGGTTCTATGTATAAACCTATTGGGACTCATTGACATCCTATTGGTGCTCATTGACAATCCTCCTACCTCGTCGACAATCTTCTTACCACACCAAGAAGATGGACAATGTTGATGAATACATTTCAAAGTTAAGGCCTTGTTGGGAACAAGCATAATGATGCAAGAAACAAAATGAGATTGATCAAGTGGCCACACATTCAAATAAAATCAAACCTAAGGTTCTATGTTTAAACCTATTGGTGCTCATTGACAATCCTCCTACCTCATCGATAATCGTCTTACCTCACCAACAAGTTGGGCAGCATTGATGAATATATTTCAGAGTTAAGACCTTCTTGGGAACAAGCATAATGATGCAAGAAACAAAATAAGATTTGCTCAAGTAGCCACACATTCAAATGGAAACAAACCTAAGGTTTTATGTTTATAGATAAGAGTCAATTATGTAACACAATAGACAAAAACATGTCATGATGGTGGTGAAAACCCTAATCTGTATCAAGCTCAAATTGATGTAAATATTGCAAGTTGCACATATGGCAGATTAAGCTCAAGAAAAAATCAACATTATTTTGGCAGTACTAGCACAAAACCAACGTTGAATCAATAATTATCGTTCTAAGCCCATGGGATATAGTCTAAACTGGAAGCAAATACTTAGTTGATAGTAAGATTCAGTGGGCATGCCATAAACCGGCCGGTTTAGGACAAAACCGGCCGGTTTGATACAAACTGGCTGGTTCTGTCCTAAACCGGCCAGTTTTCACCGGTTAGGGCCAAAAATCGGGCAAATGAAGGGTCTGACCGGGTTTTTAGGCCGGTTCGGACCGGCCAGCTAGCTAACCGGCCGGTTTGACCGGTTACCGATTTTTCTGAGCGGTTTTTAAAACTATGATTATACCTGGGAAGGTATTTCAAGTACCCAGCTGGGAATGCATTGAGGTTAGCAGGTAGGACTAAAGCTGCATATCTAGCTTGTACAATAGGTTGGAATGCCATAGTAGAAGGTGGTGTATGAGGTGTTTGTGTGGATGAAGAAGAAGAGGATGAAGAAAAAGTAGAAGAAGGTGATTAAGGGGGTGTGTGTGACTATGTGGAGGTGAAGAAGGAGGGGATCTCCTGAATAACTTTAAAGGAGTCTTAAGAACTAACTTTGGGACCTGTGAATGAATACCCTCTTTTGTTTCAAAGAGTGGATTTGAATATCCAGAGATGGTCTCTTCAGGTGGTTTAGAAGTAGAAGCTTTAGGTCTTTCAGAAGTGGAAGGAAATGAATAAGTGGTAGGGGATATGAAATCTGTGGGTTTGTATTCAGGTAAATGAACACCCAAGTCAGACTCAGTTTTAGGTGATCCTAGTGGTAGTGGGGGTTATGGATGTTTTTCAAAAGAATGAATGAGGAAAGCTGAATCTAAATCAACTCCCCTATCTAGTAGTTCAAAAACCCTAGGAGGTATTTGTGTCAAATCAAGATTGGATGGAATATTATTTAAAGGATCAAATGATACTAAATCTTCAGACTGCAAGGCTAAAGAGGAAGAAGAAGATGGTTGATGTCTCCTTTTAGAACTGGCTTTTCTCAAAAATTTTTCAGGATCTGACAGAGGATTAACTAAGTCAGACTCTGAATGAGATCTGGTGTGCTTAAAAGGTGCCAATTTGGGCTAGTGGAGTCTCCAGGTGAAAGATTTTAACCTTTCTAGACCTTTAATCACCTTGAAGGAATAGAATGAATATCGTTGCCCCAAGAAAACTAATGGAATTCAAATCCCCGACAGCAATGCCAGATTGATGTTGTACCTCTGAGTTGATAATGGTCAGCTATCAAGCCAGAGCATCTAAGATAATTGTTTTGGGGTTTTGTTTTAATTTGGAGGACCAATGAATGAAACAAGTGTAACACTATAATGCCTAACCTTTTGAATAATATTAATACCAAAACAGAGGGCTGCTATAAAATTTCACACAGTGAAATAGCTTGAATAATGTTGAGAAGAAACAAAAAATAATATAATAATCACAGTTTTCAGACTGAAAATTAGATAATCATAACTTATAAGTATGAAAACCTCTGACCGATGTTCAGAAGGTTCAAGAGAATATGCTTATGCTTACAACAAGATGCTGATGGTTTATTGATTTAGAGGGAATTAATTAAACAGACAGTCCATTAATCTATTTTCTTTATAGATTATCATTTCAGAAGCTTATAAGAATAGATTGAGACACAATTATTCCTACTTAGGTATCTCTGTAAGACATAAGAATATGAAGAAAAACATAACGTGTAACACTAGAAAAACTTACAGGAAACACAAACTGTGTAAAACTGAATTCAGAATCCTTTGCTTTGTATTAAGGGTCCAAAAAAGCAAAGTACATCAAATGTTTACAAATGCTTCATCAAGGTGCAACCTTTCTTCAATGGTCAACCTAGTTCAATGGTGAACCAATAATAACTCGTAAGGAGAGTTATTTAGACAATAATAGAACTAAGAAAATATCCTAAAGTGTTTTTACAAAAATAAATTTATTCAAGGAAAATGAAATATCTTCATGCAAGAAGATAGAGACAACTATTGAACTGCTGCTTGCTGTCCCTGTTAATTAGGATTTGCTGGCTTTGATCTTTGATCTTTTGTCCTTTAAGCTGCTTGGCTGTTTGGTCTTCACGCTGGATGTTATATTTACTTATGACCTTTCATCTAATACACTTTCATCTGATACTCTTTGACCTTGTTGACCTGTCAATAACCTTTATTGTGCTTTTTACTTTTATTGTACATTTCAAGTTTTTACTATGTATTTCAACAGTAAATCATATAGTTTTTACATGTCTCAGTATCAGGTAGTTGGATATTGATCATCTTTCTGTATATTTCATCTGTTTGTCTTTTAACTATATGTTTTATCTGCTTCCTCTGTTTAACATTTACTGTTTCTGTGTGAAGAATTTCTTTTTTTTTTTTATTATCATTTATTGCCTTTGTGAATTGTTTCCTTCTACTCTGTAATAAATGTCTTTTTCTTTTGAATAAAGGTTTTTGAATGGATTTCCTTGTGAATCTGGAACAAACAAGTTTTATATGATTGCCTGCAAAATACAACAATTGTTAAAAAAAACACAAGCGGACAAGGAGGTGATAATGGTTTTATTTGAGCTGAGAGGTCTGTGGACGGAGTCCTGGCAGTGTTTGTACGGTAATCAAAGGTCAAAATGGGTTGCAGAGGCTCAGGGTGGCGCAAGAAGGGTTATGCGGGTTTCACTGTGTAAATGGGCAAAAAGAGCGAAAACGAGGGTTTTGGTGTTTAAACGAAAAATGGTTAACTTTTTAAAAATTGGCGCATAAATCGATAAGTGAACAATGATTGTTTCAGCCTCCGCGGGGAGGCGGTTTCGGAGGCTCATCGCATCGCTTTTGGCCGTGGGGTGGTTTTTCTCTGAGGGCATGCGAGTTAACGTGGGACTGCCATGTAACCACAACGGGCCCGAGCAAAACCACGAATCTTGCATGCTCTCGGGCGGGTAAAGCTAGGAGATCGGGAGCGCGCGATATTGCTGTGGGTCGTTGGATCTGGGAGCGGATGATCTGACGACTATCACACGGTGGAGTTGCACGGAGGACAGTCGAAGAAGATTAGCGGGGCCTAGGGGTTAATTACAAAGGATTTGTAATTATTTTAATGAATAAGCGGAATTTAAACATAAGCGGTTAAAACATAATGCACGGGTTTATGGAGTGGGACCAAGGTTAATGACGACGAGGTTTATTTAACCCTATCAAGGGTGGTGGGTTAAAAGAGTTTTTGTCAGGAAAACATGAATATAGTGGAGTTAACTTTATAAAGCGGAGGGGGGAATAAAAGATAGGATAAGGGGTATTATGGGTTTTTAATGGGTTTTATGGGTTTTTAGGGAAATTACTAGGGGAAAGTGGTTTTTTCAAGGGGAAAGGTGAAAATGAAGGGAAAGAGGGTATTTTAACAAGAAATGATGCGATAATGGGAAATTAGTAAGTATGTAGTAGGGGATGAAATGAAATGAGGGGAAGTTAACCAAATCAACTTGTGAACATCTTTTCACTTTCATAACTGCTCCTGCACATTGAAACATTGGATTAAGCATGATAAATGTGCTTATGCTTCAATCAACTTTGTACTTCTGCAACCTTTCTTCTACCTACCCTTTACTTATCCTAACATTTTTTCTTCACTTAATTGGGTGCATTTAGGCTAGTAGACCCTTTTCTTTTCTTTTTCTTTTGAAAAGCAAACTATCTAATTCTAACCTTATAACATCCAAGGGCTCAGATTAACCTGATGAGCTCCTTATTATTTTCTACCTAACTACTGATCTGCCAAGATTAAATAGTTTGGCTAGATTTTTATTCTCTAACTACAAACATGAAGTTTAAAGCATGAACTAATCAAGATTAAACTATTTGACTATCATGGGTTGTAGCATTCATGACAAGCTGCACACAACCATTATTTTGCATAATAAAGTAAAAAGTAGTGGCACTTGGACTTTTACACTTTCATAGTTTATTGCTTTTTTTCTTTTCTATCTAACCCAACATTTTATTTTTGCCTTCATTTTTTAGGGCATCTATTCTAACATTTTCTTTGATATGAACATATTTATTAAAATATTTCCTAACATTTTTATTCAATATTCTTTTTGCCCATATCCTAGCTTAACATTTTTTGAAAAATATTTTCATTTTTTGACTAATTGATTTTAACTTAGCAAAACCAAAAAATGCTACAACACCAGGTGGTGCTTCATATAGCAAGAGAGGCCTTTGAGGGCACATTACATCACTTCACTACACAACACGCCCAAGTAGGGCTATTAGGGAGCGCTCCCCCCGCACACACTTTCAAATCGCTCCTGTTTGGGAGCGATTTTCGGGAGCGCACTCCCGCAATTGTTTTTTGCTCCCTAAGATTTCTTTTCTTTTCTTCACAAAAAAAATTCGCTGTATTGTTCAAAACACTTGTAAAAGCATGCAACAAAGCTAGTGAGAAGGAAAAGGGTTGGAACAACAAATTTTACATGCTCCCATTGTAAAACAACCTATACTTGTGTAAGAAAGCATCTCTACAAGATTATGCCATGAGATGAAAATAAAACTATGAGTCAAAACTTGTAATCAAGTGCTAGCAGTTAGGAATAGATACAAAATAATACCCAACCGCAATAAAATTCCCTCAAACAAATTGAGGGTTGCCTTTTAGGGTAAAAAATTCTAAATTAACATAACTTCTACCCTAAGATCTTTCGCCTAATGAACGGTCCAGATTGACTACATAATTACAATATTTTACCAGGCAATTTTCTAAAAAATTTCCTTGCAAAAGTAGTGGGGGAAAGCCCCCCCACACTTCTGAATCCAAATGTGGTCGAAACCTCTAAATCAGGAAGATAATCAGGCTCCACACCCAACATGATGAGAATCGAGATGTTGTAACTTGTGGACTTGTGGTTGATGAAGATTATAACTACTAGATGATTGACGTTATATGGCTTAATCCATGTTTTTATGTTTTTTATAACTAATTCATTATTCTACATGCTTGTGTTGACATATATGCATCAAAATATATAAATATATATTATATAAAAAATGCTACCAAAATCGTTCTCGACCTAGAAGCTTCTGAAAAATTGTCGCTTATGGCTCCCATTTCCGCTTCCACTTCAAGTAGACTGTGCCCAAGCCATTTTGCACCTTCCAAAGAGCAGTGATGACCTTGCAGTTGCAATGTTGCCTCTCCAGAGTAGAGTGTTGAGCACTTTGATGGTTCTCGATGATGATTAACACCCCATAGTACCCTTAGATGTTGAAACACTGAGCTCTTCTTGTTTAGTGTTGGATTTACTTGATGTTGCACCCAATGGACCCAAGACTCCCCTGTGCTGGCCTTTGACACTGTTTGATTGGCGTTGCTTGATCTAGGGTCCAAATGATGATGGTCATCCTCAGGATGACAAGGGAGGACTTATACTCACTCTTGGATCCCCAATGTTGGAGAGAGATAGTACCACATCACCCATTTAACCCTAAAGAGGGTGACCTAGGGCACCCAAAGCATGGTTTTTGGACATGGAGGCACTTTGAGGCACTTCTTGAGGCTTCTCCTAAGGACTTGGAGTTGATTATGATGATGGGGCATCTCCTTAGACAATTCCACACATTTTTGTGGCATTTATTGCTTAAAAAGGAGATGATTTCATGCTTTTGAAGGACATCAACCCACACAAGTGGGTGTTTATGGCATTTTTATTGTTTTGAGCTATGGGGTTGGCATGTAACTCCTTGTCTTGTCAAACACTCAATGTCAAACTTGTTTTAGGGCTTGTAGGCTTGATTTTTTTGTAAAAGTGAAGGGATAGACCTCATATAAATAGACGGTCTCTACACTTCATTTAAACATAAACAAACATGTGAATTCAATGTCCCTCCTTAGAGAGAGTGCGAATTGCCTTGAATATTTCGCTACTTGGTAAAAATGTGAATTTTGTGGAGCACCTTGATGTTGGAGATTGATTTTTTCATTGCAGATGTCTTTTTGGGATTGAAAGAAGGCTTTTCTTGGAAGAATTTGTAAGTTTAGCCGATTTCTCTATATATTACATATGAATGAATTTATGCTAGGGTTTCTAAATGTTCCATGACTAATTGCATATTGTTTATTGGAAATCTTGGTGAAATGTTGCATGTTAAAATTATGTTTCCTTAAAACCTAGAGAAGAACTCCTATAGGGTGCATCTTCTATATTTATTTTATCCCCTCACAAAAAAGATAGCTAGGGTCTTACAAGAGGAAAATTATATTTCCCCCCTTCTCCAATGATCTTTTATCTACTTTTAAAAATTTGCCGCAAGACTCCATTTAGCCAAGTAGTAGGTTAGGCTTTGGCCGAGGTTGTGTTGATAAAAATTTATTAAAACTTGGCAAGCCGCTAGGGCTTTATTTGGGCTGATTTGCAAATAGGGTAGTTTTGGGTGGGATGTTTGTGGATGAAATTCCAAGGTTTGTCTCTATAAACCTTTTAAACACTATAACAATTTCAAGTTTGAAATCCTGTTGCAACAACTGGAAATTAATCTTCTAATTGTTAATTAATTTAACAATTTACTTGCTACGACAAATATTGAATAAATCACACTGCAACCTTCACAAATAAAACTGCGGAAAATAATAGCGCTGGAAACTGAGAAATATGCTAGCACACACACATAAAAATTAACACAATTATTTTTGGATAACTGTCCTCGGAAAAACCCAAGTTGGGAAAACCGGTGCGACAAATGAGGGTTTTATTATTATTCTTCATCAACAAATGTGAGTATAATAATCTGGATGCTCTAATGGCAATCCAATCTGAGAGAAATACTGACAAATATTTTTGTGAGGATTTTTCCTCACCCCACAATTGATTTATGTCCCCGAAACTGCCTCCCCAACCTCACCCAAAACCTTTTGCATCAACCTCTGCGCAGAGCTTGTGCAGTCTCTATTGTAGCTGCCCTAGAAACTTCTGAAGTCAACAACTCTGTCTGTCTCTGGCTCTGGAACTAGTCCACTTGTTCATTTGACCAATATCCCGGCCTCCAGTGGCTGAGTCACTAGCTTCTCTAGCTAGATTGAATTATATCGCTGCTATGCCTGTGCAGTCCTTGCATAGACTCTTTGTGTGTTGAAAAAAGCAAGGAGTAATTTTCAATTTGATTTTGCCTTGATTAAATTGAGAAAATTCGAATTTCCACATCAACACACAACTTGGATGCAGTTAACTTGTGTGACATGGCTTATATCACCTAGTTTACTCAGGAAATTCGAGTTGGAGGAGTTAGAGTTCAGTTAAGCATGTGTGATTGCTAATTTGTAGCAATCAAAGTTAGTTATTTCAAGTTAATTTCAGTTAAATTAGTTCCAACTGTTGGAGGAACTAGTGGAAGGTTAGTTGTGCATTGGGACTTTAGTCAAACTCAGTGAGCATCTAGTTAACTAATCAATCAACCCAAAATAGCTAGTGCATGCAAAGAATTCGAGTTTCCTAGCTGTGGTGGAGATTCCTAAGCAGTGTAACATCAATTGTAGACTAGTCTTGAGTGTACAGGGGTTGCATGCAGTCAGATGATCAGCCTTGGGAATTGTGCAATCTATTTTGGGGAAATTCCTAAATAATGTATTTGAGTCATCTTGTAATGTATTTGTCAAAAGAATAAAGAAAAGAATTATTTTATTATTATTGTGATTTATTAAAGCATGGGTTTCATGCTTGGGTTACCATGTTTTAGGTCAAAGTCCCCATTGAGGACTTCTAGGATTTATTACAAGAAGTTTGATATCTCTTGAAGCCGGAAGAAGTGTGAAATAGAAGAAGAAGGGGAAGCAAGTGCGAGTTAGATGGAGTCTAAAGAGGAAAAAAAACAAAATTTTGGTGCCTCTCTCTCTTTGTTTCGTGCCTTAGTTTGAGAGATCGAAGTCTTCCAAGTTTTGCTAATGTCGGAAGCTGCTACATAGTCGAAGTTGCTGGAAGAGAGGTCAAAGATCTAGGAGGCCGACTTGGTGTGGAGGGAAGGTTTGGTCTTTCTCTAGGGTGAAGAGTCTCAAAGCATACTATTGAAAGGAAGAGAATTTTGACTGAGTTTTCCCCTCAAGGGGGGTTTTGCCCTGGCATAGCGCCTATATCTGGTGTTCGTTGTTTTGTGTGATTTTGCTTTGGTAATTGTTTGATGAACTAAAGAAAGAATATATAAAGAAAGCTTAATAAGAAGTCAAGAACATCACCAGTAATTATCAAGTATAATAAAATCTTTCCGCCTTTCTGTTTTTCTAACATGGTATCAGAGCTTTGGTGAAGAAAGAAGAAAAAGGTAGTCTCAAGCATTTAATCAAGGAACCATTGAAAAGGGTTATTTCAGGGAAGAAGTCTGCTATATTCAAGGAAGATGTTCTAACACAATCAAGGGAGAGAACAAACTTGAAGGAGCCTCAAATTACAGGTCTTGGAAGAAAAGGATTGACCTCATCCTTGAAAAGAACAAGGTTCTAGACTTGGTCAAAGGTAAAGTAAAGAAGCCTACAGATGACTCTAGTGATGTTGGCAAAGTAAAATTCAGAGAATTAGAATTAGTGGCCATGACTCTAATGGTAGAAGAAATAAAGGAAAATCTTGTGCCATTTATAGCCAACATTAATCATGCTCAGGAAATGTATGAAGCCTTGTCAAAGTTATTCACTATTAAGAACATTGGTCAAGTGGCAAGCTTGAAGAATGAACTAAGGATCACAGAGATGGCTAAAGAAAATACAGTGGCCTCATTCTTTGTGAAGATAGCAAGAATTAGAGATGATCTTTTGGCCATAGATGAAATTGTTCCAGACAAAGAACTTGCCATCACTGCTCTATTAGGATTACCACCTACTTGGGGTGCATTTGCTCAGGAAATGTATGAAGCCTTGTCAAAGTTATTCACTATTAAGAACATTGGTCAAGTGGCAAGCTTGAAGAATGAACTAAGGATCACAGAGATGGCTAAAGAAAATACAGTGGCCTCATTCTTTGTGAAGATAACAAGAATTAGAGATGATCTTTTGGCCATAGATGAAATTGTTCCAGACAAAGAACTTGTCATCACTGCTCTATTAGGATTGCCACCTACTTGGGGTGCATTTGTTGCAAGATGTAACAGTTGGAAGGAAACTCCCACTTTTGAAGAACTATGGACTGCCTACAATCAGGAAGAATTAAGGATCTCATTAGTTGCCGATTCTGAAGATGTTTCAAACGCCTACATTGCTCAACATAAAGAAAAGAAATCGAAAGAACCAAGGAAGAAAGTTGACATGTTCAAGGTAGAATGCTATCAATGTCATAAGAAGTGTCACTATAGGATTGAGTGTCCCGACAATCCAAGAAAGAAGAAGAGAGAAAGAGATCAAGCCAATGTTGCTGAAGAGGAAGACCTAAAGAAAGCCAACCTCGAAGAATCTGACATAAGGGACTTACACTACTAAGTCCTTTGCTTGGAGCCTTAGATATCTTATTTTTGATGTTTTAGAATTTATAGGTTTTTAACATGTTTTTGGAAAAAGACATTTTTTGTTTTTGTAAGTTTATAGGTATCCCTCAAGCTTTGGAGGGAGCCCCCAACAACTCCCAAAGATAAGTATCTCATTTCCTTTCAATTTTTGGTTTCATGTACTCATTTAGTTTTGATTATATTAAATTAAATACTAATCATCATTCTCCCTTTATTGTCTTGATTAGGAAAACATCTCCTATATTCTCAAGGAGTATGAAAGAGGACCTCTCAAGACAAGGTTTGTCGAGAAACAAAGGTATGCTTTAAAACATTGATCTCATTATAATAAATGTTTATTCATTTGACAATCTATTACTAACATTGTTGTGACTAGCTATAGTGAATCATATTGATTCTTATTTTGGGTGACTCATCACTTGATAAATCTACCCCACTCCTATTCTTAACTGATTTTATAGAACCTTATACAGGTTCTCTGGAAAACCCTAACCTAAGAGTATGCTAATGTGAATGTCTGAAACCCTAAATTGCTTAGGAGATTATGAAATGCTATTTGAAGTTTTTATTGATGATGTCATGTTTAGGATTTTGGTATGATCAGGAAAACCTAACTTGTTAGGGTTGAATGATAAAGTCTAAGATCCTGAACCTTTGGAATATTGGTAATCATGGGTTTGCTATGCTCCTATATTGAAACCTTAACTCATTAAGGTTTGGTGGAATGTGTAAGCAAGACGCTTATAATGTCTTACAAATGATTTCCATGGAATGTGTTTGTCTGATCAAACCCTAGTCTAATCAGTTTGTTGTTTGTGAAGTTGTGTTTGACTAACACATGATATGAAATGCTTATGTAGGATGATGAAGTCCTAGATGTATGAGATGACTTGTTTTTCGGTAGTCATGAATCCAAGGGTTTGGAAACAAGCTCTAGTCAAAGTTTGTCTTTCTAGGATGATAATAATTGTGAAATTTTAGGGTTTTGGAGTTAAACCTTAATAGAAGTGAAAACCTCTGATGACAATACGATAATTTGAGATTTGTGTAAGATTGTTGAAATCCGAGTTTTAGTTGGGATTGATGTTTGATTGAAAATCTGGGGTTTGCAATTAACCCTAGTGGAAGCTCGTCATGTCAATGACTAAGCGGTGATTGGTTTTGGTTGATTCTTTTGTATGAATCCCCAGTGAAAAGTCTAACATATGAATTTTGAAAGTTCTTAGATGCCTTGTAGATCTATATTTGTTTGAATTGTTTCTAGGGTTTGCTATATGTTGTAGTAGGGTATGTCACACCTTTGAAAGAAACATTGAAACCCTAGTTGGAATGAAAGTTGTTATGAAGTAGTCTAGGGTTTATGACAAAGTCCCTAACAAGATGTTGAAGAGTATGTGTCTCTTGTTTAAGTTTGGGTATTTGATGTATGTAAAATGCTTTCGTAATTCTGCTATGGCTAACCTCATGCTTTTATAGATTTGATTGTACTTCCTGTCTAAGTTGTGCAGGTACACAATCTTCAATATGGGGAGATGTTCATTGATGTGATAAGCATGATAGGGATGATGATAACTCTGATGAAATGGTTGGAAGCCACAAAATATTCTCCGATGACGAAAAGAAGTTGATCTCCCTGAGATTAAGAGGGAGTCTGGATAAAGAGATGCTTCCTGGTTGAGAGGGAGGGCATTGCTTGGTTTTGATTGAAGAATGAATTTCAGAGGATATGTTGTTGCATGAAAAGTAGTAAAGGAAAGTGTATGATTGAGGAATCTTTTGTCAAAGATTCGGTTGATAATCCTACTATGAAAAGTTGAGAAGCACCATCAGTTGTCTAGAAGACCCCAGAGGTTTGTATTTGATTATTTACACATGAAAGTATATTATTGATTGGGTTGTGTTTGTACAGGTAAATCTCTTAAAGGTTTTGATAGCATGCTGGTTACCGGTTAGTTTGATCGAGAGAGATTTGTTGTCCTTGATTTGCTGGATCAAGGGGTGATGAGGCTTTGTGAGTGAAGCATTGCCTGGGAGGACATCTCGCTGACACTTTATGTTGATGTCTAGGTCCAGAAGTTGGAAAGGTGGCGTTGGTCATTGAGCTATGACACACACCTGGATTTCTGGGTTGATGGTTAGCAAGTAAGCTTGATGGTACCTAGAGAGATTGAAAGATTGAGTCCATCTTAGTCCCACCTTGTAAGATTGCCCTGGTCAAGAATCTAGTTCGTTGCATTGCGGTGCCTAAATTGTTAAGACACCAATGGATAGATTGCCCTGGTCAGGAATCTAGTCCATTGCATTACTGTGCCTAAAGTTCTTCATGGTTCATATAGTTGAAATCTTCCTTGTACTTGTATGTGACGAATACCTCCCTAGTTAAGAGGGAGTGTTGGAAAATGTAACTAGGTTTGGTCTTCATTAAAAAAATTTGAGTTATCTTGTAATGTACTTGTCAAAATAATAAAGAAAATATTTTATTATTATTATTATTGTGACTTATTAAAGCATGGGTTTCATGCTTGGGTTACCATGTTTTAGGTCGAAGTGCCCATTGAGGAATTCTAGGATTTATTTTGAGTCAATAGAGTCATTGTACATTTAAAGAGACCCTTCTTAGGCTTTTGAATCATGTAAAAAGGTTTAGTATTGAGTCAAATGTAATTTATGTATCCTCCACATCAAGTCAGCCTAAGGACATCAATTCGACCTCCTTTGAAGCCTATAAATAGAAGCTAGTCGAATTCATTTAGAGCACACTCTCTCACAAGAAGTTTGATATCTCTTGAAGTCGAAAGAAGTGCGAAGTACAATAAGAATGGGAAGGAAGTGCGAGTTGGGTGGAGTGTAAGGAGAAGAAGAAAAACAAAATTTTGGTGCCTCTCTCTCTTTGTTTTGTGCCCTAATTTGGGAGATCGAAGTCTTCCAAGTTTTGTTGATGACAGAAGTTGCTTGATGTTGGAAGCTGCTACATAGTTGAAGTTGCTGGAAGAGAGGTCGAAGATCTTGGAGGCCGACTTGGTGTGGAGGGAAGGTTTGGTCTTTGTCTAGGGTGAAGAGTTTCAAAGAATACTATTGAAAGGAAGATAATTTTGACTAAATTTTCCCCTTGAAGGGGGTTTTGTCTGGCATAGTGCCTATATTTGGTGTCCATTGTTTTGTGTGCTTTCGCTTTGGTAATAGCTTGATGAACTAAAGAAAGAAGATATAAAGAAAACTTAACAAGAAGTCAAGAACATCACAAGTAATTATCAAGTATAAGAAAATCTTTCTGCCTTTCTGATTTTCTAACAACAACCACTTACAATTCTAATGTTTAGCCCCAGAACAATCAGAACCGTAACAAAACAAAAAAAGCATGTTGTATGACTGCCAGAAAAAAACGAGATAACTTTCGTTATCATACAAATATTCTAGCCACCAGAAATAGCTGCGCAACTGGTAAATTGACAAAAATGCTTAGTAAATGGGAAAATGTGCCTCCCCGCGTTGATCTGCAACTACTTAGTGGACATATGCTTCCAGAAGAAAATGAAATTAACGAAATTGATCTCATTAATATAACATTGTCTAATAACAACTATAACATTGTTTGCCGGAATAAGGAATTGGGCCCAACAAACATGTTGAAAAGTAGGATTGGGTTTATGCTTGAGAAACACTGTTTAATAGACATAAGCCAATTGGGTACTATGACAACCTCTATTGGGAAATCAAACCAATTTCTTCAAATTCAATGACACAATAAAATTGGAAGACGAGGTATAGAAAGGCATATTGCAAATGTTAATGATAATGATGACGCTGAGGCAGTTGGGGGTAATGATCAATACACAGACGGATAAGTGCATCATATCTGTGGATTTATAAGGAACGTGGTTCGTACTGTTATTTCAATACAGAATGAGCAAGCCAGACAAGTATCACCCACAGAGGAGTAAGAGAACCATATTCAACATTTTCCTGCATACGTAATCAAACCTATGCAACATTCAACACAACAAAATCGGTGGTCAATTTACAGATATGGCTATACCTCTACTGGTACCACTACTGCAATTTTGGGAACTTAGTGATAAGCTTGGGAACATTGTCGTATCACCACTGATACCTTGCCGCTTCCTCGTGTCGTTGTTTCATTATAAACATCTGCCATACTACCGTTCACCGTAGCCTAAATTTCCCACTATCGTTCATCCCTTTTGCTGGGTTCTCCTCTCTGCTCTCTGCTCCAAACTTTCACGGCAACCATCGACAACTTCCACAATTTTCTGCCCTGTTTGCCTTCCAATGACAACCGCTTCCCTTGTCCATTTATGATTTCCGGTGCTAGTCGATTGCTGCAAATAGAGTTATTCCCCGTTTGTTCCAGCCCCACCACTTGTGCTCGGAAAAAACATTGTTGTCTCTGATCTTGACCAGCCGTCAAACATCTTTTGTGCACGAATAGTCGTGTCACCCCCGCGGTCAAGTGTCGTATCCCTCGTGGCCCTTGTTTATGAATTCATAGTTACATAAGGTTACAAGTTAGGTAACTTATATAATTAAGTATATATATATATATATATATATATATATATATATATATATAATCTATTAATTGTTAATTAAATTATTGAATCAACTAAACTATATAATTAAATTAGTTAACTAATTATATAATTAATTGATAGTAAATATAATTTGATATATATATATATGAAATAATTAATTTAAAAAAGAGAGAGAGAGAGAGTGGGTTTGTAAAGAAGGAAATCGACAAACCAATATGATGTATGGAACATGAAGAAACTTGTCAACAATAAAGCTTTGAGGACAAAGCTTTTGAAGAAAGGGGCAATGTTATGAATATAATTTATATAAAAATTACAATAAATACAAATAAATATAAATTATAAATAATCATAGTAATGATTATTAAATAGTCATTAGTTAAATAGAAAGGCATGTCTAAAAGACATAACCATTCATGAAAGGGCACTTGCCTAGGTATATAAATAGGCCCCCATTGTAACATTTAATCACTGTTGTACATTCGTATTATTAGTAAAAATTATTACTTAATACATTGTGTATTTTACATTTAAAGCACAAACAACTCTAAGTTTTGTCGCTTCACAATGTGGAAAGCACTGACAGAATTGTTCGAGAATGGTAGTGACCACAGGAAGTTGGCACTCAAGGATAAACTTCGAAGTATCAAGATGCAAAAGAATGACACTATTCCGCAATATCTGAGTAGGTTCACACAATGTCGTGATGAACTTGGTGGGGTTGGTGTTAATGTTCCAGAAGATGACTTGGTAAGCCTAGCCCTTCTAAGCCTTCCCAAGAGCTGGCATAGCTACTAAGATTCGGTGAATAGGAGGGAGAAACTACTGAATTGGGAACGCTTATGGTCTGATTTGGTACAAGAGGAAATAAGGCGGAATACCAGAGATGGGACTTCATCCAAGGGCGAGGATGAAGAAAACTTTGCATTGGTTGGAAAGGAAAAGAAGGGAAAAGGGAAGAAGTATCAATCCAAACCAGAATCCAGCCAAGGGGGCAAGAAGAAAAAATTGTCCAAAATTAAATCCTTCCATTGTCATGAATTCCGACACTATGCAACGAAGTGTCCACACAAAAAGGCAAGCAAGAAGACCTTAGGAGGAGTAGCAGGTGTAGACTTGGCTTCACTGTTCGAGCTTGACTTTACCCTCATCACATGCATGGCCAACACAGTGATGGGGAGCGTGTGGTACTTGGACTCAGGTGCATCGTTCTACATGGGTGTAGAGAGATTTTCAATGATCTGGAGGAGAAAGACTTGCAGACGTACATTGAGCTGGGGGACGGCGAAAGGTGCAACGTGACCTAGGTTGGTATAGTCACCTTTCAGAGGGAGTCGGGCTCCCCTCTCAGGCTCAAGGATGTCATGTTTGTTCTGGGCCTAAAGAAAAATCTCATCTTTGTTGCAGTTTTGGAAGACCATGGTTATGATGTGATCTTTAGCAAAGGAAAGGCATTCCTGAGACACATAGCCATGGGACAGGTGAGCAGATCGAGGTTTGTGTGAAGAACTTGTATAAGCTAGATGTGGAAGACTGCGTTGCATTAAGAAAAAGGGTGGAGAAGGTGTAGAGCCGCGATGTCGTTGAACTTTGGCACAAAAGACTTGGCCATTTGCATCATGGCACCCTAAAGATTATGAAACAAATAACCACAGTGTTCCCCAAAGGAGAACTTGAGCAACAAGATGTGTGCAAAGGATGTATTTTGGGGAAGTACACAAAATCCACATTCCATGATCGGGACAACAAAGCACATGCAGTCCTAGAAAGGTTCCACTTTGATATATGTGGACCTTTCTTGATAACCTCCACTGCCATACACAACTATTTTGTCATTTTTATTGATGACTTCTCATGGAATTGCTAGATCTTCCTCATGCGGAAGAAAGATGAGACATTCTCCAAGTTCATAGAATTCAAGGTGGCATTGGTTGAGAAAGAAATCGACAAGAAGGTGAAGGCTCTCAGGAGTGATAATGGAGGTGAGTACATGTTGAATGAATTTAAAAAAAATCTGTGCAAAAGAAGGCATTCGACAAGAGTTGACAACACCCCACAACCCACAATAGAATGGGGTGGTTGAGAAAAGAACTGTAGCATTGTGGGAGAAACATGGGCGATGTTGCATGACCAAGGCCTACCTCTGCATTTGTGGGCTAAGGCATGCAACACAATAGTCTATTTGTAGAATTGAAGTCCTCATCAAATTCTGGGCATGATTAGATCGGAGGAGGCTATCGCGGGGAGAAAGCCGGATGTGTCTCACTTCAGGATTTTTTGAGCCTTTGTGTACTGCCATGTCTCCAAAGAATCAAGGAGGAAGCTTGAGCTGACAACAAAATTGGAGTTTTTTGTGGGTTACACAGAAACTCCCCACAACTACTGTGTACTATCCATCCCTCAAAATGACAGTTGTGCGAAGGGATGTAAACTTTGATGAGGAGAAAGCGATGCAGTGCTCTCTTGAGAGGGAGCTATAGATCCCACCAGAAGAGTAACTTTTAGCTGCAAAGGAGGAACCTCAGGAAGTTGTGGAGCAGCCACATATTGAGGAGCAAAGAGTGGAGACAACCACTCAAGCAGAACCTTCTAGAGAAGGCAAGAAAAGAACCAGGGAAGCTGAGAGACTTGTGTAGGATGCGAAGGGTAATGTGGGTGCTCCTTCAAATTTGTGTAGGCAGAGAAGGTCACTTGATTAGTACACTAGCTACATTTCTCTAATGATTGCGCTTATATAGACTAAGCCATCCTCTTTCGAGGAAGCAGTAGAGCAACCTGTATGGGTTGATGCAATGGTGGAGGAATATGAATCCATTGTAAAGAACAATGTTTGGGAAGTGGTCCTAAGACCAACAGATAAATTAGTTGTGGGTTCGAGATGGATCTTCAAGGTAAAGCAAGCAGCAGACGGAAGCATAGAGAAGTATAAGGCCAAATTTGTGGCCAAGGGGTACTCTCAAGTTGAGGGAATTGACTATGAGGAGACGTTTGCTCCTGTAGCATGATACTCGTCCATTAGATCAATTCTTGCTTTGACTGTGCAGATGGGGTGGAAGATCCACCGGTTGGATATAAAAACAACATTTCTCAATGGGGTTATTGAGGAGTAAGTGTACACTGAGCAACCAAAAGGATTTGAGACATTTGATCGGGAGTCTCATGTGTGCAGACTCAAGCGAGTGTTGTACAGTCTCAAACAAGATGAGTACGTGTCGAATGAATTTAAAAAAAAATTGTGCAAAAGAAGGCATTCAACAAGAGTTGACAACAGCCCACAACCCACAACAGAATGAGGTGGCTGAGAAAAGAACCGTAGCATTGTGGGAGAAACGTGGGCGATGTTGCATGACTAAGGCCTAGCTCTGCTTTTGTGGGCTAAGGCATGCAACACAATAGTCTATTTGTAGAACCGAAGTCCTCATCGAATTCTGGGCATGATGCAAATTGGGTGGGGAGTCCATTAGACTGAAACAGGGAGTGGCTTGTGTGCTTTCGCTTTGGTAATGCTTGATGAACTAAAGAAAGAAGATATAAAGAAAACAAGTCAAGAACATCACAAGTAATTATCAAGTATAAGAAAATCTTTCCGCCTTTCTGATTTTGTAACAACAACCACTTACAATTCTAATGTTCAGCCCCAGAACAATAAGAACCGTAACAAAACAAAAAAAGCATGTTGTATGACTGCCAGAAAAAAAATGAGATAACTCTCCTTATCATACGAATATTCCAGCCACCAGAGATAGCTGCGCAACTGGTAAATTGACAAAAATGCTTAGTAAATGGGAAAAGGTGCCTCCCCGTGTTGATCTGCAACTACTTAGTGGACATATGCTTCCAAAAGATAATGAAATTAACGACATCGATCTCATTAATATAACATCGTCTGATAACAACGACAACATTGTTCGTTGGAATGAGGAATTGGGCTCAACAAACGTGTTGAAAATTAGGATTGGGTTTATGCTTGAGAAACAATGTTTAATAGACATAAGCCAATTGGGTACTATGACAGCCTGTATTGGGAAATCAAACCAATTTCTTCAAATTCAATGACACAATAAAATTGGAAGACGAGGTATAGAAAGGCATTTTGCAAATGTTAATGATAATGATGAGGCTGAGGCAGTTGGGGGTAGTGATCAATCCACAGACGGATAAGTGCATCATATCTGTGGATTTCGTTCGTATTGTTATTTCAATACAGAATGAGCAAGCCAGACAAGTATCACCCACAAAGGAGTAAGAGAACCATATTCAACATTTTCCTACATACGTAAACGACCTCTGCAACATTCAACACAACAAAATCGGTGGTCAATTTACAAATATGGCTATACCTCTACCGGTACCACTACTACAATTCTGCAATTCTGGGAACTGAGTGATAAGCTTGGGAACATTGTCGTATCACCACCGGTACCTTGTCGCTTCCTCGTGTCGTTGTTTAATTATAAACTTTTGCCATACTACCGTTCACCGTAGCCCAAATTCCCCACTATCGTTCATCCCTTTTGCCGGGTTCTCTTCTCCGCTCTTTGCTCCAAACTTTCACGGAAACCATCGACAACTTCCACAATTTTCTGTCCTGTTTGCCTTCCAACGACAACCGCTTCCCTTGTCCATTTATGATTTCCGGTGCCAGTCGATTGCTGCAAATAGAGTTATTCCCTGCATGTTCCAACCCTACCACTTGTGCTCGGAAAAAACTTTGTTGTCTTTGATCCTGACCAGCGGTCAAACATTTTTTGTGCACGAATAGTCGTGTCACCCCCGCGGTCAACAGTTGTATCCTTTGTGCCCCTCGTTTATGAATTCATAGTTACATAAGGTTACAAGTTAGGTAACTTATATAATTAAGTTATATATATATATATATATATAAATTGTTAATTAAATTATTGAATCAATTAAATTATATAATTAAATTAGTTAATTAATTATATAATTAATTGATAGTTATATAATTTAATTATAGTCTAATTAATAAATATAATTTGATTATATATAATAATAATAATAATAATAATAATAATAATTAATTTAAAAAAGAGAGAGAGAGAGTGGGTTTACAAAGAAGGAAATCGACAAACCAAAATGATGTATGGAACATGAAGAAACTTGTCAACGTTTAAGCTTTGGGGACAAAGCTTTTGAAGAAAGGGGCAATGTTATGAATATAATTTATATAAAAAATACAATAAATACAAATAAATATAAATTATAAATAATCATAGTAATGATTATTAATTAAATAGAAAGGCATGTCTAAAAGACATAACCATTCATGAAAGGGCACCTACCTAGGTATATAAGCAGGCCCCCATTGTAACATTTAATCACTCTTGTATATTCATATTATTAGTAAAAATTATTACTTAATACATTGTGTATTTTACATTTAAAGCACAAACAACTCTAAGTTTTGTCGCTTCACAATGTGGAGAGCATTGGCAAAATTGTTCGAGAATGGTAGCGACCACAGGAAGTTGTCATTCAAGGATAAACTTCGAAGTATCAAGATGCAAAAGAATGACTCTATTCCGCAATATCTAAGCAGGTTCACACAATGTCGTGATGAACTTGGCGGGTTTGGTGTTAATGTTCCAGAAGATGACTTGGTAAGCCTAGCTTTTCTAAGCCTTCGCAAGAGGTGGCATAGCTACTAAGATTCGGTGAATAGGAGGGAGAAACCACTGAATTGGGAACGCTTATGGTCTGATTTGGTACAAGAGTAAATACGGCGGAATACTTGAGATGGGACTTCATCCAAGTGCAAGGATAAAGAAAACTTTGCATTGGTTGGAAAGTGAAAGAAGGGAAAAGGGAAGAAATATCAATCCAAACCAGAATCCAGCCAAGGGGGAAAGAAGAAAGAATTGTCCAAAATTAAATCCTTCCATTGTCATGAATTCCGGCACTATGCGACGAAGTGTCCACACAAAAAGGCAAGCAAGAAGACCTTAGGAGGAGTAGCAGGTGAAGGCTTGGCTTCACTGTTCGAGCTTGACCAATGTTGCACGAAGCGGGAGCGAAGCGGAAGCGGAAGCGGGAGCGTGGAAGCGTCATTTTCCAAAAATCTAGGAAGCGAAGCGTCCGCGGAAGCGTCTGCTATATATATATATATATTTTATATTTTTTTGCATTTATACTCAAAACAAACATCCCAAATACCAAATTAATTGTAGAAGACATGAAAACATGCATATTTTTGCATAAATCAAGATAGATATGGCATCCATGATTCCATTGTAGTTACTAGTATGTACAACAATCATCTATATTCTAGCTATTACAAACATACATCAAATTTTTAAGCATATTATAAAACATAAAACATTTAAGCATATTATAAAACATAAAACATAGAGCATATTATGATTTATCTAGCAAGTGAGCAACTGTCAACATTTGTCATGTCCAAAATTCAAATAATAATGTTTACAAAATATGTCACTTGGTCACCGCCAAGCCAAAAAGGTTCAAAATTCAAATTCACAAGTCTACAAGTCTAATGAGTAATCTATGACAAAAAGTAGTAGATTGTGAATATATCTACTAATCTCTCCTCCTTCCACCACGAATAGAACGTGATGGCGGGCCTCCACGTGGTGGCAATGAAGAATATGGTCCCTGTGTAAGTCGTGGCACTGAAACTGATGAAGAAGAACCCCCTGCTGTTGGTGTTGAACCATGGAACCTAGGAACCAAGGGACCAGATGGGGGTGGGGGTGGTGGCATATCAACACGGTCATCATCATCCTAGAATCGCTCAAAAAATTCATGCAAAAAAAAATCACTAGTTAACAAAAAAATTAAAAACATGAATTAGAGAAATGCTTTATAAGGGAAAATTGGAAAATTCATACCACAATGGACATACCTGGATAAGAGCATCCTCTAATTGCTCTAGTCGCAACACTCCATCCTCCAAATTGGGCTCCTCTGGATTCTTGTCCCAAATCAACAAGTCTTTATTAGACTTTGCATCTTCACAGTAATGGGACAACAATCGCAAGTTGTAATGAACATAAACCAAGCTCTCTGCCCGGTCTAAATTCAACCTGTTCCTTTTAACACTGTGGATGAAAGAATAAGAGCTCCAACACCTCTCTGCAGAAGAAGTGTTTACCACCTGTGATAGCACCCGCAATGCCAAACTCTGTAGAAGTGGAGTACCCCCTCCATGCATGTTCCACCACTCAAGAGCAGAAAAAGTCTCTCGATCTTGAATTGCATGCATGCTCCCAAATGGACCAGTGTTGAGCGTATAGTTGCTCACCTGTCTCCGTACCAATGCAGCCTCCTCCTCATCAGGGATTAATTTACTCAATGCAGCCATATATTTTTCGTGAACCTCTCTATCTTGGTGTGTTTTTTTCCTGCTTCCACCCCCAGGTGCTGGTGTTGAAAGCCATGATGGATGATAGTATTTAGGTGTCAAAACATATGCTAATGCATGCAATGGAATATTTAGCATTTCCCATCGGTTTTGCACCTCTACACGAATATAATTGTACAAGGTGGTATCTCTAGGCTCAACAATGTCTTTAATCTGCCCCAACATGCTATCCATTTGCTCATACACCTCCCCAATTACTGGTCGATCTGAATCTGCAAACTTGATCATGTAATAAATTGGTTTGGTGAATTGCAAAACATATTTAACCTGTGACCAAAAGTAACTGTCAAGAACAGTGTCCTTGACTGCATTAGCACCATCTGTGTCAGTGTTAATTTCATCCCATGTTTCAGCACACACCAGATTAGTTAAAGCTTGTCTCACCCTCACTAGCCGCCTAAAGGTGAGGTAATAACTAGCAAATCTTGTCTTTGCAATTTTAAGCAATTGCAACTTGGAGTAAGTGCCATAGACGTAGTTTACCCTTGTATGCCCTGTGATGAATTTAATGAGCTGCTTCCCTTTCCTGTAAACCTCAGCAATCCACCCACAATCTTTGTGTTTCACAATATCATGCATCAAAAGGTTCAATGTGTGAACCAGGCACCCAGACCAAAAGATGTGTGGATGAGTACGCTCAATAATTTTTCCTGCTGCCTTACAATTTGCTGCATTATCTGTGATCACTTGAACCACATTATTCGGACCAACATCTTTGATTGATTTCAATAGGAGATCTGCAATGTTTTGTGCAGTTGCACTGATGGAGGAGGAGTCATGACATGCAATAAATACTGCACCACTAGAAGAAACACCAAGAACATTTATCAAATGTTGGTTTCTAATATTTGTCCACCCATCTGATACAATGGATACCCCAGAATCCACCCACTCATGTGTAAAACGTGTCAAAGCTCTTTGAACCTTAGCTTTTTCTCTTTCTAATAACACTGTTCTAGCTTTCTCATAGTTGGGGGCCTTGTATCCTTTTGGGGCTTCATTGATGGCCTTTACCATGTCATGCCAATAGGGAGAGCGAAGCACATTGAATGGTACACCGCAAGCACAAAGAAAACGGACTATCTTTCCATCCACATCATCCCTCCCAGCAACATTAAGGAAATCCCCTATTGTTCTTCTACCTCCAGAGGTTGCAGAAGTACCATGAGGAGATGGGCAACTACCAAATTTAGAGGTTGCACTTGATTCATAATGAGTTTTTTGTTTCTTGTTTTTTTGTTGTGCAACCATCTCTATTTGGATGTATTTTCTTCTTTCTTCAGTTGAAATGTTTGGGCAAATTTGTACCCCCACAAAACCCTTTTTTTCATCACTGTCCAGCACCCCACAAAGATGCCTCCTCAGACGGGTATATGAACCACAATATGGTTTTCCTCCATGACAACCATGAGGGCACACAAATTTGTAAGATCCACCACCCTTTCCCCCATCAAGTTTGGTCACATAGTTCCACAAGGGTGTTGATGTACCTTTCCCATCTTGTGCTTCAGTGTCCTCTTCAAGTTCATCCCCTTCCTCTTCAAACCCTTCCTCCTCATCATACATTGGGTCACTACTATTAGGACCAAGTTCATCCCCTTCCTCTTCCCTTCTATTCCTCACCCTTGCCATCATTAAAAGCAAGAGTGGAATGATGCATAGAAGCCAAAAGAACACCATCTTGGAATATGGATATAGGTGGTGGACAACCTGTAAATAAAGGAGCAAGTAGAAACAATGGGAAAGAGTAGGAGAGGGAGGAGAAAAATACAATTTTTTTTTCAAAAAAACAAGGGAGTTTGGGGTTTGAACTTACCTCTTTAGCTCTTGTAGATGAAGTCCTCCAAGCTCTTGCTCCAAGCTCCTCCTCCTTCTCCTAGCTCCTCCTTCTTCACTCCTCCAAGCTCTCCTCTCTTCTCCTCTCTTCTCTTCTCCTCTCCTCTCTTCTCTTCTCCAACTCATAAACTCAAAGTGAGAAAATGAGGAATGAATGGGAGCTTTATGCTTTTCATTCCTCACCTAAACTCACCCTAAACTCACCCTAACCCACCCCCTCATTGCAAGTTAAGTTAACTTTTAAAAAAATTAAAAAAAATCGAAGTGTCATTCCTTGCCCGCGCGGATTTTTTCGGAAGCGCTCGTGAAGCGTGCGCTTCCGGAGGCCCGAAGCGCCCTCCGAAGCGCGCCTCGGGGGCAACGCTTCTCAAAAACCAGGAATCGCTCAAAAATTGCGGAATCGCGCTTCCTTTGACGCTTCCGTACGGGACGCGATTCCGGCCTAGGATCCGGGGGGGGGGGGGGGGGGGCGCTTCCTGCAACACTGAGCTTGACTTTACTTTACCGCATGCATGGCCAGCACAGTGATGGGGAGCGTGTGGTACTTGGACTCAGGTGCATCGTTCCACATGGGTGTTGATCTGAAATGGGGCACTAAAGGCTTCTTGTCCACTTACAAGAACCTCTCCCACTCCAAAGCTTATATATTCCCAAGATCTAGGCTTATATTGACAATTTGCGGAATTAAAAGAACTTGAAATAGGTGTATGCTTGTGTTTACCTTTAACTATTAAGTGCTTTAAGTTGATTTGCTTAAACTGATATAAAAACATATAATAACAAATAATGCAAATAATAACCAACACACATAACAACAATATAATTAGGAGTTCACCCAAACCTCTTGGGCTACGTCTCTATGAGCTCTAGTCAACTCAACTGGGCTCTTTGGGATTATGGCTTAAATTCTTTTACAAGTTCCACGCTCAACTCCATAGGTTTACAACTGAACCAATGGGCTTAGAATGCCATCTTTATACCTGGCTATTTGGCTCTTTGGTTCACGACCCTCGGCTCTCGGCTCTTGGCTCTTGGCTCTCGGCTCTGGCTCTCAGTTCTAGCTCTTTGTCAAGCCTCCAACCCTGGTGGCTCTTTCGCTGTCCTCCCAACCTCTGGTGGCACTCTGCGAATCTACGACTCTCTGGCCTTCTGCTCTACTACTCTGCTGCGCTCATCTCTCTGGGAACTCATCCCTTTGCCATCACCCCAACCTCTGGTGGCTTCTCGGCTTTTCACGAGCTTCTGGTTTTGCTCGACCTCCAAGCGACCCTCTGCTTCTGAGTCACCTCGACTCCGCAGACTGCCTCCTCTGGGCTTACACTCAGCATTCAAGCATCTTTGAACCTCTTGGGCTTCTCTGCGCTTCTCTTGAGCATGACTCTGCCTCTCTGTGTTATCAGTGGTTTGCTCGACCTCCAAGCGAATCTCATCAACCTTTTGCCGCCCTGTCAATTGAGCTCCTTGTGCTTTTTGTAATACATCAGTTACAGTCTCCTCCATCATTGAAGACTGACTGTTTCATTACAAGAATCCATTTAAAAATGGAAAGGAACCGGCAGGCATGGCCACTCGATCGTTTTGCCTTCTTTTGGCTGAAATAGCCAAATAACGGAAATACACAGGAAAACAAATGCAAAACACATCATG
This sequence comes from Pinus tabuliformis, assembly GCA_031772625.1. Taxonomy (NCBI): domain Eukaryota; kingdom Viridiplantae; phylum Streptophyta; class Pinopsida; order Pinales; family Pinaceae; genus Pinus; species Pinus tabuliformis. Next base: position 610,040,864 of record CM062806.1, on the reverse strand, counting down.
AGTCCTTAAGTCGGGACTTCAAATGGCCTTCAATCGCATCTATATCCCACTTGGGTTCGTCTGTCATCGTAAATTGCGATCGCACAGGCGTATGGCCAAAAACCCCAATACACGGAAAATACACAGAAAATCCGAAAATCCGGATTTCAAAATATATGCAGTCGCGTTTATAATCCCATCGGGTCTGTGCGCTTTATCGCATATCGCAATCGCACGTCGCATTGGGCCGAGGTCCATTCAAAAACCCATGGTTTGTTCCAATGTGATGACCGTCGCCAATCGCTTCCTCGCACAATGTCATTTGACACCTCTGATTGCGATTAGCGATTAATTCCCGACCGTTGATGTGCTCCTAGATCCGACAGTCGATATGCCATCGCAATTGCTTTATCAGTCTGATTGCAATCGCAAGTCGCAATGACCCGAGGCCTATACAATATCCCGTGGACTGCTCCGATGCGATATACATCGCTGGTCACCGATCCCGCTTTATTGCCATCGCAAATCGGCTCCCCCGGGTTCTGATATCATATGTAAGTCTTTACCCGATGCAATATGTCAGAGATTGCCAATCAGGAAGTCCTTCAGCCTGTCGTTAAGTCCTCCTTTTGAACCTTTCCGATGCGATTTCTTTAAGGAGCCCTTAAGTCCCATTTATAAGAAATTGCCTCCTTTTCTAAGGACACTGGGCAATTTTCTTTTTACAATAACTCCTTCATCCGGAGTCCGTTTTGGTCCATTCAAATTGCATTAGATTCAGAATGAAGAGATCTATGCAATGAGACTATTTCCAAGAGCATCCTTTGACTTTCATTTTCCTCTGTGAGGAATATTTTTAGACTTAGAGTCTATACTAGATCCATTTTGGATTAGGTGTAGAGAGTTTTTCAGTGTTCTGGAGGAGAAAGACTTGTAGATGCACATTGAGCTAGGGGACGACGAAAGGTACAACGTGACTGAGGTTGGTATAGTCACCTTTCAGAGGGAGTCGGGCTCCCCTTTCAGGCTCAAGGATGTCATGTTTGTTCCGGGCCTAAAGAAAAATCTCATCTTGTTTGCAATTTTGGAAGACCATGGTTATGATGTGATCTCCAGCAAAGGAAAGGCATTCCTGAGACACATAGCCACGGGACAGGTGAACAGATCGGGGTTCGTGTGAAGAACTTGTATAAGCTAGATGTGGAAAAATGCGTTGCATTAAGAACAAAGGCGGAGAAGGTGCAGAGCTGTGATGTCGGTGAACTTTGGCACAAAAGACTTGTCCATTTGCATCATGGCACCCTGAAGATTATGAAGCAAATAACCACAGGCTTGCCGCTTCCCCAAAGGAGAACTTGAGCAACAAGATGTATGCAAAGGATGTACTTTGGGGAAGTACACAAAATCCACATTCCATGATCGGGACAACAAAGCACATGCAGTCCTAGAAAGGATCCACTCTGATATCTGTGGACCTTTCTTGATAACCTCCACTGCCAGACACAAATATTTTGTCATTTTTATTGATGACTTCTCATGGAAGTGCTGGATCTTCTTCATGTGGAAGAAAGATGAGACATTCTCCAAGTTCATAGAATTCAAGGCATTGGTTGAGAAAGAAATCGACAAGAAGGTGAAGGCTCTCAGGAGTGATAATGGAGGTGATGTCGAATGAATTTAAAAAAAATCTGTGCAAAAGAAGGCATTCGACAAGAGTTGACAACACCCCACAACCCACAACAGAATGGGGTGGCTGAGAGAAAGAACCGTAGCATTGTGGGAGAAACGAGGGCGATGTTGCATGACCAAGGCCTACCTCTACATTTGTGGGCTAAGGCATGCAACACAATATTCTATTTGTAGAACCGAAGTCCTCATCGAATTCTAGGCATGATGCAGATTGGGTGGGGAGTCCATTAGACTGAAAGAGGGAGTGGCTTCACAAAAGCAGATTGAAAGAGGGAGTGAAGCTGTGGCTTCACAGATGTAGATTGGGTGGGGAGTCCATTAGACTGAAAGAGTACATTAGGTGGAATTTTTAGTGTTGGGTCCGCAATTGTTTCTTGGTACAACGGGGAGCAAAGATTTGTGGCACTCAGCTTGGCAGATGCAGAATACATGGCTACAAGTGAAGCAACATGTAACGACCTATCTATAATATAGAGAACACATATCTATAATATAGAGAACACAAGAGTATTAGCATGCATGCGATGCATGCATATGATAGCTACGTATGCATGTATCGCATGCACCGCACTAGTATTTATATACTAAATGAACTATAAGTATTAAATATCATGACACTCCTTCAAATAGAAGTTATATTCACCCATCAACATCCATATTGCTTAATGCGTCTTGATTAATGGGCAATACCAATGATATAAATTTAAAATGTATAATGTAAAAATAATTATAAAAGATAGATGTTAAAAATTAAGCTAATCTTAAAAGATGGTTATATAATTATATATCTTAGAATATTAATAAATTAATAAAATAAAAATAAATTAAAGATAAAGTATTTAATATGAACCTAAACCTTTATATTAAAAACAAACAAAAAGGATATTAAACCAAAAATCAATATACCTTTAAAAGGAATATATATCACGTGACATGGGAAGGGTGTCACCATAAGGAGAAGCGGTGGGTTGCAGGTGGAGGGAGCGACCACCGCCAAGAAACAGTATATAGGGAGCAGGGAACAATTTTGAAAGGGGGAAGAAACATGAGGAAAATTTGTACACAGTTCATCATTAGGAACAATTGAGCCTTGCTTGTTCTGAGGTTTCTGGGCAGGGGGGAACAATCTGCTTCAATTGAGAAGCTTACTAGACTGAGTATTGAGTTTATGCTCAGTTTGGCTGGGTGGTTTCGGTCTTTTGGTAAGAGAAGCGGGAAGCGGGAGCAGTTTGAGGCATCATCAACCGCCGAAATACAGGTAGGTACTCCATACCAAACTGAGTAATTCAGTTATATGAATGTTGGATAAACCATTTAATCTGCAAACAGGTTTGAAGAAAACACAAATTATGTTTTAAAACTTTACATTTATGGTTAAATATTTTAGAGCCTTACACAACATGTGAGGCGATCTAGATGAGAAAGATACTTGTTGGATTATTTGGTCAGATGATGGATCCAACTGTGATGTACTGTGATAATCAAACTTGCATCAAGCTCTTTGAGAATCTTGTTTTTTACGATCGATCCAAACATATAGATATCTGATATCACCATTTACGGCGCTGTGTGCAAAGGCGGATAATGTTGCTTCAATACATTCCGAATGAGGAACAAGATGCTAACATTTTGACAAAGGCCCTGTCAAGAGGGCAGTTCGAGTTCCACAAATGCAGGATATGGGTGGTTCATAATCCCTTTCTTGCTGAGAGGGAGCGTTGAAAAATGCAACAATACATTCTCAATTTGATTTTGTCTTGATTAAAGTGAGAAAATTTGAATTTCCACATCAGTAGACAACTTGGATGCAGTTAACTTGTGTCACCTAGTTTACTCAATAAATTCGAGTTGGAGGAGTTAGAGATCAGTTAAGCATGTGCGATTGCTAAAGTGCATCAATCAAAGTTAGTTATCTCAAGTTGTTTTCAATTAAACTAGTTCCAATTGTTGGAGGAACCAGTGGAAGGTCAGTTGTGTAGTGGGACTTCAGTCAAACTCAGTGATCATCCAATTAACTGATCAATTAGCCCAAAATAGCTAGGGCATGCAGAGAATTCGAGTTCCCCAGCTGTGGTGGAGATTCCAAGGCAGTGTAACATCAATGGTAGACTAATCTTGAGTGTACAGGTGTTGCATGTAGTCAGATGATCAACCTTGGGAATTGCACAATCCATTTTGGAGAAATTCCTAAATAATAGGAGCTTAATTTCTTAGGAGTTGTGCAAGGAAATAGGGGCTCAAGCAGAGGCAAAATTTGACTAAGTCTGGGTCAGAGCCTCTTAGTGAGCAGAGAGATAGGTTATTCACTTGCAGGTTGTGATCAGTTGAGCAAAACAATTGTAATTCATCTCTATTCATCATATTAATGCAAGCAATCATTGGGTTTTTTAGCAGATCAATTTCCCCAGGAAAAATACTGTGGATGTGTGTTATTTCTTATTGCATGTCTGAAATTTTTGTTCTAAATTGTGAATTAACTTCCGTAGAGCAATAGAGTAGGTTTGCGTCTTGTGATTTTGATTGAAACTTCATGAGTAGTTGCAAATCTACACCATAATTTATACACTGGGAATTTCACACTCCCTCTCATTGCCTCTTTCGGAACTGAAAGACTTCCTCCAGAAATGCTGCTGACTTGCTCTACCACCTCCCACTCACCCTTTGACTTACTATTCTCTGTTGGAACTCTGCTACTGAGAAAATCGAACCGCTTGGGTAACTGAGTATCTGCATTGGTGTGTTCTCCATCTACCCATCGACGTGCTCTTATAATCTCCAGTTGGGACTCCAACGACCAACATTAAAACATAATTGATGATTTTGAGATCATTTTTGGATCGATCTGTGTGAGTTTCTAGATGATTCACTCCTTATCTCAATTAATTAGTATTAATTAACCACTTTTCCTAAGTTTAGACTTAGGAAACAATTAAAAATAGGCTAATAATCTAATTGAGACACTTCCAGGTGTAATTTCCAGAAACGATTTCTGGGTCATGGAGAACTCTTGTGTTTAGCCTCGCTACAAAGTTTCGAGACTAGAAAACCTCTGATGCTACATAAATTAACAAACTCAAAATCTAGCAATGGTTGTGGTGAAACCTCCCCAATTAGGGTTGGTGTGATCCTTTCCAAACTCCTTTCTGCCGTTATAAACTTTAAATCCCAAGCCAAACTTCAACTTGAAGCTTATTTGACTGTTTTCCCTATTGCATTGTTGATTAAATCATTAAGGTAACCCTTTCTTTGACTTCTACATGTCTAGATACTCCTATATCATTACATTATCAAATTTGCCCTAGCTTGTAGTAGTCCTTAGTTAGTCCAAGTTTATAATTCTTTGCTCCTTTATAAAGAAGATTTGAGCCTATTTCAGGTTAAAGGTATCTTACCCTGGGTTATTCATATCACATTGAATCCTCTAATAGAATACCCTTATAGGTGAATATGGGAAATCCTTCCTTGTGGTGAATTTTCTACTAAATAGCAGGAGGAAGACTGTTGAGGGGGCAGTGGAAATCCTCCTAATTGTTGCCATAGGGTTTGGCTCTCACCCTGTGACTTCCCTCACAGGGCCTCCTAGATTTTGCGACAAGGGGCATGGTTCATAACAGCATGGGAGCAAGAAATCCCTTCTTTCTTACCATCTACTATACTTTAGATAGAGCCCTTGTTATTCGCTTGTATCTAGGGGGTAGTCGAAAAGGTGGGAGGTGCCTCTATGTTCTAAAATACTTCAAAGATCTGCCAGTCACATGTTGCTTTGATTAGATGGGGAACATGAAAGTATGAGGTGATCCTCCTTATGGTCACATAATGGGGTGGGGTCTGCAAGAAACATTTTCTATAGCTATGCTAATGAAGAGGGCATGGCATCTCTTGTTGTGGTAACCATAAGAAAGTGGAGAGGTAGCTCCTTGAATCCCTATAAATGTTGTGCTATTGTCCTCTAATCAAGAGGTGTGTGTGAAGAGCAATTTTGGATGAAAGTATGAGAGTTATATGCCATTAGCAAAGATTTGGTAAATGTTTTTTAACTTTGTTGATGGTTACAAGCCCTTAATGGGCTACTTGTATGCGGCAATGTTATCGGAACTGAACCATTGATTGAACTGGAAAACCCTTTGAACCGAGAATCGGTCTGAACTGGTAAAAAAATTGCACCAAAAAACTGATTGACTAAAAACTCCTAAAATATTCAAATTTTAAAGAAAAAAAACTAGATTCATGTGCATCGATATGAATCCAAACCATTTATACACATATGCAAACATTCTCATTTATATATCGAATAAGAGTGCATATAACCAAAATAACACTTAGTGCAATACATTTATGAACCAATAATACATCAACAATGAGGCTTTCGAGTCTAGACGACCTCTAGTGTCAAAAAAAATCATGCTACAACAAATACCTAGATATAATCAAAATCATGGCCTATATTGGGATCTTCATCATCAATATCACCCTTTAAGCATTAATAAAAGATAGAAAGAGCTTCAGATGTCAAATCAAGATTTTGTTTGAGTGATGGGTACATTTTTACTAGGGTCATGATGGAGGAGCTCAACAATCAATGCCACTTACATCAAGGTACATAGAGGTCTTGGTGATCTTGATTAAATGCTAGTTCCATACCCTCGTACATGACAGAATCCAATGAAAACTTTGCAATCCCCCCCAATCTTGAAATCCTGGAAACTATTGAGTTTGCTGGATTTTGAATGAGATCTAAAATTCTAATTTCTCCATATGAAATCTAATGAAGTTAGAACCATTCTCAAACATTCTGCGTCAACTAATGGTAAGGTTAAAAATTTGAGTAAAATGATGACATCCTTTTACTTTAAGAATATAACATTACCATTAATTGCATAGCAATAGTAGGTCCGTAAGCTTGAATATTAGGCTGACCCACTCACTTTTTTTGTTTTTGTTTTTGTTATGTAAATTGCATTTGAAACGTCCTTGGTCACATTGTATGAAACCTGTTGGTTTGGTAAAAAAAATCCGGTTCAGTACTGAACCGGCCATTTCTGATTCCAGACCTTGGACCGAACTAGTTTGACCCCAAACCGGTTGGATCGACCGATTCCACCAGTTCCGATAACATTGGTATGAGGTCATGTATAGGGCTAAGGAACTTGTCCATAGATACTACAAGGACAAGGGGAGGAGGGATTCAACAAACGTTTGAGATATGGCAGTTGATTGATGGGTGATGGGATAATAGTCTCCATCATCCCATTGATGTAGTAGAAATTTTCCTAAACCACTTGTTCTCTTACTATTGTGGTTTTATCTTTGATGCTAAGCCTTGAGGTTATGGATGTATTCCTCCAATGTGGTCGAAGATTGGTGTTGACTCCCATTGAGTGCTCGAAGATTTCCAAACAAATGGAGATATATAGGTTGGTTGATGGAACATTTGATTATGACATGGTTCTCCAAGATAGGACCACTAGGTTCCTAGGAAAGCTTCAAATTGTTTCAAACTCCAAATTTCAATGTCTTTCCTTTCTATCTATTTGCTACTTGATGGGAATATAATTCAAGTCTTTGCTCTGTTTCCTTCATTTTTGTTGTAGTTGTTTGGTGCACAAACTATCATAGCAGAGTACCAGATTTACAGAAACTTGCCATTTGGGTTCACAATAAAAAATGGAACTCTTCAAGGTGTGAGTGCAATTGGAGTGTGCTTGAAAAAATGCACAACAAGAAACGAAATAGGTTTGAAATATTCAAATTAATTTTTTTAAAGTTATTATAATTCATTAATTTTCTGATGGTCACCCTCTAATTGCATTATGACTCTCATATAGGTTACATACCAACACTTTAATGATATGGTCTATGGCTCTTAGAATCTTAGGGTGTGGATGATGCAAAGTGACAAAACAACTGATATGGAGGTTGTTTTGTTTGATGTGATTGACACCACGGCTTAGTGTAGGCTGGAGGTTGAAAGGCTTATCATGGAGGAGACACCTGAGTAGTTGGAGGATGTTGATGCATTGGAGGTGGCAACGTGGGTGGGAGGAAGAGAAGGAAGATGTTCCACGTTCAGTGTAGACACCTTTGAAGAAGAAGATTGAGACTGTGCCGTGGCCACTACCTTTTTGCGAAACATGTCTTGTTTTTCAGGAGGCGGCATCCACAAGCCCCCTTTCTGCAAAACATGTCTTGCTTTTTCGGAGTGGGTGCCAACAAGCCTAGAGAATAAGAATAATGTAGGAGTTCAATATCAAGGTGATGGCGATGAAGACTTGAATTTCAATTATTTGAATGATATGTTGTGTGATAATCATTGCTGACAATGTAAACTCTAGGGTGGCAAGACAGTCATTTTTAATGCGTTGTTTACATGGAATTTTGTAATTATTGGAAACCCAATCTTTTCAGTTATATTTCTAAAATCATAAATTGTATTTACTATTTTCTATGTTTCTTGCACATGTTGTCATATTGGTCATGTCCAAATGTATTGTATCCATTATTTTTTAATTATGGATATGGATATTGTATCCATATCCGTTTTCTGGAAACTTAGTTTCCAAAACCTTCATACTATACAAAAACATGAGAAGGCCTAAATAAGGCTTTTTTGTTTTGTTATACATATATATTGAATTTGCAAGAGTAACATTTGCTGAGGAGCTCTCCTAAATCTGGGGCACCCTTCTGCATCTCTATGCTCAGAAACAGTTTCTTGTAAGACAATTTCTATGTCTTATCCAAGCAATTAAAGATTATGCTACGGACCCACCATGTCAACTGTCTTGGCTAAGATCTTGTCTTTAGCTGGGTAGCCCGTTTTGACTGTCTTATATGTGCCTGGTGCATAGTTTACCTATGGTCTGTACGTTAGGTGATTGTAAATAATAGCAACAATAAGAACAATGCTCATGCAGCAAGTATCCATGATTAATCTTGCATGATTGCTCTTGGACATTGTTGAAGTTTAGTGATACATTTATAGATTTCTGATGTTTTTGACATGTTTGCTTGCCTTGGTGTGAGGAAAACAAAAATGAACCAAATCATATATCTTGAATAAAGAATGCAACAGAACTAGCTATCTTTATGCTATTCTACTGTAAGGAAAAGGAACCTTAAATGTTACACTCTTTTGTTTGACAATGCTTTCTAAAATGGGGAGCTTTGAAAATAAAATTGAACCAAGACATCATGAGTATGGTTAATTTGCTGCAGGATGATATTCGTCGTGAGGCTCAAACAATGAGCTTAATAGATCATCCAAATGTAATCAAGGCATATTGTTCATTTGTTGTTGACCGGTGCCTTTGGGTAGTAATGCCTTTTATGGCAGAAGGTTCATGCTTGCACATAATGAAAATAGCTTATCCAGATGGCTTTGAAGAGTATGCCATTGCTACAATTCTGAAGGAAACACTTAAAGCTCTGGAGTATCTTCATCGGCAAGGACATATTCATCGTGATGTGAAGGTATTCGAAGTTTGAATTGTGTGAACCGTAAATTGGGTGGTTAGATATTTGTGAATTCATCATTGACTATCATAGAGTAGAACAATCAGCGTCAACAAAATTTTTCCCATACTAATATCTGTAAATGACTTTTGCACCAATTAATATTCATTAAATTTTGTAGGCTGGCAACATCCTCGTTGACTCTGGTGGTGCAGTTAAACTGGGTGACTTTGGTGTGTCAGCTTGTATGTTTGACACGGGTGACAGGCAGCGATCAAGAAACACTTTTGTGGGAACTCCATGTTGGTTTGTATTTCTGTTTCTTGTAATTTGTTCCGACTTGATAAACTTTGCCAACATATTTATTTCATTTCTTGTTATATCTTGAGAGAAATCTCCCTTATAATATTGTTTATAGAGATACATTTTGCTCATTTATGCTGTTAATATATTGTTTGACTATACTGGAAGCTAAATAATGTGGACTGCAAGCTAGAGTTCCTTACTGCTGTAGCAGTAAATAGAAGTCAGGATTAACGGAGGTAACACTTTTACTGTGTAGGATGGCACCAGAGGTCTTACAGCCAGGCAATGGATATAATTTCAAGTAAGCACTAAATGACACAGAATAGGTTTATTCACTGCAAAATTTATGCTTGTCCAGGCCAAGGTTCTTGACAGTCCTGAGAAATGCAGCCTACAATTCCAATTTAAATTTTAAAGAAAATTTATGATGATATCATAATCCAGAGCAGCTCGTATGTAACCTGTTTAAATATACCCACTTGAAGAATATATTACAAATCTTAAGAGGCAAGTTCATCAAACTGGTTAGTTGAAGGTTGCTTTAAATGTTAGAAAGAAGAGCTGTCACTATCAGAAAATTGCAAACTTAGGATATGATAATAATATATCAATAAATGCATGGAATTGTATTCCTGGAGCTAGTCATATAGAATGGGTCATAATGCAGAAACCATAGTTTTGGAGCGTAAGTTCCCGGATCTTGTAAAGAATTTTTTATTCATGTATGTTGCCTGATTCACTGGCTTTGTAGGCTGCAGATATTGAATGAGTAGGATGATCTAAATTATATTAAATTCTTTTACAGGGCTGATATATGGTCACTTGGAATAACAGCATTGGAACTGGCACATGGTCATGCTCCGTTCTCAAAATATCCTCCTATGAAGGTGAAATCTACGTCTACACATCCAATGTCTGAAAATCCATTTCTTTGTATTCCTCGACTGTTGAAATTCCCATCATATAATGTTATCATCTTCTTGATTGTTTCATTTATTTCTTCGGGTTGCATTCTTCTAAGATCTATTTTCAATATCGAGGGCCTGACAAATTCTGCCAGTTTCTTTAACCAACTAATGAATGGTTTTTCTATTCTATCCAGTGGTGGGTAAGTGATGTTAAATTGGGAATGGTGGACCTATGGTCCGTGTTCTGTACACTGCAGAAAGAAAACACACAGAAGACACATGAGATATTGTTTGTCCTTGAAGGTTGCTACACGGTGGAAAGTAGAAATTTAGAGAAGATAATTTTATTAATGTCCATGAGTGAGCAAAAACAGGTCAATAGGACTAGAAGAAGCAACAGGTTATAATAGTAATGTGGGAGTGCCAAGGCAACTCATAAGTGCCAAAAGAAGTGAAAATGGAAGCAATGAGTAAGAAATGATAAACCAAGTGAATATAAATAGAGGAGCACTACGCTGCAGTATAGGTAGAAGTAGATATAATAAGATAATTTTATTAATGTCTGAGAAATGAGCACAATAGCAGGTAAGTGGGACTAAAAGATGCATCCAATAGCATAAGGTACAAAGTGGGAGATATTCCTGGCCCTTATCAATAACTGTGAAGGTGCAATGCTGATAATCCCCTCTGCTTTGGATTGTTGGATTTGAATCATCCTTAATGCTGTTTCCAAGTTTATAAGGGTAGAGGTTTCCATGCCCCTTACTTCAAACTTCAACCTAATTGTCCTTAAAGCATGTCTTGGGCAGCTTCAGCTTCAGCTTCTTTGGGAAAATTAGCAACCTGGTCTTCATTTGAGCTTTCATGTATCTAGGAGAGTAATACGTCTTGTAGTCCCTTGGTGATATGCTTGATAGACAGTTGGATGACTTAGTTTGAGTGGATGCTTGACCTTTGATAGAGTGCTAGCATAGCACATTTGCCTAGGAGGTGGTTATCCTAATTGAGATGGTGACTAACCCATTGGTTGCACACATTAAGGGAGTTGGTTGCTTGATTAGGAGATGTATCTACCTAGGAGGAACAATAGGCTCTTGGTGGAGGGCAATCAAAACTAGGAGCATGAGACTGTTCTTGCAAAATCTAGCAGGCCTTGAAGAGGGAAACCCTACAAGGCATAAACTAGACCAAGAGACAACAATGGGGTAGTGGCCCATTGTCACCACAGTCAAAACCCCCTGCTCTTTATGGACTTTCACCAATGGGAGGAGTCCCGGTAGGAGAGATCACTCATGATTGATGTTCAAAGGTTAATATGTAAGATGACATTACTAGGAGCTCTTCAAGTAAGGCACACTTTAGGTTCAAGGATCCACAAGGAGACAATTCACTTTCTATGATGAGACCTATGAAAGAAGGCACAAGACCTAGGGTTTGATAAATTTGACAAGTGTTGGAGTTTCCAAAGGCCAAGGTTAAGAGAAAAGGTTTCCAATAATGTGTACCAGCAATGCCAAGGCTCATGAAACCTTCAAGAAAACCCTTAAGTTGAAGCAAGGAAAATTAGGGTTTCCCTCTTAGGCAAACAACTAGGGCAAGAAAGTTTATGGATGAAATTGAAGTGGATGCCCACCAAAAGGATATATAATGTGGCAAATACTATCCTCTTGGTGTTTAGTCTCTCTAACCACCAAAACTCTACTTGCCTAGGGATTCACACCAAGCCCTATTTCCCTAGGTTGGCCTTGAAACTTTGAAAGCGCTGAATCAGGAGAGAGAGAGAAAATGGATAAAATTAAGATGTGATCACCAACCAAATGGACCAGTCCCTTGTTCCTTGGGAGTATGGAGTCCTCAATGCGTTAGATTAGCCAAAGAGCTTCTAAGGAGGCCAAAATTTTGATGCCCTAGCAAGCAAAATTCCAACAATTACCTATGCAATGGAAGATGGATTTTTCATGGGAGAGCTACCAAGAGTTCACCACTAAGGACATTCATTTACACATTATTTATGAGTAATGCATGCAATAGATCATCTAGATTGACATTCAATAAGTATTCAACAAATTAGGGCACAATTGCAATTACTAGAATCAACAAAATTCCATACATTAGACATGTAAGAAATTAATTTTCAACATCTAGATACACTTACAAGATAACATGCAAAGAATCCATTCCATTCATCCAAAGAATAGCTCCAAAGATAGACAAATCAACTCCAAATGTCAAAGTGCATCAAGATACTCCAAATTCTCCTCAAAGATACAAGTCCAAATTCAACTCAAGAGGCCGAAATATCTCAAGTGATGTGATGATGAGAAATTACAATGACAAATTTTTCTACTTATATGAGGCATGCTAATGCCTAATTAGCCTACAAGCCCCTCTAAACATAAAATAATGGGCAGTTATGGACACTTGAATTGAGCATGCTTGGATTGAAGAGTATACTTTGTGCAAGTTGGTTGTGGACCAATACATGTATGTTGATGAGAAGCATTGGAGGATAGTAACTAGTTTGGCTCACATGTTAAGGAGCATTGTGTACAAGAGGACATGTAGCACAAATATAGATGTGTCTTGCATGATAATACTTGTATAGTGAACCACCATAAAAGAAGAAGTGTTGGACTAACAACTTGTTGGAGAGCAGACCAACTTGGAGGAGGGTGTTGGGTCCAAAGAGGATCATGCTTAGAGGGCATACCACCTTGGAGTTTGTTAGAACCTTAATGTGACATTTTCCATCCTTGTATTATATAGAGCTCGGAACTCCCTTCTGATCCAACTCTCTGCTACTGCCCCTCTCACTACAATAGATCCCTTGTTCGATTTTCTCAGCAAACCTCGCCCTAGAAAAATCAAACTGACTGATCTGTCAAGTGTGTCTCCAACTGACCCTCAAGCCTCTTCTTATACTTTTCCTATTGATGAATCAACGACCGAGATTAAGTCCCTAATCAACGGCTAAGATTAAAACAGACTTGATCCTTGTCACTTAGAAGTTTCTCACCCATATTCTTATTAATACCCATTAATATTTTTATTTTCCTAAGTTTAGACTTAGGAACCCATTAAAAATATTAATTATTTTAATAACTCCTCATCCGGGTGGAATTTCTCCAAACGATTTCTGGGTTCTAGAGATCTCATGTATTCTAGCCCCCCCACAAAATTTCGGAGCTAGAGCACATTCGATGCTACCCAAAATCAACAATAAGGGCTAGATCATAGAGGGGATCATGCTTGATTCAAAATTGGGGAGGAAGTAGAGTTTGAACAAGAAAGAAGGGGGCATGATTAGGATATCCGACTAAACTTTTAAAATCGAAGAGGGAGGAGGAAGTAAGGGAAACATGGGCTTGGTGGCGTGGGAGGAGGGGTTGGTCAGAACAAAATTTGAACACGGAAATAAGGCAAAGGTTTCAAAAAGGATAACACATTTGTCAGAGAACATGAAAGACGTTTAGTATTTGAAAACTTATGGAGACAAGGCTTGAGTTTGAATGTAACTTGCTATGGGTGTTCTTTGGGCTTAGTAAGGTGATAACAAACCCAAAGGAGGATCATGCTTAGAGGGCACACCAACTTGGCATTTAGTAAAACCCTAGCATGAAACTTGCCATCCTTGTATTGTATAGTGCTCTATTTAGGGTTGCCATGTTGACTTAGGTCAAGTATTACTCATGTTAATCTAGTCCATATTTCATGTTGGCTTGTTAATTTTGAGTTAACATGTTCTTTGCTTAGGTTAGTTACTTCATTAGCCCATTATCAATTCCATTTGACCATAATCAATCACCATATGACAGTGACTTAATGAAAGAACATTAAATGTAGAAGACAAGCCAAGACAAGAGAACACATTGATATGGCTCAAGCTAGGGAAAATCCCCAAGATGGGGAAAACCCTTGATCAATTCTTCTTATTATTATAATCAAGTGTTCAACAGAGATAGAGAAAGAGTACAATGAAGATCTAGAATATTGTGCATCAACAGGACTGGTTAGGGCATACCAACAACCCTAATCAAACATGCTAAACATGGTGTATCCTCCTTTCACTAAGTGGCTCCCTTGTAGTTCACTTCTAGCCATCTATACTCAGATTTAGGGTTCAATGCACCCTACAACCCTTGTTCAACAATTTTCTAGTACTAAGGAAGAAGCCCTTAATCAACTGAACTGTATCTTAATGTGACTGCGGCCTGAAGGGAAGAGCCATCCTAGGCCTTACGATCCCCCAAACAAGTGCCTTAACATGCTGCTATAGTTGTTACTTTCTTACGGCTGGAACAGAGACATTGAATGCACAAATCAAGCATAGAAACCCTTATTATCACACTTCTAAATTGCGGCATGTGATAGTAAGAAATCCGCAGTCCTAAAACCACATTAAAACAATTTTCTGAACCTTCTTTTCGGCTACTACAATCACAGATAACTTAGGCCTTTCTCCCACAAGGGAACGGTACTCAAACAGAGACAATCTCTTCACAAATCTGGCTCTTGCTTTTGGATGTCCTAGTCTCAACTTCGCACTTATTTAAGAAGATATTCTACCTTAATCATATCTCTAATGAGGTTGGCAGCACCTCAATATATAGGAATTTGGAGAGGTTCTAGAGACATGTCGATTGGGCTGTAAGGAGGAGAGGCCGACCTTAACATTTGCATATGAGTGGGTATAAAATCAAAAACACATTTCTCCTTAACCAAAATTGATGATCTTTAGGTCGATTTTGGTCCTCCCGGAAAGAGGAATTTAAAGCCACAAGCATCTTCCCCAAAGGAGTTGTCCAAAGTGGAATTTGCCCCTAGTTGCCAAATTTAACGTGGCCTCCCCCACTTATTCTATAAAAACAATGTAGAGAGCCTTTCTTCTTACACAATATTGATGTACACGTTATTGTATATTTCTAATTGTCTTGGAGAAGTCTTATAGGGAGAAATACTTAGGGTTTTTGATGTAAACCCTAGAGGAGACATGGAGATCAATGCTAGCACTTGGATGTTCTTGAAGGGTTCTCTTTTGAGATTGAAGAGGATGCTAGGGTGATGCCATGCAAGAGAAACCCGAATGAGTTGATTGTCGTGTTTAGTGACTCACACCTTGAATTGTTTTGTAGAGGCTATGATTTTTTTTATAAAGCAAGGGCAGGTAGTGGTAGGGTTCCAGTTGCAGAGAAGATATGAAGAAGAGAGATAACTCCTTGGGTGTTATTGCAGTGTTGTTTTTGTGTGATGCATAGACGCTAGGGAAAGACTAGGGAAGATTAGGGAGTGTTAGATGAGTAGCTTTGTTTGATTATTGAAAGAGTCTTGAGCCTAATGTGAGACATTGATTAGAAGAAGACTTATCTATTGTATTCTTTATGTTCCATGGAGTTTTTGGTGCTTGCATTGATGTAAGAGTTGAAAGGGCTTGATTACTAAAACCCACTTGTTGGACATGCAAACTTGGCGTCTATTGCTAGAGTTGTCTTGTAAGCCTTGAGCTTTTGTGGCACAAGTTGTTGAGAGCATGTAAACCCTAAGGAAGACAGGAGGGCTGCTGTGGAGAGCTTGAAGATGGTGAAATTCTTTGCGCGGAGAGCTTGTGTGAGGCAAGCTTTGTGAAAGATCAAGGGTGGACTTGTTGATCTTGATGATAGCTTGTAGTGGAACCTTTGGTGTGGCTAAATAGTTTGGTCAGATACCTTGCTAGGGCTCTGTATTGTTGGTTAGGGTTTGCTATTTATGGTGGATGCCCTAGCTAGGGTTTGGATACATTGGCAAGACCTTGCTTGTGATTAGTTGTTGGTATGTACTTGTCACTACATTCTTATGTATATATGAAGTGTAGTTTGCTGTGCAAACTTTATGTACTTGCAGATCTGTATTTTTATCTTATACTCTCATGGTGAATGGTTGGTTTTTGGGGCTGTTTGGTATTCATATTTATCATGAACAGACTGTGGTAATTTATATTTCTGGTTCGGCTCTAAAGTCTTAGAGTTCACAAAAAATAGATCCAATGAATCAAAAGTTTGAGGTGAAATTTTTGAATTTGAATTAAGAGGTGATTCTTAAAATTTCCATAGTATAGCCATGCTTGCTTCTTCATCAACTCATTTCTCACTTTCTAGCATTTTCATCCTTTAGTTAACCTCCTATGCACAGGTTTTGATATGTAGTTTCTTTTATAGTTGTTTGTTTTGATAACCTATTGTGGATTTTGACAACATTTTCATAAGGATCCCTTGAACAATAGTTAGATGTGAACTCAATTTGTAGATTGACAAGTAATCCTTGTCCATATTTGTTGTCGTAGATAAATGACAAATCATCTATGTAACCAAAATGCAAAGTTTTGTATCCATTGGGAAAGGCTTTTGGTATGAAGTGGTTGGAAATGTTTTGTCTTTGATGTGTCAACCCTGGTCAACTTAGGTCAAAGATTAACCTTATGTTCCCAACGGCCAAAAATGTCATATACCTCTGATTGTTTCTCCTTTCTTTGAGTGGGCTTTGGAGCAGGGTTTCACACTAGGGTTTTTGGCATTTTGCAAGTACCTTGGGTAGTGTGGAGCGAGCTTAGTATGACATCATCAACCTACAAGTGCTAGGGCATGACATCATAAACCTTCCTTTGTTATGGCATGGAATTATTTTTGTTCATAGTTTAATGACATTGGCATTGAGTTTTGATGTTTGTGGTACTTGTTATAAAATTTTGAGATTCCAAATGTGTTATTTTTGCATTATGTTTAGTTTAATCTTTCATATCTGATTTCAAGGCATATTACTTATAATTTTTGGAAATTATGCTTTTTTTTTCTACTTTTCTGTTTGCCATGTCTTTGTCGAGTTGATCCTCAAGTATTTTCCAAGTCATAGGTCACGTTTGTCCCTTAGGCGAAAACAAGTTTTGTGCCTATAGTGTGTTGAATTGCCCATGCCTTGCCTTGCACACCTCACTCTTGAAGTGCGCTTTGGGTGGAGGCCTCTGAAGCACCTTGGGGAGCATGCTGCTGGATTGAAGTTGCTTAGGAGCATGATCTGGGGCTTTAAATTGCGTTCTTTGCCATTGTGGGAAGTGCTCTTGAAATGCTCCCAAATTTTCACAATTTTCATTTGAGGCACATGGGAAGGCCAAGTAGGCCTCTTAACTTGTGGCTAGTGTTTATGAATGGATAGAAACTCTATTTTCATCTATCTGCTCTCATTCTGCAACTCATTTCACTCATATTTGCCAAGCTTTTGAGCGGTCTTCTTGCTAGTTGTCGAGGAGCAAGTTTGTGAGAGCTTGGAGGGGAGATTAAATGTTGCCGTCATTACATTCAACTGTTGTTTGTGTTGGATTTTAAGCACAAGCACACAATATAGTCATGTAAAAAAATCTGCTCTAGCAATTGCAATACCCACCCATTAAGGAATGATACATTTGTTTTTTTGTTCATTAAACCATATGACATAAAATGATATTCACTTTTTGTTTCTTAATCTGCAAAAAAGTAGTATTCTTTCTCTATTTATTTTAATCCTATTGTATGTACTATGAACATTTAGACATAGTGTAGAAATCACTTATGCACTTCTGCAGGTTGTTTTAATCATGATTCATTAAGCAAGTGTGATTGATTGATTTTGGTAATTTGTTGACATTGACATAATTTTTCATTCTTTGTTTATATGAGCCTCTTTGCCTACGATGCTTATACATTATACTTATCTTTTATGTCTGTATTTGCATTGATTAGGTTTATTGATTTGATACATAAAAATCAATGTCTTGTTAAGGAGATTTGGGGAATGCAGTAAGACATTTTAGAAGGTTCCAGCTTAGTGTATTTCTAAGCTAAAATTGGGTGGGTTCATAATACCATGTATTGGCTAGTTGATTGGAGCTGGAAGCCAATTAGTGTTCAACCTTTGGAGATATTGGAAAGGGATATTCGAACAATAGACCCTATGGGGTGCAGTTTTCTTCCTTGTTGACAGGGAAACATAAAAATAAATTTGATCAATTACTGTTTTCAAACTTAATCATTTACAAGTGAAGTTACTTTTCAGAAATGTTTAATATGTGTTGTAAGCAAATTTTATTTCAGTGATTTTAGTGTATGTATTGGTGATAGGTTCTGCTTATGACGATACAAAATGCACCACCTGGGCTTGATTATGATAGAGACAAAAAGTTCTCAAAGGTATGCGAGCTTCTATATGGTGCACTGTTTTTCCCTTTTTCATCGAATTATTTATAATTTGTTGTTGTATAATTTGAACTGGTACTATGAATGTCAATTTAGTTTTAAAGATTTTTCTTGATAAGTAGCAAATAATTTGTTCTTAGGAATGCTGTTTATTTTGTCTTGATCTTGCTAATTAATTTGAGGCTTAGGTAAACAATTTCCTAGGCTAACATAAGTAAAGCAGTTCATTTCTTAGGCCAAATTGGCTGTATCTTGTGTAGCATTTTCTATTGTAAAATATTTCGCTTGAGTGAAGATAGTAGAAGGGCATGAGATATCATTTTGGTTGTCTTTTGTGCTACCAAGGTTTGTTGCAGTTTATTGTTTTTGGTTCACTTGAGTTTACCCATATATTTGAAAACATAAACTAATACAACCTTCAACCATTTTCAGTCTTTCAAAGAAATGATTGCTATGTGCCTAGTGAAAGATCAAACAAAACGTCCAACTGCAGAGAAACTGTTGAAGCATTCATTTTTCAGGCAAGCAAAATCTCCGGAATATGTTGTTCGCAATCTTTTGCAAGGGCTTCCTCCCCTGTGGGAGCGTGTAAAAGCAATCCAAGTGAGTGTTTTCATATTTTCGTAGATGCTTTTAAGAAAACTATAGATCAAGAACATTGATTCAGTTACTTTTTTCCTGAACATTTAATGCATTTCCAGAATCAATCCTTTTGAGGTTCTTATAGCTTGTGAAAATATATTTTTCTGTTTTTCATTGCACAGCTCAAAGATGCTGCACAGCTTGCTTTGAAGAAAATGCCTTCTGCAGAGAAAGAAGCATTATCACAGGTTTGGTAATGTTCAATTTATTCCATAGTTTTGAATCTTGATGGCTAATTTCTTGGTGTTGGAGAACAATACAACTGTTTGCATTTCATAGTCTATGTTTTCATCACGGGCATGCATGCAATTGGAGATTCTCGTTTGAAAACAAGAACAACTAAATTGGTATTTAATTTGATTACTGTTAAAATCACTGATTGTATTCTTTTGTTTCAGATTCATATTTCCTAAGATACTGTCTCAAACAAGTTTTTATGTTTGATCCTGTTGCTGTGGCAATAGCTGGTCCGATTGGATGATATAATTCTCAACTTGCACTTCTCCCATGTGTTAAATGCTTGAATATTGTTGTTCAATAAAATTGATTTCATCTTTATTCCTTTTGTTTGTAACAAAGATTATTGATCAGTGAAGTGAGGCGAACCATTCAGGGATTGGTTTTGTCTGTAGTGCTGAGTTTTAGCCCCCTGAATATTTGACCCCAAGGTCACACAAAAGGTGTCCAAGCGCTTCATAGTAATACTAGTAACCCAAGAGGTTTGGTGTTCCAAGATTTTTAGGAAGAAGTCATTAACAAAATGGCCATCCACCAACTGCTTAATTTCAGGCTCAAGGGAGGGGAGCTTTAATCAAATCCCATGTCAATCTTCGCACACAACAATTATACTAGGGCTATTGTTGAAAATTGGCAGCTGAGGGAGCAATTCCCTCCTTGGAGAAGCCCAATAAACCCTAGGAAGACTGCACTTGCCCTTGGAAAAAAATTAAATTTGCACAAGGGAAAATATTATTTATAATGCTGGTCCATGTCACATCAAAAAGTACAAGTCAGCCTAAAGGAGAAATTTGTCCACCTAGACCACATATAAATGCACCTCACTTGGTATCACTTGGAGGCATCACATCACACATTTATTCTTCTTCATTGGTCCGATCTGGTCTGAAATTGCAGGGACCAAGTTCACACATGCTGAGGAGATAGAGAATATTTCTGTTTTGGCATCTTTGATCAGTGTTGACTTTTGGGTGAATGGACTTGGTTTTTGGGTCTGTTCTTGGAGGCCGGAATTCAGGAGAGATAAGACCAAAATTTTCTGGGCACTTTGACCAGCATTGACCGCAGATCTCAAGCTAGGGTTTCTGCAGGGTTAACTTTGATTTTGACCAATTTTTGAGGCTGATTTGTGGACTGTTTTGACTGGGTTTGGCCAAGCAAGGAAGGCCGAGTTTGTAGCTTCTTTGACCAAACTGTTTGGAGCCATTGACTATGGACTGGTTAGGGCTATGTTGACTGCTGTCGACTTTGACTTTGAGAGGGCTAGAAAATTGCAGAATTATTGTATGACGAGATTAGACTATATTGCTCATATTTGATTGGATATTGGATTAGTGGACTTGAAAGTCAAGGCTTTGACTAATTGTTGGATGTACTTGGACGATGTATCTCTGCTGAACATTTGATGAACATCTAATAGAAGAAGAATCTGGTTGGGTTTCCCCGTTGTGCGGTTTTTCCGTGGTTGTTGACCTAAATCTTTGTGTCTCATTTAATCTTGGCTGTCTTCTATTGTGCATACTGTTTACTTTTCTATCTACAATTGCTTATTGCTATTGGTGATTGAAATTTAATTGGAAAAGTTATTGCCGCTGTGAGAAGAAATTGTCTAAGTGATCATTACAGCATAGAACATTGAAAAATTAACAGCTTTGATGACAAGGACGTACAAAGCAGGGGCCAGACTCACTTGCTTAATTGATTGAAAGAGTCCAACCTCTTTAGATATGCTTCTATTGATGGAGAGGCAAGTTGAAGCATTTGCAAAGAGGGCTTTGACACTGCTGATAAGGTAAGACCAAAATCCAGATCTTTGACCATCACTTGAATGAAAGGTCCATTCAGATTAGTGTTCCTCATATTGTGATATTATTGCAATTATCGCAATAATATCGCTGAAATGCATGTTGCCAATATTATCTCCGGAATTATCACAACAGTTTCTCCCAATTTAATTTATTGTGATAATTTAAATTATATAAATAGGAAATTATCTCGAGACGGCCTCAAATTATTGGCTTGCCGAGATTGAGCTTTAAGGTTAGTGTGAACCTTGTGACCATTTTTCATCAATTAAACAATTGAAATCTAGTTTTCTATGCCATCAGCTAAGTATTTGTGTAGTGGATATCTATTCCAATATACCATATCTATAATTCCAGGTATGTAATTATTTTTTCCTTCATTTTCTTTGTTTTTCAAGATATATTATAAATTTGGATATACCTCTTCTTCCCTTTTTTAATGAGAAATTTAATGCTTATCTGGTTATGAAATTTTAATTGCAGCATTCTTTGAGTTTTTTTTGATTTGGATTTTGAATTTCCCCATTTTTTTGTGTCATAGGTCAAAATTTTAAAAATCTAGTCAGAGCTGTACAAAATGGCAAAGCCATTGCACCAAATGTGGGAGTATGGTGAACCATGTGAGGGTAATAATAGAATAAAGCTGAGTTGCAAGCTATGTGGAATGGAAATGTTTGGAAACATCACCCACTTGAAATGCTACCTTGCCAAAATCCCAGGGGATGAAGTGGATATTTGCACTATAGCTACCCCATACATTGTCCTTATTGCAAAGAAATCAATTCATAATACTGCTACAAAGAGGGATTGGAAGGAGGAATTGAGGAATTGCATTGGAACCATAATCTTTTCAATGGCAAGGGAAACTTAATCCTTGGACACACCTTCTTAATGCATTATGATTATTGAATTATCTTTATAGTATCTTTATTTTTGTTTTGATGTGATTTTGTTATCTTGTCAAGGCTTATGACTTGGGATAAATATCATATTTCAATATCAATGATTGATGTACCTCTCAACATCTTATACATTTTATATTCTAGTTTTGTTTTCATATTTGTGTGACAAAGTGTTCGTTTGGTGTTGATGTTGCTTCAAAAGAATATAAATTTGAAATAATGATTATTTTTGTATTTTTCAAAAAGTTTTTAAACAATTTATGGCATTTCCTTGACATTGCCAATAATTTAAATTACAAACCCACGACAATATTTTGTCGATAATGATAAACGTAACATTGATTCCACTGTTGAAATATGTAACTAGATTCAGTCTTCATAATGACATATGTAATCATGATTTTATGTATTTAATGAAAAAAGAAAAAAGAAATTTATTATTGTTATTCTTGAGGCATGGGTTTCATGCTCAAGAGAAATTTATTTTTAGGTCAAGCACCCATCGAGTATTTCTAGGTTTGTCATAAAGTCAATTGAGTTATTTTCATGTATTGAAGACCCATTTGGGCATGTTAAATATTGTGAAGAAAATTTATTTGAGTCAAAAGACCCTCCAAGACCTCGTCATGGTTCAAAGATCAAGTTGGCCTACATGAAGGGACAAGTCCCCCTAAATATAACAATTTGTACCCATCATAAGCCTATAAATAAGAAGGAACTTGACCTCGTTTGGACACTCACTCAAGCAAGTTCGATCTCTCAAGATAGAACCTGGAAAAGGACGAAAAGGAAGAAGAAAAGCAAGATCGAAGTTTTTGGGCCTCTCTCTCTCGTGTTAGGGTTTCTGTAGTTGCTGGGCAAGTCGAAGTGCTGGAAAGTTGTTGGGCAAGTCAAAGTGCTGGAAAGTTGCTGGTTTGGTCGAAGTTGCAGAAGAAACTGCTAGGTCGAAATTGCAGAAGAAACTGCTGGGTTGAAATTGCAAAAGTAATTGGTGGGTCAAAGTTCTAAAACAAACTGCTTAGACGAAGTTGCAGAAGAATTTGCTGGAGGTCGAAATTGCAGAAGTTGTTGTAAGGAAATATCGAAAGGTTTGACTTGGCCTTGGAGGGTCTTGGTCAAGGGTCATAGGTCTTGGAATTTGTCAATTGAAGTTCTATAAGAAGAGACTAATTCTTCTGGGTTTTGCTCTCAGGCGGAGAGGTTTTGGCCCTAGCTGATTGCCTACATCTTGTGTCCTCTTGTCTCATTGTTCTTTATGATTTGGTAGCCATTTGATGATAAGAACACTAAATAGAATCAAGAGAAATAAAAAGCTAATTAAGTTAAGTAAAAATACATCACAAGCAGTTATCAAAGTAAGAGAAATCATCTAATCTACCTTCCCTAGATTTCTCAACATGGTATCAGAGCTATATGGTTACTACATTAAGGAAAGGCAACTTAAAGAAGGATACTCAAGGGTTGAGGCATCAAGAAGTTCGATCAAGCAAGGAGTCTAATACCTAGTGAAGACAAGGAAAGATAAAGGAAGAAAGAGCGAAGTACTTTTGGGTCTATTTTCTGGGCTATATTTTCCACACATGCGAAGTATTAGGGCATCTTTTTGCAGCAACAAGTATCGAATTGCAACCACCATCAAAGGTCAAGTTTGCAGGCTGAATAACAAGAAAAAGAAGTCAATTCAAGTCAAGTAGAAGGGAGGCAAATTTGTCCATCTTCTAGTCACACATGTGATCTAGGGTTACTGCAGAAAGGGTTGAAGTTGCAAACCTGCTACAACAAACTAAAGTTTTGAAGAAGGGCCAAAATTTGAGGTTGTGAAACAAGTTTGACTAGCGTTGACTTGAAGGAAGAGAAGCAGGGAAAAGCGTTGTCATTATCATCAAGGAATCAATGTGATCTCTCTTTGAGTCAAGGATTACTTTCAAGGGAAGGCATCGTCACCAAGAAGACATCTTCTATTATCTACATCATCATCAAAATCAAGAAGCCATCAAGTTGAAGATTTCGTCATCGAGGAGTATCTTCACTTGTCAAGTAAGTATCTTTATATCTATATTTGAATATGTCAAAATGACTTCATTTTGCAAGGAAAGCAACAATTTGGTTGGGTCGTCAAACTTTCTTGCATGGAAGAACAAGATATATTTGATCCTCATAGTAAATGAAGTTAATGAGCATGTTAAGGGTTTGTCACTAGACCTCCAAAGGAAGAAGCTCAAGCTATAGCTGAATACATGAAAAGGGAAATAAGGGCTGAAAGGATTCTTATAGAATCCATCAAGGATCCCCTCATTCCGTATGTAGCAAAGTTAGAGACATCAAAAGAAATCTACAAGTACCGCTGGAGAAGTAATATCTTTAAGAACCGAGTCGTATAAAATGAAGATATCAAAGGAAGAAGGAATAACCTCATACTTCATGAGGGTGTTAGAAATTTGAGACCAACTGCAAGAGTTAGGGGAAATAATGTCGGGTAGAAAAATGACCACCATGGTGCCCTATCTGATGAATGGAGGAACATCGTATCAAGCATTTTCGGAAAGAAGGAAACCACCCATTCTGTGAACTTTGGTCATTGTGTAAGATTGAAGAAACCATGTTAAAAGCTAAAAGTGATGTGGGACCAAGCGAACAAGTTCAAGCATTTGCTGCCATGGCTAAAAGAAAAGGAAAGTTTGGAAAATTTGGTCCTCAAAAGAAGAAGAAGAAGGATATGTCAAAGATCCAATGTAATAGATGTTAGGAATATTGGCATTTCAAGAGAGATTGTCTGAAATTCAAGAAAGACAACAAGAGGAAAGAAAGAAATGAAGCTCATATCACCAAAGAAGTAGAAGAAATTGATGAGAAGAAATCCAAAGGGATAGATATTTACTATTAGGGTTTCTCCTATGCATAGTAAGGAGAAGTAGGAGGTGAAAAGACCTCTACCATGGCAGTCAAGACGAGAAGCATTATGACTAGATGCATCTTAGTAGAAGATGGCATCATATTAGAAGCATACTGTTAAAGCAAGAGCTCATGACATTATTAGAGAAGCTTAAAAGGATAACTGAAGTAGAAGTCTACATGGTTGTAGCAGTCATCATAGAAAGGAAGTAGCTCTTGGTAACCTCATTGAAAGCATAAATAGTATTTATGGGAAAAGAAAAGTTATCTAGCATGATAGAGGATATAAAGAGTTAATCATGTATCATCATCATTAAGAAGGAGCATTTGTAGGATGAGGATAATCAAGATCCTCCGTTGGAATCTTTATTAGAAGGTTCACCTCTCTTAGAAGCGTCTCGTTGAGAATTCCATATTTTATGGGATTCATGATTTAAAATGGATGATGGTATGATGACAAAGGAGTGTAGTGTTGATTTGGGGTAGCATCGTATGTGCTCTAGCCACGAAAATTGGTGGAGAGGCTAAGGCATATGAGATCTCCAATACCCAGAAAGGGTTTGGGCAGATTCTAAACAGTTTGGGAGATATTAAAATAATTAATATTTTTAATGGAGTCCCTAAGTCTAAACTTAGGGAAAAATAAAATATTAATCTGAATTAATATAAAACTATGTTAGAATGGTCCAAAAGGCATGGATCAAGCCAGATTTAATTTTAGCTGTTGATTAGGGACTTAATCTCGGTCGTTGATTTGTCAACGAGAAAAATATAAGAGGAGGCTTGAGGGTCACTTGGAGAACACACCAAGAGATCAAGATTTCGACTTTTTGGGGTTGGGTTTGCTGAGAAAGTTGAGAGAGTGATCAGAGTTGCAGCTGAGGGGTAGTGAATATAGAAGCAAAGAGGCAGAGATAGCGCTGGAGGATCAGCGTAGTAGCCAGAGAGAGGGATGCAGAAACATCCAAGGGTTCACGCAGAGGCAACTAGGAGCTGCTCAGTGCCTCAGAGGGCCAGCGTGGGTGACGCAGAGGGCCAGAGAATTGACGCAGTGCCTCCAGAGGTTGACGCAGGCCAAGGTAGAGTGCCGTTGGGATAACACTGGGCTAGAGAGAGGTTGACGCAGTCCCTAGAGGCTGACGATGGGGTTTCGTGGGGCAGATTGGAGCTGTTGAGCTGCCGGAGTGTTTATCTGGGGTTTCAGTCGGAGTATCTGCTTCTGAGTAGAAAGGTACTATTGTCGAGATTTTTCTCTGTTGGGTGAGCCGGATTTGGCACCCAGATTGTATTCTGAAACTGCTTAATAAATCAAACCCTCAGATAGCTACACCGGTTTTCCCGCATTGGGTTTTTCTGGGGACATTAGTCCAACAGCAATGGTGTCACTTGTGTGCTTGTTTTTGTTTCCTGCAGTTGATGATCTGTAATGTGTTGAGCATGTACTTGTATTTATTTCCAGTATTTACATGGTAAATAACTTGTTAATTAACAGAACAAGTAGGTAGGAATAAAATCAGAAAGTACATGAAGGGTTTCTAACGTGTCAGACTTAGAAATTCCAACATGTAGCAGGTCAAGGTGGTTGAAATACTTTCAATCAAGGACGCTGCCGAAGGAAGCCTAGATGACCAAATGGAAGAAATGAGGTATGTATGCATGTATTTGATAGATTGAGTCATGTCATCATATAGTTGTAGATAGCATGGATAAATGCTCTATCTCATGAGAATGATAAAAAAAAAGGGGATCTCTTCCTTAAAAAGATACATGAAGGCATGGTTCACATGTTGACTAGATGAAGTCAACATAATATGTCCCCATAAGAAATGTGAGTTGGTTGACAAAGGTGAAGGAATTATGGATAAAAGTTCCATTGGAACAATATGTGAAGAAAGAAAGATCATGAAAAATGCAACTATAAGCACATAGAAAAGGAAATCAACATCTGATGACTAGGAGAATTTAACATGACATCTCCATGGAAAAGGTATGAAGAAGTTTGGAAAGAATGGAGACCCTTGACATTGAATATCTTGGAGATGTGTCAATATGTATGAAGGATGTTGAATTTGCTACAAGTTGATGTCATGAGGAACGACCATCACAAAAGGTAAATTTGATTTGATGTTCATTTCTTATTTTTGAACAACATCTGGATGGGTTGATATAGGGCTACCGGAAGAGAGTTGTAGATGTTACCTACAACTAGCACTCAC
Source organism: Pinus tabuliformis (assembly GCA_031772625.1). Taxonomy (NCBI): domain Eukaryota; kingdom Viridiplantae; phylum Streptophyta; class Pinopsida; order Pinales; family Pinaceae; genus Pinus; species Pinus tabuliformis. The sequence continues at coordinate 610,013,638 of CM062806.1, read as the reverse complement.
ATGGTTTGATGAAAGATCCTAAAGGAAACATGAATTGGAAGTAATGTTATCGGAACTGACTGTTAATCAAACTGAAAAATGTTGTGGACTGGGAATCCTTCAGAACCGGACCGGAACTAGAAAAAAATCGGAAAAAAGCTATTTACCCATAACACAAAATATTTTTATTTTAAAGAAAAAATAGATATATTCATGTACTTCCATTTGTATCCAAACCATTTATACACAAATATGAAAAAGTTCTCATTTATATAATTAGTGCATATAACCAAAATAGCACTTAGTGCAAAACATAGCTGAACCAAAAATGTTACAAACATCAAGAAGCAGGCTCTAAAAGGCTTTTATAGTCGAAAATAACATGCTAGATCGTAGTATTATACTACATCCTACAATGCTACAAGCTACAACTATAGCAAATCAATGATCAATTCATCAATCATCATTAGAGTCATCCTCCTCCTCCTCCTCCTCATCCTCATCTAAAGAATGAGTAGCATCCAAGTCTGCAATGGGATTACGGCTTGATTCCCCTGGCCCTGATGGTGCTTCTGATATATCTGCCTCTGCATCCTGTGAAGGTGGGTCCAAGTCCAACCAAGAAAGGTCTTCATTGTCAAATGCTACTGGTTGACTCTCCACAACCCGTTTTGATGTTGGATCAAAGTCACCCATGACAATGTTGTTTGTTTCAGGGGTCTTATTCAACAATTAATTGTCCCTCAATCTAAGGTTGTATTGAACAAAAACCATGTCATTCAACCGCTTTTGCTCCCAATGGTTCCTCTTCTTAGTGTGTATATGCTCATGTTAGGATATTCCGACACATAGGATATAGTTAAGTTCAACTTGGTCTAGCATAGAGTTAGGTTAGAGTTAGGTAAAGTGTGTTTCTTTACCGTTGTACATTTTGTAACTTACAATCCGACGGTCACGATATGTAGTGATCCGACGGTTCACTCTCACCTCGGTATTACCGACACTTGATCCGTGGCTTGACACCCGATTGGTCCATGAGTTCTATTTAAAGCGCATGGAGGGTCATTGTTCGGGTAATCCGTGCATGAGAGAAGCTTATGTAAATTTTCATTCTTTGATTAATAAATTGCCTGTAGTACCCACGTTGGGACAGGCCGTGGACTGTTTCCCTCCTTGCACTCTGAGGGTTTTAACCACGTCAAAAATACTGGTGTATTGATTTGAGATCTGGTTGTGAGCGGTGTCCTTTTGGTATTCTTTCTGTGGAACTTACCCTGTAAATTCCTACATGGTATCAGAGCTATTTGAGGGCCGCGTCCGTTGGTGATCCAAATTTGAAGCCGGTAGAACTGCATGCGGCTGTCGTTTCCTAGATCTGTTGTTTCTGACTGCTTTCGGGCCGAGAGGACTGCTCTGTTGCGTTCGGAGCATCTGTTCCAGTGAGGAACCCCTTTCGTTTCATGCGAAAAGGTTTCCGGTAGCCCTAGCTGCGTCATTTTTCAGATCGGGAGGTATACAGTGTTTTTTTTTGCAGTTTACTGTTAATTTCTCTCTGCTTATTTCGGTCTCAGTTTATTTAGCCTTTTTTTTTTTTTTAACCGGATCTATACCTTTCATTTCTGCGTATGCTCTTTGCCCTGCGACTCTGTGCGATCTGGGCAAATCAGAAACAGAAAGGAAGGATTTTTCTCATGCGTATGCTCTTTTCCCTGCACCTTAGTGTGATCTCGGAAAATCAGAAACATTGAGAAAAATATTTAGTTTTTCGGCTAAAGCTAACCTTGAGATTTTTTTTTTTTAAATTTCTAGTTTTTTGGCTAAAGCTAACTTCGAGCCGCAAGGTTCGTTTTTCTTTGCATATTCGTGTTGGGTTTTGTGTTTTGTGTTTTGTAGGGAAAAAGAGCTTTCTCAAGGCAAGCACGCAAACCGAGGCCCCCCCCCCCTCTCTCTCTCTCTCTCTCTCTCAAATTTTTTGTATAGATCAATTGGTTCAAAGCTATTTTTAGAGAGTAGAGGTCTTGGGTTCAAGTCTCCATTTTGTGGGGGCGGATTTTTTCATTCTCGCACATTCGCGCACTTTGCCGGCAACGTCAACAAGTTTTTTTTCAAAAAGCCATAACTTCTTCATCCGGAACCCTTTTTCAGAGCCGTTTTTTTTAAAACCGCCTATTTTTTCGAGATCTATCCGTTGGTACACTTACTTTCAGCATCTTCAGCTTCAGTTTTAAAAAAAAATGGAAAGTCCATGCCAAGTCATTCTTGACAGCACTAACTACTTCCAATGGGTAGAATACATGGAAGATTTACTTAGAAGTAAAGGTCTCTTCAGAATAGCCACAAACCAAGAGAAGAAACCAACAGATGAAGACAAGGCGGCAAAATGGGAAAATAGACAAGATCAAGCACGTGGTTTGATAGGGATGTCTATTTCTCCTGATCTTAGATTCCACATTGCAGGACTTGAGACTCCTCATGAAGCATTAGAAAAACTTGCTAAAGTTTTTGGGATTAAAAATGAAATTAGATCCCATCAACTTGAAAATGAGCTGCTTACTTTGGATCCTAATAATTTTTCTTGCATTGAAGATTTCTTGTCCAAATTCAAGACCCTTAGATATCTCTTGGAAGGTGTTAAAGTTAAGAAAGATGATGGTAACCTTATTTATTCCATCCTTACTAAGTTAGGACCAGCCTACTCTGTATTTGTTTCCACTTTCCATTCTACAAGGGAAGCTTTCATTTGTCAAGGACAAGACTACAAGGCCCCTTCCTTTGACTCCTTTTGTGATTCCTTAATAAGAGAACAAGAAAAACTCTTACACCTTGGTCTTCTTAATCTTGGAAACTCTTCCACGAAAGCGTTAGCCGCCCAGCAGCACCCAAATTCAAAGAATCCTAAGAAGTCATATCCTCAAAAGAATGGTCCTAAACCATCTCAGCCTCAAAATGAAAGATCATTTCAGCAAAATGATAAGACCAATAAAAACAAATGGAAGAAGACTGATAGACATTGTAACTTTTGTAATCGAGATGGCCACTTAGAATCTAAATGCTTTAAGAAGATGGAAGCCTTGGAAGCCGCAATGAAGAAACATAACATCCATCTGGAGCCTACTTCAACTTCAACTTCCGGAATGGCACTTTCTGCATGTCATCGTCAATCATCTCAGTCTGCTTATGCATTAAATGTATCTTCTTCTTCTTCTCATTCTCATGAGTGGCTCATTGATTCTGGAGCCTCTTGTCACATGGCCAAAAACCAAGCCATGTTTTCTTCTTTAAATGATTGTAACACCAAAAATATATATATTGGTGATGATAGATCTCTTAATGTTGTAGGGACTGGAACTGTTCATCTAGACAATGGTCAGTTCAATGATGTATTATGTGTTCCAAACTTATCTTGCAACCTTCTATCTGTCTATCAGATAACTCATTCAGGTGAAGGTAAAATTGTTGAATTTTCACCTCATGATGTTGTAATCAAGGATCTAAAAGATCCTAAACAGATTCTAGCTACTGGTCTTGCTGATGATTCCAAAAGGTTGTATAAGTTTCACAACTTTGGGTCATCCCATCTTCCCTCAGTATTTGTTGCTCATAATGATGAAGTGAGCAAACTTTGGCATGAGCGGTTTGGTCACTTAAACTATCGCTCCCTTCAGCATCTATGTAAAGAAAATATGGTGACAGGTCTTCCTATGGTATCTTGCAAAGATGGTGTTTGTTCCGGATGTGTACTCGGAAAACATCATCGGGACAGTTTTGACAAACATGCCTCTTGGCACGCCTCAGCCCCTTTACAGCTTGTGCACAGTGATTTATGTGGTCCTCTTCCTGTTGCTTCATTCTCTGGCTGCAAGTACTTCTTAACTTTCATTGATGATTTCTCCAGACGCACTTGGGTATACTTCTTAAAACTCAAGAGCGAAGTATTTACCACTTTTTTGGCCTTCAAAGCATTTGTTGAAAAACAATCTGGACATCAAATTCTTAAGCTAAGAACTGATAATGGTGGAGAATATGTTAAAAACACATTCATCAACTTTTGCACCGAAAATGGAATTCAAATGCAACATACTGTTCCATACACTCCACAACAAAATGGTGTAGCTGAAAGGAAAAATCGCACCTTAAAGGAAATGGCTAATTGTATGCTGCAATCTAAAGGACTCAGTCTTAGTTTTTGGGCAGAAGCAATTAATTGTGCAAATTATATAATCAATCGCACTCCTACTAAGGTTCTAGAGAATATCACTCCAGAAGAAGCTTGGAGTTCCATTAAACCAGATGTAAGTCACTTTCGTGTGTTTGGAAGTGAAGCATGGGCCCATATTCCAGATGAAAAGCATAAAGCTTTAGAACCTAAGAGTGAGAAATGTACTTTTGTTGGATATTCTGAAGATGTAAAAGGTTATAGACTTATTCCATTTAAGTCCAAAAATGTTATCATTAGAAGAGATGTAAAATTTGATGAAAATAAATCGGCCTGCGAGCCTAGTCCGGCGGATGTGCCACCTCTTCCTATCTCTTCTATCTTTGAAAACATTTCTTCTCCTGATGATGAAAGCGAGGATGATAATCCTCCCCCACCTTCTCAGGATCCTCAACTTCCAAGATGGGTCCGTGCTACTCGAGATGCAGCAGGTGATCTTGCCGGTGATCCTACAGATCAGCGACGTACACGTTCTCAGTTTGAAAGAGCCTCTTCTTTACTGGCTCAAGCTCCAGTAAATCATGATCTTGACACTTTTGCGGAAGCTTCAGGCCATCCACATTGGGAAGCAGCTATGAATGAAGAATATCATTCATTGATGACAAATGATACATGGGATCTTGTTCCTCTACCAAAGGGACGCAAACTTGTTAGATGCAAATGGGTTTACAGAACCAAGTATGGACCAGATGGGAAAGTTGATAAACATAAAGCTCGTCTAGTTGCTAAGGGCTTTTCACAGGTTGAAGGCATTGACTACACTGAAACCTTCTCTCCAGTTGCCAAAATGAACTCTATCCGCCTTGTTCTTTCCCTTGCTGCCTCTTTAAAATGGGAAGTCCATCAAATGGATGTTAAATTTGCCTTCTTGCATGGGGACTTGCAGGAAGAAATCTATATGGAACAACCCATTGGCTTCATACAAACAAACTCCAGCCTCGTTTGTCGACTTAAGAAATCCCTTTATGGCCTCAAGCAAGCTCCTCGGGCTTGGTATGCCAAAATGGATAGCTTTCTTTTAGAATCTGGCTTTTCTAGGTGTCATTCTGACAATACTGTCTACACCAAGAAAGTGGGCAACTCTCTTATCATCCTTGTTCTTTATGTTGATGATCTTATTCTTACTGGTAGTGATCCCAACCTTATAAACCATGTGAAGTCCAGCCTTAAAAATAAATTTGAAATGACAGACTTAGGACACTTACACTATTTTCTTGGTCTTCAAGTCTTGCAATCCCAAGAGGGTATTTTCCTTTCCCAGTCCAAGTATGCTTGTGATATTCTTCGTCATTTTCACATGGAAGACTGTAAGCCAGCCCCTTCTCCCTTTCAGTCTGGAGTCAAACTTTCAGTCTCTTGTACTTCTCCTGAAGTTGATGCTACCTTATACCGTCAACTTGTCGGAAAACTCTTGTATTTAACCCATACTCGTCCTGATCTTTCCTTTGCTGTTGGCCTTGTTGCTCGTTTTATGCAAAACCCCCGTGAAAGTCATTGGAAAGCAGCTAAAAGAATACTTCGTTATGTTCGAGGTACAGTACAGTTTGGGATTCATTACAGTGCCAAAGCAGCTCCTCTGTTAGTTGGTTTCACTGATTCTGATTGGGCTGGTGACCTTGATGATCGGAAGTCTACTGCCGGTTATGTCTTCACTCTTGGTTCAGGACCTATTACATGGGCTTGTAAGAAACAGGCTGCCATTTCTCTTTCGTCAGCAGAAGCAGAGTATCGTGGTGCCGTGGAAGCTAGTAAGGAAGCCTTGTGGCTTCGTCAGATCCTATCAGAGTTTGGCTTTGAGCAGCAGCATCCAACCACACTTTGGTGTGATAATCAAAGTGCCATTCAGCTATGCAAAGATCCAGTCCAGCATCAGCGCAGCAAACACATTGAACTACACATGCACTTCATCAGAAAGCTCATTCATGACCATGTTCTTGAAGTGCAATATTGTCCAACAGATGATCAGGTTGCAGACATCTTCACAAAGGCTCTCACAGAGGCGAAGTTCACTAAACTTCGATATATGCTTGGAGTTCAGGAAGTTGTCACTAAGGGGGGATAGGCTCTAGTGCCTCCTTCCTTCTCCTATTGTGTCATATTTGTAAATCCTTCAATCCTATCCCAAGTTGTTCTTAAGGGGGGATGTTAGGATATTCCGACACATAGGATATTGTTAAGTTCAACTTGGTCTAGCATAGAGTTAGGTTAGAGTTAGGTAAAGTGTGTTTCTTTACCGTTGTACATTTTGTAACTTACAATCCGACGGTCACGATATGTAGTGATCCGACGGTTCACTCTCACCTCGGTATTACCGACACTTGATCCGTGGCTTGACACCCGATTGGTCCATGAGTTCTATTTAAAGCGCATGGAGGGTCATTGTTCGGGTAATCCGTGCATGAGAGAAGCTTATGTAAATTTTCATTCTTTGATTAATAAATTGCCTGTAGTACCCACGTTGGGACAGGCCGTGGACTGTTTCCCTCCTTGCACTCTGAGGGTTTTAACCACGTCAAAAATACTGGTGTATTGATTTGAGATCTGGTTGTGAGCGGTGTCCTTTTGGTATTCTTTCTGTGGAACTTACCCTGTAAATTCCTACAGCTCACACACACTCCAATTCCGCTCACACCCTGAAGCACTACATGTCTGACTCAAAATTCTAATTGCAAATTTTTTGCAATTGAGGGCATTCACTACCAAATTGTTGCCACCAATAGGCTGCAAAAAGAGTGGAAGGAAAAAAAGTATTAGCAAATGAATTTGAAAGTTGAAATCAAATGAGTAAATTATTAATATAAGAATTTGCAAATTTTAATAGTTTTTACCTGGGGGACTCTTTGCTCTATTTCTTATAGCCATAGAAATTCCAAAGGTACCAAGACTCTCACTAAAATTCAAGAGCTTGTTATGAATTTGATCTTGAGTCTTGGAATCTGGGACCATGCACTTAATGCATTTATACAATCCCCCTAAAACCTCCCCATCAACCTCAAAATTTGTAGTGTAATGGTACCTTCAAAATTTAGAAAACAAAAACATATTCAGCAAGTCAACAAAACTAAAAGCTAAAAGCAAAAGTTAAAATTTGTAAGCAATGAGAATTGAAATCCAAAATTACATACCTTGGATTTAAGTAGTGGTCGGCTGCATGTAAAGGTCTATGGAGTTGTTTGTTCCATTTTTCATTAATGGTTCTCCATAGAGGAATGTACTTTTGTCTTTTATCCCCATATGTTGCTTTTATTTGTGTTCTGACCTGATTCAGGGCCTCAAAACAAAACCCATCGTAGATTTATCACTATCCACCATCCGTAAAACTCTGACAAGAGGCTCACTAAATAGCACAATCTCCTCTACCTTTGACCAAAATAATTTGTCAAATACTTGGTCAACCATTTGTTTCCCTTTGGCCCTTTCGCTCTGCTGAGATGAATTCCATTCATCACATGAAAACATCTTCCTCAAGTTTGCTTTTTGTTGAACAAGGAATTGCAACGAAAGGAAGTTGGTTGCAAATCATGTGATGGCTGATCGAACAAGTGCTTTACCCCCTGTGTGCTTTCTCACAAGGTTCAAAACCGATGAGTGGTTGTAGATGTACTTGGTTATGGATTTTGCATCTTCCACACACTTCTTCACCCACTTAGTTTTTCCAATATCCTCAAGCATGAGGTCCAAATAATGGGCTGCACATGGAGACCACCAAATGGTGGGGTGTTTTTCCTCCAACATCTTTCTTGCTGCAACATAGTTAGAGGCATTATCTGTGATAACTTGTACAAGATTTTCAACACCTATTTCCATAACTACTTCATTCAAAAGATGAAATAGCAATTGTGCATCCTTCACCTGATTAGATGCATCAACAGATTTGAGAAACACAATACCTTTTGGACAAGCAATTAAGAAATTTAGTATGGTGCGAGATCTACCATCAGTCCATCCATCAGACATAATTGTGCATCCTGTTTTGGTCCATGATTGCTTGAACTTTGTAAGATACTCTTCTATTCTTTGGACTTCATTTTGTAAAAGTGCCCCCCTGATATCATGAAAGCTAGGGCCTTTGAAGCCTGCTCCACATGAAGCTATAGCATCAATCATGGGCTGATAATATGTAGAATTAGTAGCATTAAAAGGTATGTTTGCATCATACCACCATCTAGCAATGCATTCATATGCAACCTCCTTCTCTATTTTCTTCCATTTAGCATCAAGGGTTGGTTGAGAACCAGGGGTGGTGCGGGGTACAAAGGAGTCAATCCCTTTACGGGCTGTTGTCCTCTTCAAGTTTAAACCACTTGAACTACCCTCTCCAACTTTAGAAGGGAAACTAGAGGATTCTTCAAAACTGGGCACATATGCTTCAAAATCAGGGTCACTAAACATGGCATCATCCTTTTGACTTTTGGCTATATCTTTTTTAAGTCTTTTGTTTTTCCCCTTCTCTTCATTGTAGGATTCAATTAAACTTTGCATCTCTGCTTTGAGATCATCAAAAACATTTTCACAAGGTTTTACTTGCCCTCTCCAATGTGCTAGGTGTTCTTTGATTCTATGGATCCCTCCACCCTTAACTTTTTTCCCACAATAGTTGCAGACTTTTACCCCTTGTTCATTTAAATGACAGTGAACCCAAGCTGGATCATTCTTGTTTTTGGGGGCCATGGGGAAGAATAGAAAAATATGCATAGAAAACCCTATGGTTTTTAGAATTTTATGACATTTTTTTTAGAGAAAAATAAAAGAGGAGTAGAAACAATGAAATACCTGGAGAAGATCTATAAATTTTGAGAAGAGAAGAAGCTCCAACCAAGCTGAAAATAAACTCTTCAATCAGCTCCAAAATCTCCTTCAGAAATTTGCCAATGAAATCTCTCAAAATAACCCTGCAAATTACAATAATTTTTGAGAAAAAAATAGAAGAAATCTGAAATTCTGAATTTTGCATTAAAAAACTGGGGTTTTAAAATTTTAAGAGAAGAAAAAAATAGTTTTTTGAAGAAAAATAGAACATTAATGGTTGAAAAAAATACCTTGTATTTCCCTCTTAATTTGCTAAAGAAAATCAGCTCCAAACTCCTCCAAAATCAGCTCTAGAGCAGCCCCTACAAATCTGCATAAAAACACTGGGGTTTTTAATTTTTATGAGAAAAAAATAGCTGATTTTTAGAGAAAAATAGAAGAAAAAAGGGCTGAAATTTCTTTGATTTACCCTCTAAATATTTTGGAGAAAATCAACTCCAAAATCAGCTATGTAGCAGCCCCAACAAAATAAAAAAAAGTTTCTTCCACCAGCTGCAAAAACCACTAAAGAAAACCCAAAATCTATGGGAAAAAATAAATCTTTGAAGTAGCTCAAAAATCTTCCACCCAACAGCGCTCCAAGACTCCAATCAACTCCTCAAATCTGCAAAAAATCTCCCTAAGAACAACCCTGCGAAAAACTCTGCAAATTCTCTTCACCGAACTTAGCTCGAAAAATGCAAGAGACTCGAATGAATAGTGTGAATAGAATAAAGGGGGTGGGGGTGTTTAAATAGCTTTAGGGGTGGCGGGGGGTCTAGATTAGGTTTAGAAATTAGGAAAACTAATAAAAATAAAACCAAAAAAAACCCAAAAAATGTTTTTTTGACTGCCTGGCCATGTGGCAGTAAGACCTGCGCGTTGGCGGAATCGGTTCGGACCGCTTTGGTACCGAAACAGTGATTTCCGGTTCAGAGTGACGGTTCAAACCAGTTTTGCCTCCAAACCGGCTGATTTTGCTGGAACCGGTTTGGTTTCGATAACATTGCTTGGAAGAGGTAGCTGTATGAATAAAAGTCAGATGTGGATTAGAAGACCACTTTTTGATGAAGAAAAGGATGACAGTATTGACATAGTTCATGAAGGAAAGTGATGGGTGGCTAATGCCCTACGAAGAAGTCCTTTAAGATGAAGGCTCCATAATGATAAAAATGAAATTCATGACATCGAAAGGAGGAGCTCTTCAAGAAAATGAAGGTACCATGATCTCCACCAAAGAACAAGTGAGTTGCCGAAAACAAGTCCCTAGTTAAGAGGGAGCTTGGGTACAATCCTTTTATAGGAATGGGTTAGTGATCCTTGTTAAAGAGGGAGTGACATATATGGTTCTCTACTTCATGTGTCATGCACTAGACCAGGACTAATAATCGTAAGTCTTAGTGAAGGCCATGAGGAGATATAGACACATCATTCTTGTCTTCACTTTGGAATAAAGAATGGAGGATTGGGTAAACATTTGACATCAGATACTCATAGAAGATGAGGTAGGGCATCCGAGATATGAGTAGTCGTAGAGAATTGATATTCTTTGAGGACTGGGAATCCAAGATAAGAATAGTCCTCAGATGACATACCCTGTGGACACCCAGGTGGGTATGTGCCTTGAGAGACAATGATGATGGTGTCTATCAGTCATTGGTCTTGAAAGCATTGTGCTCTAATATTGTGGAGAGATAGAGCTGTTAGTCAAGGCCTTGCTATGTGACATTGCTGGTTGATATGATGCTAAACAAATAGGTTACCAATCCAACCCTTCTTATGAGAATTTTTCAAATTGAGAATGTCCAGGTACGTTCTATGGATTATGAATACCTCCCTAGTTAAGAGGTAGTGTTGAAATATGTAACTTGGTTCATTCTTCATAATGACATATGTAATCATGATTTTATGTATTTAATGAAAAGTGAAAAATTAAATTTATTATTGTTATTCTTGAGGCATGGGTTTCATGTTCAAGACATTTTTTTTTTAGTTCAAGCACCCATTGAGTGCTTCTAGGTTTGTCATAAAGTCAGTTGAGTCATTTTCATGTATTGAAGACAAATTTGGGCATGTTACATATTGTAAAGAAAATTTATTTGAGTCAAAAGACCCCCCCAAGACCTCGTCATGGTGCAAAGATTAAGTCGACCTAAAAATAGCATTTCGTACCCTTCACAAGCCTATAATTAAGAAGGAACTAAACCTCATTTGGACAGTCAGTTAAGCAAGTTCAATCTCCTCAAGGTAGGCGCTGGAAAAGGATGAAAAGGAAGAAGAAAAGCAAGATCGAACTTTTTGGGCCTCTCCCTCTCTCGTGTTAGGGTTTCTACAGTTGCTTGGCAAGTCGAAGTGCTGGAAAGTTATTGGACAAGTCGAAGTGCTGGAAAGTTGCTGGGCAAGTCAAAGAGCTGGAAAGTAGAAGAAATTATAGGGTTGAAGTTGCAGAAGAAATTGTTGGGTTGAAATTGCAGAAGAAACTGTTGTGTCGAAATTCCAGAGGAAACTGTTGGGTCAAAGTTCCATAGGAAACTGCTGGGTCGAAGTTGCAGAAGAATTTGCTGGGGTTGTAGAAGAATTTGTTGGAGGTTGAAATTGTAGAAGTTGCTACAAGGAAAGATCGAAAGGTTTGACTTGGTTTTGGAGGGTCTTGGTCAAGGGTCATAGGTCTTGGAATTCGTCAATTGAAGTTCTATGAGAAGAGAAGAATTCTTGTGGGTTTTCCTCTCAAGTGGAGAGGTTTTCGCACTGGCTAATTGCCTACATCTTGTGTCCTCTTGACTCATTGTTTTTATGATTTGGTAGCTGTTTGATGATAAGAACACTAAATATAATGAAAAGAAAGAAGAAGCTAATTAAGTTAAGTAAAAATACATCACAAGTAGTTATCAAAATCTAGATTCCCTAGATTTCTCAACATCCACTTGATCATAAGTTAAAGTCAATTTTGATAAACAAGATGTCATTGTTAAAGATGGGAGTTTTGAAATGTATTGTTTAAGGATTGGAAGTTCTGAAATGTAGATAGCCAAGCATTTGATTCTAGTCAATCACCTGGAGAGTTAGAAAAACCCTACCCAAATTTAGTGTGGTGGAAAGGCTAATGGTTTTGTTACCAAAGGCAATGAATTTTGACCAAAGGTCTACTAAAATGTGTGGTCAAAGACTGGAATCAGACTTTGCTCAAATACCAAATGAAACAAACCAATCTGGTTCCTATAACTAATATAAATGGAATAACATAAAAGAATCCAGCTGGATTAAAATATTATATTGAAAATATGAGAGATGATGGTAGATTACAATGAGGACTTTCTACTGGTCCATTTCGCAGATTTTTTTAATATCATACAATCCACAATGGTTGGTACACACAGGACGATGACCTATTGTTGCCTCGGCCCAGGTCCCCATTATTCAAGTCTCAACTCCTACCACAAGGCTATCTGAGGCTTCCCATGAGATACTGTAACCAACCCACTATAATACAAATGCCTTACAATGGGGCCTAATTGGCTAAAGGTAGGAGTTTTTAATTTTAATTTTGTGAAGCCCTAATTTCAGAAATTAATAGATTTTAACAAAATTGATGCTCAGAATCCAGACAGTGAAATTTTAAAACAAAATTTATCTGAGTACTTACTTGGAAATCTTGTTTGAAGGTGTTTCTGACCTGCTGTGGCTCCCGCTTTCGTTACCAAACCACCCTTTTTCCTCCTAGCCTATCTGTGGTCTACCTATATGGTCCCCAAATCCAGAAGACAAATCTTCTGGCCCCTGTGCGCAAAACTCCAAGAACAATCAAGCTCAATCACCCTCTCTGCCTGTGATTTTGCTAGAAATTCTTACTTTGTCTCTGTAAAACTCCAAATAATTTCCTTTCTTTCACTTAACTTCTAAGGCAAATTTTTTCCCTCCCTTTCTATGTCGTATACCCTATCCTTATACCTCCCAAGACCATTGTCTTCAAGTCAGCCTCCCATGGAGACGAGTCAAACTTCCAAAATCAAGTCAAGGACAATGTCTAAGATTATGTAAACTAGGGTCTCAACCCTCCTTTACTTTTGCGATTTTCGATCTAGTCTCCACCCTGTACCCTTGGCCCTGCAATACTTCAGGTCTCTTGCACGTTTCACTGAAAATGACTGACTTTTCGGCTTCCTTTGATTAGATAAATGTCTCCTCTTCTTTGCTTATGGTTTTCCTTATTTTCTTTAGTTCATCACACCCTCTTCTTCACTTGTGAAATGCAGATCGAATCTTCCTTGATTGGCTTACATATGAGGTCAGATCCATTGCTATATATATTATATAGTAGTTTGAATCTCCTCTATTAGGCCGAGATGAGGAAAAAAGGGCAAGCCAACTTGGTGGAGGAGAATTACATAACCAAATTACATCAAATAATTTTGTTTCTTTTACACAATGAGCCCAAGAAGGGTCCTTTACATCATGACTTAAACTTTGAGGCAAGACACAAATCCTAGAGCACTCAATGGGCGCTTTTGACGTAGAAACAAAATAAGCAAAGCATGAAACCCATGCCGTATAAATAATTTTTCTTTTATTTCCTTTTGACAAATACATTACATCATGAGTCAAAAACAATTATGAAGACCCATACTAGTTACATTTCTCAACACCCATTGCAAGACCAACACCTTATAATGTGGGCTAATTGGCTGAAGGGAGGAGCCTTTTTTTTTACTGTTGTCTCGCCGGCTTAATGTAAAAATCTCTGGTATGCATTCAACTAAACCAACCTACAAGTACACTAAAACTTGATGAAATTTGTCAAATAAATAATGGAAATGAATGTACTTGACATGTACTAACAAGAAAATAAATTTATTCTATGATACGATATTTGGTTAGGGGAGTTTGTAAACAATAATGCATGTCGTCTTGTTTTAATGGGGTTGCAAATCTGCAAATATATCTCTAACAGGTAAATGTACTCAAAGTTGTGTTAGATATGGCATGTGAGTAATCAATTTTGATGAATTTAAAGTATCCTAACTAATTATAGAAGTGATTTAGTGATTGAAAACTCGGTTAGGGGGGTTCCTTTACAAAATTCCTTGTTGCCTTGTTTTTAGCAGGACTTTAATTTCTGCAGACATTGCAAAAATCAGCAAGTTAAAGCCCTTAATAAACCACCTAAAAGTGTTGGAATGCTTTTAGACTTATATTTTAGGGGTGGGAAGATTAAAAGACTAATTTATGATCAATTTAGACCACCTTTAAGCTTTGGCCTACAGTAAAATCTGTTGAAAAATGTGTAACTAGGTTCGGTCTTCATAAATATGAAATTTACTTTTGATTCTTGTATATTGTAAAAATGAAAAAAAAATTATTATTGTTATTTTGAAGCATGGGTTTCATGCTCAAGGTCTTTTATTTTAGACGTCAAGCACCCATTGAGTGCTTCTGGGGTTCGTCCTAGGTCAAGAAGTCAAAAGAGTCATATAACCCATTGAGTGCTTATGCTACATATAACTCATGATGATGAGATACTTATATATATGTGATGTTATTTTGTATTGGTTCTCCACATTTGAGTCTTTGAATGGACAATTAGCAGGGATCAACAGGATTTGGTATTGCCTTTCATATATCATTTCTATTTGACATCATGTATATCAATGCTTTCTTCATATTTATGTGCTAATGTGTTTATTTCATGTTGTTATTGCTTTATATGTTTAAAAATCTGAAAAAAATGAATATATTATGCATTTTTTATGCTTGCGATATTTGCCGATATTTTGCCGATATTTTTGCCAATATTGCCGATAAGATATTTTCTGGACCCTCGCCGATATTTTCAACACTGGTCGAAGCAACTTCTACTGGGAGGCCCAGATATTTTAGACTTGCAGCACAGGCTGAAATTTTGTTGTTGGGGGTCGAAGTTGTGCCGCTGGAAGAGATTTGACTGGGTTTGACTTGGACAAAGGAAGCACATCATCAAGGAGGTTGGTTGGCCTTGGATGGGTATTGGTCTTGGTCTAGAGGTCCTGGAATTCGTTAATTGAAGAATCTATAAAAAGATAAGAGATTTGTGGGTTTTCCTCTCAGGTGGAGAGGTTTTGGCTCTGGCTTGCAGTGTATATCTTGTATTCTTGTGTACTGTTGATCTTCTTGTTTTAATAGCTGTTCGGTGATAAGAACAACATGATAATAAGAGATGAATCTAATCAATAAGAAAAAGTAAAAAGTCATCCCAAGCATTTATCAAGTATAAGAGAAATCATTCTAACCATTGCCCTATAGAATTCTCAACATGGTATCAGAGCTAAGGTTGGCTAAGGGCATGATGAAGATCACTACTCCCTTGAAGAAGTTTCTAAAGAAGTGTTCGATGGTAGCAAGTCATCTCAAGAAGGGCTTCAAGGCATTATGGAATCTCCTATTTTTCAAGACTGATATGACCAAGACATCTACAAAGGATGAAGGACTATTCTCAGCTCTTATTGGCACATTTCAAGATGAGAACATTTGGATAATTGACAGTGGAGCATCAAGACATATGTCTGGTGAACACAAGTAACTAAAGACCTTATCAAGAGGAAAATCTTCTCACTCCGTTGAGCTTGGTGACAAGAAGAGCTATCTTGTAAGAGGAATTGGATCAACCTCGCTGGGACTAGAGAATAGAGGAAGCATTCATTTCAACAACATCCTATTTGTTCCAAGTTTGCAAAAGAATCTACTTTCTATTTGATGTCTAGAAGATAAGGGAGATAGAGTCACTTTTATAGATGGAAAGGTTGTAGTATGGGATACAAATTCCAGCATAAAAAATGCAAAGATGATCGGGATTCGAGAAGGAAGACTTTGTAGATTGCTGGCTCCTCTATCTCAAGCTTTGGTTCACATTGAAGTAATCCCATGTGAACTTTGGCATAGAAGATTTGGTCACCTTCACTACAAAATCCTATCTACTCTAAACTCAATGGTGAATGGCATCCTTGAACTAAAGGAGGATCATGAAGGAGTACGCAAGGGATGTGCATTAGACAAAAATATCAAGAGACCATTTTGAAGCAGTGCTTCAAGGTCAAAAGAAATTCTGGATTTCATTCATCCCGATGTCTGTGGTCCTATGTCTACTAAGTGTCTTGGAGGTCATCTATATTCTGTGACATTCATTGATGACCATTCAAGAAAAACTTGGGGTTATCTGCTGAAATCCAAGGATGAAGTATTCATCAAATTTGAAGAATTCAAAGCTGAGGTGGAGAACCTTACAGAAAGAAGAATAAAAATTCTAAGGTCTAATAATGGAGGAGAATATACTTCAAAGGAAATCATAGCTTTCTGTAAGAAGTCTGGGATTAAGAGGGAGCTGATAGTCCCATACAATCCCGAACAAAATGGAGTTGCAGAACGAAAGAATCGATCTATTGAAGAAAGTGTAAGAGCCATGTTAGATGATCAAGATCTGCCAAAATTTATGTGGGGTGAAGCAACTAAGATTGTTGTATATATTCAAAATCGAAGTCCTCAGATCACTAAACAACATGACTCTTAAAGAAGCATTCACTAGGAAGAAACCAAGTGTGGACATGTTTATTTGCGGTAGCATCAGATGTGCTCTAGCCACGAAATTTGGTGGAGAGGTTGGGGCACATGAGATCTTCAATACCCAGAAAGGGTTTGGGCTAATTCTAAACAAATCAGGAGATATTAAAATAATTAATCTTTTTAATGGAGTCCCTAAGTCTAAACTTAGGGAAAATACAATATTAATGTGTATTAATATAAATTTGTGTTAGAATGGTCCAAAAGACATGGATCAATTTAGATCTAATCTTAGCTGTTGATTAGGGAATTAATCTCGACCGTTGAGATGTCAACATAAAAAGCATAAGAGGAGGCTTGAGGGGCACTTGGAAGACACACTGAGGGAGACCAGTCAGTTCAATTTCTAGAGTGACGTTTGCTGAGAAATTGGACCAGTGGTTTGGAGAGCAGTCAGGAGGCAGCAAGTACGGAACAGAGAGACGGGAGATCAGCGCAGAAGAGGCAGACGTAGAGCCAGAGGAAACCACGCAGAGGCAGCAGACACTGCGCAGAGCCAGAAGGGCCTGCGTCATCCACACAGACGCTGTAGGAGTGACACAGAAGGTTGGGGCACATGAGATCTTCAATACCCAGAAAGGGTTTTGGCTGATTCTAAACAAATCAGGAGATATTAAAATAATTAATATTTTTAATGGAGTCCCTAAGTCTAAACTTAGGGAAAATAAAATATTAATGTGTATTAATATAAATCTGTGTTAGAATGGTCCAAAAGACATGGATCAATCTAGATCTAATCTTAGCTGTTGATTGGGGACTTAATCTCGGCCGTTGAGATGTCAACATAAAAAGTATAAGAGGAGGCTTGAGGGGCACTTGGAAGACACGCTGAGGGAGACTGGTCAGTTCAATTTCTAGAGTGACGTTTGCTGAGAAATTGAACTAGTGGTCTGGAGAGCAATCAGGAGGCAGCAAGTATGGAACAGAGAGATGGGAGATCAACGCAGAAGAGGCAGACGCAGAGCCAGAGGAAACCACGCAGAGGCAGCAGAGACTGCGCAGAGCCAGAAGGGCCTGCGTCATCCACACAGACGCTGCAGGAGTGACACAGAAGCCCAGAGAGGCTGCGTAGAGCCTCAGTAGGCTGATGCAAAGGGTTTCAGGCTGACACAAAGGGTTTTAGGCTGTAGCAGAGTTCAGTAGGGCCTACACTGGGTTTAGGAAAGTGTTGAAAGTTTGTATATCTGTGGGTAAGCCAGTTTGGCACCCTGTTGTACAAGAAAATTGCTGAATAATAAAATCCTCCCTTGCTGCACCGGTTTTCCCACATTTGGTTTTACCGGAGACATTAGTCCAAAATAACAGTGTCAATGTGATATTTTTGTTTCTGTATTATGATGTGATATCTGCAGTAGTATTCATTTTAATGTTTGATGAAGTAATTTCATGAATAATTTATGATGAAATAAGTAGGAAAAGTAAATCAGTTGCTGCAGTAATAGAATTTTCACATGGTATCAGAGGAAGTAATTAGAGATAGAAAGGGAAAATCAGTTATGGGTCGAGACCACGGTGCAAAGGCATCCACCTCAGGGGACTCACGCAGATTTTCAGAAGATTGCACAAGAGAGAGAGATATCGATTTCTCTATGTTGGCTTTCAGGTTGGAAGAAGAAGTGGCGTGCATGACTAGTGCTACATCATTAGAAGTATGGTATATAGACAATGGAGCCTCGTGACATATGACGGGAATCAGGGAGTGTTTCTCAGAATATCGAAAAGGGAAGATGAACTTTCAGATCACCAAGGGGAACAAGGCAAAGTGTACTCCAGTAGGAAAGGGTACCATAGTTTTTCAGACAGAATCGAGAGAGCAATTCTGTGCCACAAATGTGCTGCATGTGCCAAGATTGGGGACGAACTTACTTTCTGTGTCACAACTACAATGCAAGGGATATGACGTCTACTTCATCAAGGAAAAGGTATATGTCAAACATTCGAGCTGGAAAAAGAAAGTGCAGATCGGGATCAAAAGTAATCAGTTGTACAAATTACAACTAGAATCTCCAATGACACTAATAGGCAGTCATGGGGACAAAGACTTGAATGAACTATGGCACAAAAGGATGGGTCACTTGCACCATGGAGTTCTGAGAATTCTCAAGAGCACTGTAACAGGAGTTCCAGATCTGAGTATGGAACGAGATGATGTATGCAGGGGATGCGCTCTAGGAAAGTATGTCAAGGTAGCATTTCCTAGGAGCAACCACAGGGCCAAGAGTGTACTAGGATTGATACACAGATTTTTGCGGACCTATGTCTATCAAAGGTCTCAGTGGTGCCGAGTATTTCCTTACTTTCATTGATGGCCACTCGAGGAAAACTTGGATCTATTTTTTGAAAACCAAGGATGAGGTTTTCTATCGATTCAAGGAGGTCAAGGCTCTAGTGGAGAATTTAACAGGTAAGAAAATAAAAGTCTTGTGCTCAGATGGTGGAGAATATGTCGATAAGGACTTCACTGATTTTTGCACTAAGGAGGGCATCAGAAGAGAGTGGACAGCTCCGTACAATCCGGAGCAAAATGGGGTGGCAGAAAGGAAAAACAACACTATTGTAGAAGCAACTAGGGCCATGCTGTTTGATCAAGATATGCCAAAATTCCTATGGGCAGAAGCATGCAACACAACTGTCTATGTTCAGGACAGGACTCCTCATTGGGCATTGGGCAAGATTACTCTAGAGAAAGTCTTCACTGGGAAGACACATGAAGTTAGTCATTTCAGGATATTTGGGAGTTTGGCATATTGTCACATATCCGAAGAAAAGAGGAAGAAGCTGGATCAGACTGCAGAAAAGGGGTATCTGGTAGGATATAGCGAGAATGCTAAGGCATACAGGATCTATCTTCCAGGGAGCAGGAAGGTAGTAGTACGATGAGATGTAAAGTTCATGGAGGACAGAGCTTTCAGAAGATCTCGCGAAATGCCTTCCAAGGAGCAGTCGAAAGAGGATCTGTTGGTCATGCCTCTTCAACCAACGGAATCTTTCCTCAGATCAGGAAGATTCTCAGGATGAGGAAGAGGAGCAAACAAGAGCACCTGTTGGTAGAGGAAGAACTAGCAGGGAACTTTGTCAGATTCTGCGTGATGCAGAGAACTTTATTGGAGAGCCAAGGAATCAGGTGTTAGTAGCTCAGGATGGAGAGCCTGCCAGCTTTAAGGAGGTAGCTCAACATCAGGTCTGGCTAGATGCGATGGTGGAGGAGTATAACTTCATCATGGTAAACGATGTCTTGGAGGTGGTGTCAAGGCCTCAAGACAGATCTGTGGTAGGTTCAAGATGGATCTACAAAATCAAATATGCTGCGAACGACAGTATTGAAAAATACAAGGCTGGGTTTGTGGCTTAAGGGGTATGCTCAAAAGGGATTGATTATGAGGAAACCTTCACCTCGGTAGCCAGGTATACATCTATTAGGACCGTGATATCTCTTGCAGCCCAGATGGGATGGGAGATCCATCAGATGGATGTCAAGACGACATTTCTGAATGGGGTAATAGAAGAAGAAGTATACATTGAACAACCAGAGGGCTTTGAAATTCATGAGAAGAAGTCTCATGTATGCAGACTGAAGAAAGCCTTGTATGGGCTGAAGCAGGCACCAAGAGCGTGGTATGGTTGAATAGATGGCTGCTTGCAAAAGATGGGGTTTGTCAAGAGTGACGCGGATCCGAATCTCTACTATTTGGTCGTAGAGAGCGAGCCACTTATCTTAGTATTATATGTGGATGATCTCTTCCTGACAGGATCATCCAGACTCATTGAAGACTGCAAGAAGAATCTAGCCGTAGAGTTCGATATGAAGGATCTGGGACGAATGCACTATTTTTTAGGGTTGGAAGTTTGGCAGCAGAAAGGAGAAATCTTCCTTGGGCAAGGAAGGTATGCTACAGAAATTCTGAAAAGGTTCGGGATGGGAGACTGTAGACCTATGGCTACGCAAATGATCACCAACTAGAAGAAGATTGATGCATTAGAAGACAAGGATGTCGGTCCCACCCTATACAGACAGCTCATAGGGTCCCTGATGTATCTAGTCAATACCAGGCCAGATATTTGCTACGCTGTCAACACCTTAGTCAGTTCATGGTGGAACCAAAGAGGGCTCACTGGGCAGCAGTCGAGCACGTTCTTAGGTATTTACAGGGAACAACTGATTATGGGCTCTTGTACAACAAGGGGAAGGATATCGGGTTGAGTGGATTTATTGATGCAGATTGGGCAGGAAGTTCAGTGGATCGGAAAAGTACCTCTGTGTATTGTTTCAACATTGGATCAAGAATAACCTCCTGGTGCAGTAGGAAACAAAAGTCCATGGCTCTGAGCTCGTCTGAGGCAGAATATATGACAGCAAGCACAACTTCGTGTGAGGCCATATGGCATAGAAAACTACTGGTAAACCTATTCAGAAGAAATATGGAGGCGACCAGGATCATGTGTGATAATCAGAGTTGAATCAAACTCTCTGAGAATCCAGTATTTCATGATAGGTCAAAGCATATTGATATCTAGTGTTACTTTGTCAGAGATTGTGTCCAACATGGAGCTATACAATTGAGCTACACTCCTACAAGGGAACAAGTGGCATATATCCTCACCAAGGCCCTTGGAAAGTCAAAATTTGACTACTTTAGAGAAAATATGGGGATGGTAAGGAACCCCTTTCAGAAGTAGTGTGATAGCAGCCCGAATGAAGGAGTTGCAGTGCAAATGCAGTGTTGGGATAAAGGACCAACAACAACACAGATGCAGAGGGAGTTGTAGTGCAAATGCAGTGTTGGGAGAAAGGACCAACAACAACACAGATGCAGAGGAAGGTGCAATGCGGATGCAGTGCTGGGAGAAAGGACCAGTAGCAGCACGAATGCAGAGCAAGCTGTCGTATAGATGCAACTATAGCAGTGGCAGAACCATGGGCAGCAGTACAGGATGCAGTAGTGCAGAGGATGTTGGGCAGGCCTAGCATCGGCACAAGTACCGATGTTGGTTGATCAGAGTAATACTCAGTGAGTAGTATTGCTAGAGCATAGTCCTCGCTAAGAGGGAGTGTTGATTTGGGGTAGCATCGGATGTGCTCTAGCCACGAAATTTGGTGGAGAGGTTGGGGCAAATGAGATCTCCAATACCTAAAAGGGTTTGGGTAGATTCTAAACAAATCAAGAGATATTAAAATAATTAATATTTTTAATGGAGTCCCTGAGTCTAAACTTAGGGAAAATACAATATTAATGAGTATTAATATGAATCTGTGTTAGAATGGTCCAAAAGACATGGATCAAGCCAGATCCAATCTTAGCTGTTGATTAGGGACTTAATCTCAGCCGTTGAGATGTCAACAGAAAAGGTATAAGAGGAGGCTTGAGGGGCACTTGGAGGACACACTGAGGGAAACCAGTCAGTTCAATTTCTGGAGCGGGGTTTGCTGAGAAATTGAACCAGTGGTCTGGAGAGCAGTCAGGAGGCAGCAAGTACGAAACAGAGAGACGGGAGATCAGCACAGAAGAGGCAGACGCAGAGCCAGAGGAAGCCACGCAGAGGTAGCAGAGACTGCGCAGAGCCAGAAGGGCCTGCATCATCCACGCAGAGGCTGCAGGAGTGACACAAAAGCCCAGAGAGGTTGCGCAGAGCCTCAGTAGGATCATGCAGAGGGTTTCAGGCTGTAGTAGAGGTCAGTAGGGCCTATGCTGGGTTTAGGAAAGTGCTGAAAGTTTGTCAATCTGTGGGTAAGCCAATTTGGCACCCTGTTGTACAAGAAAATTGCTGAATAATAAAATCTTCCCTTGATGCATCGGTTTTCCACATTGGGTTTTTCTGGGGACATTAGTCCAAAAAAACTATGTCAATGTGTGCATATTTTTGTTTCTGTATTATGATGTGATATCTGCAGTGGTATTTATTTTAATGTTTGATGAAGTAATTTCATGAATAACTTATGATGAAATAAGAAGGAAAAGTAAATCAGTTGCTGCAGTAATAGAATTTTCACAGGATAATCTTCAAATATTTGGCTGTTTTGTGTATATTCACATACCAAAGGACAATAGAAAGAAGCTAAATCATACAAGCATCAAGGGAACATTTGTTGGCTATAGCAATACTTCAAAGGCATATAGGATCTATATAAAGGAAGGACACCGAATAAAAGTTAGTCGAGTTGTGATATTTGATGAAAGTATTACATTTAAGAAATCGAAATATCTTCCTATGGACTTTGATGATGAACTTCCTATATCTCAAGAGGAAAGTACCAGGGAGGAAGAAAACTCAAATCATGAAGATGAAGGTCCCAGTGAATCCATGCAACTTGTGGTCATCCTAGAAAGTAGAAAGAGACCTAATTGGTTGAAATCTACTCTTTCAGAGACAAAGGGACATAAAGCAGTCAAAGGCACATTAAGGGAAAGTAAGAAGCCCAAAATATATTCAGGGTATGCATCCTACATGACGAAGTTAATAGAAGCTGCACTATCCACCTTTGAAGAGGCTATCAAACATTAGGAATGGAAAGATGCCATGAATGAAGAATATCAATCCATAATAAAAAATGGAGTTTGGGAGATCGTACCTGTACCCGGAGACAAATCTGTGGTAACTTCCAAGTGGCTCTATAAGGTTAAACATGCAGCAAATGGTAGTATTAACAAGGCAAGATTTGTGGCTAAGGGCTTCTGTCAATAGGAAGACATTGGCTATGAAGAGACATTTGCACGTATAACAAGGTATACAACTATACATTCGTTGGTCTCTTTGGCAGCATCGATGGGATGGAACATCCATCAAATGGATGTCAAAGCTGCATTCCTGAGTGGCACTATTGATGAAGAAGTCTATATAGAGCAACCCTTGCGATTTGAAGTCAAAGACAACGAGACTTATGTTTGCAGGTTGAAGAAGGCATTGTTTGGCCTCAAGCAAGCACTCAGGGCATGGTGTGCAAGGATGGATGCATACCTACAAAGATTGGGCTTCTAAAATTGTTTTGCTGATTCGAATCTATACATCAAGGTTGTGAAGGATGAGCTTCTATATGTGGGTGATCTTTCATGACAGGTGTGGGAGGTCGTATCCAAGAGTGCAAGAAGCAACTAACAATAGAATTCGACATGAAGGATCTAGGGCTGATGCACTATTTGGGACTCGAAGTTTGGTAATGCTAAGATTTATCTAGGTCAAGGAAAGTATGTGATCGAGATGTTGAAGATGTTTGACATGATGGATTGCAAACCTATGACTACTCCCATGATCACAAACTTAAAGAGGCTAAGAAGTTCCAAGTCAAGCCCTGTGGATCCGACTGAATATAGACAATTGATTGGCTCACTGATGTACCTGGTGAATACTCACCCAGACATATGTTTTGCAATGAATGTTTCAGTTAGTTCCAGGTAGAACCCAAGCATGATCATTAGATAGAAACCAAGCATATACTGAGATATCTGCAAGGAACAATCCACTACTGCTTGAAATATGACAAGAGGAATGATGTCCACTTGATTGGATATACAGGGTCTAACTGGGGAGGCAATGAGCAGGATGGAAGAAGCACTACTGGAGGATGTTTTAGTTTGGGATTCTCCATGGTCTCCTAGATGAGCAAAAAGTAGAGAAGCTGTCTTGTTGAGGAAGCTGATGTTTGATTTGTTTGAAGGACCAATGGACCCGATAGTGATACATTGTGACAACACGAGCTGTATAAGGTTGTGTGAAAACCCAATGTTTCATGGAAAGACAAAGGACATAAATAATAAGTATCACTACATTTGAAAGTTGGTGCAGGATGGAGTGTTGCAGCTACGATATATCTCCACTGATGAACAGGTAGCTGACATCCTGACAAAATCTCTTCCCAACAAGAAGCTTGTGTATTTGAGAGACAAGCATGGACTGGTTGGTATATCCTTCCTAGTTGAGAGGGAGAGACAGGGACACATTCTATGTAAGCATCGGATTTGGGGTAGCATGGGATGTGCTCTAGCCATGAAAATTGGTGGAGAGGCTAAAGCACATGAGATCTCCAAGGTCCAGAAATGGTTTGGGCAGATTCTAACCAATTTGGGAGATATTAAAATAATTAATATTTTTAATGGAGTTCCTAAGTCTAAACTTAGGAAAATTAAAATATTAATGGGTATTAATATAAAACTGGGTTAGAAGGTTCCAAAAATCATGGATTAAGCCAAATCTAATCTTAGTTGTTGATCAAAGATTTAATCTCGGCCGTTGAAGGACTAACATGAAAAGTATGAGAAGAGGCTTGAGGATCATCAAAGTTGCACGAAACGGGGAAACGGGTATGAGTTTCCGAAACGGGAAGCGATACGAAACGCGACCTCCCCAAATTTTGGAAATGGGGAAATGCGATATATATATATATATATATATATATATATATATATATATTAGGACATTTAAGAAATATGTGCAATCATAAAGCATATATGATACATTATAATTTATTACATTATGATAAAATTGTCAATTGTCGATGCATAAACTATAAGTATCTAAATTTACATCACATTTACTCATGAATAATCACATAATGAAAATAGAAATATCCAAAATCAGCCACGAGAAATTTCTAATTTTTTGTCTCGTGCTTGATTGGGAGTCTCCTCCTACATAGTTGAATGACCTTAGTGCTCTTGATTGAATGCAAGTTTCATACCCTAGTACCCTACATTCTCTTGATTATTGGGAGTCTCCCCTGCATAGAGGGCTTTGTTCTCTCGATTAAATACAAGTTCCATACCCTAGTACATGATAAAATCCAATGGAAACATTGCAATCCCCCCAATCCTGAAATCCTAAAAAACAGATAAGTCTGCTGGATTTTGAGTGAGATCTAAAATTCTACTTTCTCCATATGAAATCCAATGAGGGCGAAACCACTCTCAAACATCCTGAGTCATTTCATGGTAATGTTAAAAATTTAAGTAAAATGATGAAAATGAAAAATAAAGGAGAATATCACTTTTACTTTAAGAATTTAACATTACCATGAATTGCGTATCAACACTAGGGCAAAAGTTCACTTTTATAACTTTAGACAGGCATCTGGAAGCAACTAGAAGTCACTAGGCTAACATAAGAATAGATTAGAAAACAAATAAAATAAAAAAAAACACAAGTAAATGCTGAAACGTGGGTTGTACGGCCCTGAAACGCGTTTCAGGCCGTACTGGCCACGTTTCAGTTTCGTGAAACGTGGCAGTATGGCCTGAAACGCGTTTCAGGGCCGTACCAAACGCGTTTTAGCGTTTCATACTCGTTTCCGTACGGAAACGCCCTCCTACCCCACGTTTCCTGCAACATAGGGATCAGTTGGAGAACACATTGAGGGAGACCAGTCAGTTTGATTTCTGGAGCAGGGTTAGCTGAGAAATTCGAACTAGTGGTTTGGAGAGCAGCAAGAGGCAGTGGGTACGGAATAGAGAGTCGAGAACAACACTAGAAGACCAGCGCAGAGGTTGGAGAGGCAGACGCAGAGCCTCTCAGGTGGATGCAGAGATAGCAGACTACATAGTCACTGGAGGGCTTGCGTGGGTGACGTAGAGAGGCCCAGTGCTAATGTTGATAGGTAGGAAGTGACGCAGAGGGTCTGGGAGCTGTGCAGAGGCTAGCAAGCCTGACGCTGAGACTAAGAGAAGTGATGGAGAATTTTTCTCTGTTGGGAAAGCTAGTTTGGCACCCAATTGTATTGAAGAATTGCTGAATAATAAAATCCTCCTTTGCTGCACTGGTTTTCCCACATTAGGTTTTTCCAGGGACATTTTTCCAAAATATCTGTGTTGATTCTTGTGCATGTGTTTGTTTCTGTATTATGGTGTGATATCTGCAACATAATTTATCTTAATGTTTTCTGAAGGGTTTTTGTAAATAACTTATTAAGAAATAAGTAGGTAAAATATATCACTTGTTGTAGTGATAGAATTTTCACATGGTATCAGAGCAAGTAATTAGAGATAGGATGGGAAAATCAATTATGGATCGAGACCATGATGCAGAGGCATCTACGTCAGGAGACTTGCACAGATTTTCAGAAAATTGCACAAGAGACAGTGATTTCGATTTTTCTATGTTGTCTTCTAGGCTGGAAGAAGAAGTTGCTTGTGTGACTAGCTCTGCATCGTTAGAGGTATGGTAGATAGACAGTGGAGCCTCTTGGCATATGACGAGAATCCAGGAATGTTTCTCAGATTATTAGGAGGAGAGGATGAACTTTCAGATCACCATGGGGAACAAGGCAAAGTGTACTCCAATAGGGAGGGGTACCATTGTTTTTCAAACAGAAACGGGAGAGCGGGTTCGTGCTACCATTGTGTTGCATGTACTAGGATTGGGGATGAACTTACTTTCCATGTCGCAACTTCAAGGCAAAGGCTATGACGTTTTCTTCATCAAGGAGAAAGTACATGTCAAACACCCGAGCTGGAAAAGGAACGTGCAGATCAGGATCAAAAGTAACAGGTTGTACAGACTACAACTAGAATCACCAATGGCACTAATAGGCAGTGATGGAGACAAGGATTTGAACGAACTATGGCACATAAGAATGGGACATTTGCACCATGGGGCTCTGAGAATTCTCAGAAGCACTGTAACAGGAGTTTCAGATCTTAGTACGGAACGAGATGATGTATGCAAAGGATGTGCTCTGGGAAAGTACGCTAAAGCAACATTTCCTAGAAGTAAAAGCAGGGCCAAGAGTGTACTAGGATTGATATACTCAGATATCTGCGGACCTATGTCCACTAAAGCTCTTAGTGGTGCCGAGTACTTCCTCACCTTCATTGATGACCACTCAAGGAAAACTTGGATTTATTTTTTGAAAACCAAGGACGAGGTTTTCTATTGATTCAAAGAGTTCAAGTCTCTCGTGGAGAATCTGACTAGGAAGAGAATAAAAATTTTGCTTTCAAATAATGGTGGGGAGTATGACGATAAGGACTTTACTGATTTTTGGGCTAAGGAGGGCATCAAAAGAGAGTGGACAACTCCTTACAATCCAGAGAAGAATGGAGTAGCAGAAAGGAAGAACAGGACTATCGTAGAAGCAACTAGGGCCATGATGTATGATCAGGATATGCCAAAATTCCTGTGGGCAAAAGCATGCAACACGACAGTCTATGTTCAAAATAGAACTCCTCATCGGGCATTGGGCAAGATTACTCCAGAGAAAGTCTTCACAGGGAAGACGCCTGAAGTCAGTAGTTTCAGGATATTTGGGAGCTTAGCATATTGCTGAATACTCGAGGAAAAGAAGAAGAAGCTGGATCAAACAACAAAGAAAGGATATCTAGTGGGATATAGCGAGAACGTTGAGGCATACAGAATCTATCTTCCAGGGAGCAGGAAGGTAGTAGCTCGACGATATGTGAAGTTCATGGAGGACAGGGCTTTTAGAAAATCACGAGAAATGCCTTCCGAGGAGCAGTCAAAAGAGGAGCCATTCGTCAAACCTCTTCAACCCTCAACTGACTCGGCCGAGTTGGTTCGTGGCAGGCCTAAAAAATATGACTCGGCCATGGATTCAGTTCGGCCGGTTGGGTTAATACCGAGCCAACCAAGTTGTCTAACAGCTCGACGGAGTTAGTGACAGTGGCCCAATAAAATCGGAAACAGCGATTAAAAAAAAACCACTTTTTGGGGACTTCAAACCGGTTTTAATTTTGCCTATTTGGTCTTTGGGGTCCATTCCCCTCTCCTAAACCCTATTTACTCAACCCCTCTCATTCTCTCACAACCATCTCATGCATTTGTGTGAGAATTTCAGTGAGAGTTTGTGAGGAGTTGTTGAGTTTGTTTTTGGAGCAGCAGTGAGGAGTCTTGGGCAAGCATTGTAGCTGGAGTGAGGAGCTTCTTGGGCAGCCATTTGGAGCAGCATTGAGGAGTTGGTTTCTTGGAGCAAGCTTGAGGAGGCAGTTTGTGCCTGGAGGTATTTTTTTTCACTTGTAAAAATCTGTTTTTGGTTATTAAATTTTATGTGCAAATCTAGAAATCCTAAAGAGTGTTTTTTGTGAATGAAATGAACAATGAATCAATGTCTTTTTTGTTTTGTTTTCATTTTCAGATTGTTTGCTTTCATTTCCAAGTCAAAGAATGGCACCTAGAGTGAAAGATGTTGCTTGGGCATATGTTGAAATGATTGATAGTCAAATGCATAGAAAATTTTGCCATAGGAAAATTAAGGAAGGTCCTAGGGGCATTAATAGACTAAAACAACACTTGGCGGGGATTAGAGGCCAAATTACTCCATGTACCTCACAAGAAATTGGGGAGATTAGGAAGGATTTGTTAGCCAGCTTTGAGAAGTTTAAAGAAGATAAGGCTAGGCAAAAAGAGTTAGAGGCTGAAATTGGGAGGAAGAGGAATATACAAAAAATGCTGGCTACCAACCCCCATTTTGATTTTGAGGGTTTTTCCTCTATCCCTTGTACTGATGCATCCAACCCCTTCCGATAAGTTCCTCCCTGTTTTGAGTCTATTCAAGAAAAGGGAAAGGGTAAAATGAAAAAGGGTGATACGAATATCAAAAGTTATTTCACTCCCTCCTTTCCATCAGATGCACATGGTCCTCAACCTAGTACAAGTCATTTGCAGCCCACTTTAGATGACCATTGGAAGAAAGAATTGAGGGAGACTGCTTGTGATTACATAGCTAGATGGTGGTATGATGCTGATATCCCCTTTAATGCTTCCCATTCACCATATTATGAGCCTGTGTTTGATGCCATACATGCTGTTGGAAAAGGCTTCAAAGGCCCTACTATGTATGAGCTAAGGGGGTATCGTTTGCAGAAAGAAATTGCCTCCATTAATGAGTATTTGAAAGATTTCAAGGACTCATGGGCAAGAACAGGATGTACCATCATGTCAAATGGATGGAATGATCAAAGAAACCGTACCGTCATAAACTTTTTTATCTTCTGCCCACAGGGGACCATGTTTCTAAAATCAGTTGATGCATCTGATAGGGTAAAAGATGGACAATTGTTGTTTCAGCTATTGGATGAGGTCGTTGAGGAGGTGGGGGTGGCTAATGTTGTTCAAGTCATAACAGATAATGCCTCTAACTATGTTCTTGCTGGTAAACTGTTAGAGGAAAAGCACAAAACCATCTTTTGGACCCCATGTGCTGCACATTGCATAGACCTCATGCTTGAGGATATTGGCAAACTAGATTGGGTCAAAAACACTATAGATCATGACAAAAGCATAACAAAATTTATCTACAATCATTCATGGATATTGAGCCTGATGAGGAAACACACAAGGGGCAGGGATATTATTAGGCCTGCCATCACTAGATTTGCTACTCATTTTTTGACATTGCAATCTTTGCTTTCACAACATAGAAACTTGCAAAAGATTTTTTCCAGTGAAGAATGGAATCAAAGCTAGTGGTCTCACAAACTGGAAGGCAAAGAATTGAAAAAGAAAGTTACTGAAGAAATATTTTGGAGAAAGGCAAAAAAGATTGTGAAACTTGTTGAGCCACTGGTTAAGGTGTTGCGGTTGGTGGATGGGGAAAGACTGGCTATGGGCTTCATTTATGAGGCTATGGATCAAGCAAAGGAGCAAAAAAAGAGGGCATACAAGGATAAAGTGGCTAAGTATGGGCCCATTTTGGCAATCATTGATGAAAGATGCAACAATCAACTCCATCGCCCTATACATGCAACTGGGTATTTTTTTAACCCACGGTATCATTATAAAGCTAAGGCGACAGGAGCTTTGAAGGGGGAGGTTAGAGATGGATTGATTGACTGCATTGATCGCATGATCACATTGGAGTGTGATTAGCTGGAGATACACCGACAAGCCACAACCTTCAGCAGTGCCTCAGGTACCTTTGGGAAGAACCTAGCAAAGATTGCAAGGGAAGTAGATGAGCCAGGTAAACAAAGATTTCAATTTTCAAATTTGTAATACTTATTTCGTTAAATCGTTTATAATTTGAAAGTTGGATATAATTTGTAATTTTGTTGAGCTAACTCATTACACTCCTATGTTTTTTGCAGCACAATGGCGGGAGGCTTTTGGTAGCCATTGTCCTGAATTGCAGAGGTTTGCAATTCGTATTTTGAGTCCAAATTGCAGTGCTACTGGGTGTGAGCGCAATTGGTCTGTGTTTGAGAGGATTCACACAAAGAAGAGAAACCATTTGGATAAAAAATGGTTAAATGATCAGTCTATGTCCAATACAACCTTCGGCTCAGACACAACCAATTGCTGAACAAAAGACCTGATTCAGATCCCATTGTGTTGGACGGCATTGATCCAACATCAGATTGGGTAATTGAGAGTCATCCAACAAAGTTTGATTCTGACGAGGATCTTGATTTGGATTTACAGGTGGAGGCAACACTTGAACATAATGTTCAGTTGAATGCAGATCCTGATCCACTTGTACCAGCCTCAAGTCCTCTAGTTGTAGGCGCTTATTCTGTGGAGCCACGACAAAAGTGCATATCTCGTCTATCTCAGCTTGCAACTGCTGCACAGCCTACTAGTGCTACCACTTCTACAGTTGCAGTTGGAGATGATGATGATGATGAGGAGCCATGGGGCCCCTTGTCTGACTTTGATGATGATCCAGAGATTGATCCACATGATCTCGGCTCCTTCGGCAGTAGCCAGTATCACTGGTCACAATTTACTTTTGTTGTAGAGGCCATTTCTAACCTCCTTGGTTATGTGCTTTTGTTTTGATCTCTATATCATGATCGTGTATGTATTGGACAGTGAACTGGGTGCCATTTTGATATAATAGATATATTCATGAGCCTACTTTGATCATATGTTGTCTTCTATCTATATTCTAATGATGTGTGTTTGGAAACATGAATGAAAATCTTTACAATTATGATTTTTTATAGAAAAAATAAATATTTGATGTATTTTTTACAATGACCAAGTCGTTGAAATCGAGCCGGCCGAGTCGATACCGAGTCGGAGTCGACCCTCGGCTGAGTCGGTGTCGGAGTCGGAGTTTTAAAACATTGATTCAACCAACGGAAGTAAAGAATTTTTCCTCGGATGAGTAAGAATCACAGGAGGAGGAGGAGCTAACAGAAGCACCTGCTGGCAGAGGAAGAACAAACCGGGAACTTCGTCAGATTCTGCGAGATGTAGAGGATTTCATCGGTGCACCAAGGAACAATAAGAGGGAAAACAACCAGATAGATATCAGGCATTAGTAGCTCAGGATGGGGAGTCTGCCAGTTTTTAGGAGGTTGCTCAACATCAGGTTTGGTTGGATACAATGGTAGAAGAGTACAACTCCATAATGGTGAACGATGTCTAGGAGGTAGTGCCAAGGCTTGAAGATAGATTGGTGGTATGTTTGGGATGGATCTACAAGATTAAATACACTGTACAAGATTAAATACACTGCAGACGACAATGTGGAAAAATGCAAACCCAGGTTTGGGGCTAAGGGGTATGCTCAGAAAGAAGGAATTGACTACGAAGAGACCTTCACCCCAGTAGCCAGGTATACATCTATTAGAATTGTGATATCTCTTGTAGCACAGATGGGATGGGAGATTCATCAGATGGATGTTAAAACGACATTTTTGAACGAGGAGATAGAAGAAGAGGTAGACATTGAACGACCAAAAGGCCTTGAGACACATGAGAAGAAGTCTCATGTATGTAGATTGAAGAAAGCCTTGTATGGGTTGAAACAGGCACCTAGAGCATGGTATGGTCTAATTGATGGCTACCTGCAGAAATGGGATTTGTTAAGAGTGACACAAATCCAAATCTGTACTATCTGGTTGTAGAGAATGAGCCTCTAATCCTAGTAATTATATGTGGATGATCTCTTCCTGACAGGATCATCCAGGCTCATCGGAGATTGTAAGAAGAATCTAGCCACAAAATTTGACATGAAGGATTTGGGACAAATGCATTATTTCCTAGGGTTGGAAGTTTGGCAACAAAAGGGGGAGATCTTCCTTGGACAAGGGAGATATGCGATAGAAATTTTGAAGAGATTCAGGATGGAGGATTGTAGACCCATGGCTACTCCAATGATCACCAACTGGAAGAAAATTGGTGGATTAGAAGACAAGGATGTTGATCCCACCTTATACAGGCAACTCAAAGGGTCCCTGATGTATCCGGTCAATACCAGGGCAAACATTTGTTACGCTGTCAACACCCTCAGTCAGTTCATGGTGGAGCCGAAGAGGGAGCACTGGGCAACAGCCAAACATGTTCTCAGATATATACAGGGAACAATGGATTATGGAACAGGAGTAAGGATATCAGATTGAGTGGATTCACTGATGCAGATTGGGCGGGATGTTCAGTAGATCGGAAAAGTACCTCTGGGTACTGTTTCAACATTGGATTAGGAATGACCTCCTGGTGTAGTAGGAAACAGAAGTCCGTAGCTCTGAGCTCAGCTGAGGCATAATATATGGCTGCAAGCACATCTTCATGCGAGGCCATATGGCTTAGAAAACTAGTTGTGAACCTATTCAGAAGAAAGATGGAGGCGACTAGGATCATGTGTGATAATCAGAGTTGCATCAAGCTCTCTGAGAATCCATTGTTTCACGATCGGTCAAAGCATATTGATATCCGGTGTCACTTTGTCAGAGACTGTGTCCAATGAGGAGCTGTACAGTTGAGCTACACTCCTACCGGATAACAAGTGGCAAACATCCTCACGAAGGCCCTTGGAAGAACAAAGTTTGATTATTTTAGGGAAAAGATGGGAATGATAAAGAATCCATTTCAATAACAAAAATGGGGGTGATCTTGCAGTGCAGTAACACGATGCAACATGACGAGAAGAGATTGCGGTGCAGATGCAATGTTGGGAAGAAGGACCAACAACAACACGGATGCAGAGGGAGTTGCAGTGCAGATGCAGTGTTGGGGGAAAGGACCAACAACAACACGAATGCAGAGGGAGCTGCTGTATGGATGCATCAATGGCAGAGGCAGAGCCATGGGCAACTGTACAGGATGCAACAGTGCAGAGGATGTTGGGCGGGGAGGTCTAGCATCAACACAGTTGCAGGTGTCGTATAGTTAGAGTGATGCTCAGTATGGAGTATAACTAAAGCACAATCCTCGCTAGGACGAAGTGTTGATTTGGGGTAGCATCGGATGTGCTCTAGCCATGAAAATTTGTGGAGAGGCTAAAGCACATGAGATCTCCAAGACCTATAAATGGTTTGGGTAGATTCTAACCAGTTTGGGAGATATTAAAATAATTAATATTTTTAATGGAGTTCTTACCTAAGTCTAAAACTTAGGAAAAATAAAATATTAATGGGTATTAATATAAAATTGGGTTCGAAGGTTCCAAACGTCATGGATCAATCCAAATCTAATCTTAGTTGTTGATTAGAGATTTAATCTTGACCGTTGAAGGACCGACATGAAAAGTATAAGAAGAGGCTTGAGGGTCAGTTGGAGAACACACTGAGGGAGACCAGTCAATTCGACTTCTGGAGCAGGGTTAGCTGAGAAATTCGAACTAGTGGTCTGGAGAGCAGCAAGAGGCAGCCGGTACGAAACAGAGAGTCGGGAACAACACCAAAAGACCAATGCAAAGGTTGGAGAGGCAGACGTAGAGGCAACAGACTGCGGAATCACTAGAGGGCTTGCATGGGTGACGCAGAGAGGCCCAATGCTGACGTAGAGAGGCAGGAGCTCGCGTAGAGGGTATGGGAGCTGCGCAGAGGCCAACAAGACTGATGTTGAGGCTAGGAGAAGTGATGGAGAATTTTCTCTGTTGGGAAAGCCAGTTTGGCATTCAGTTGTACTCAAGAATTGCTGAATAATAAAATCCTCCTCTACTGCACCGGTTTTCCCACATTGGGTTTTTCCGGGGACAATTGTTCAAAATATCTATGTTGATGTGTTGATTCTTGTGCATGTGTTTGTTTATTTATTATGGTGTGATATCTGCAACAAAATTTATTTTAATGTTTACTGAAAGGTTTTCGTAAATAACTTATTGAGAAATAAGTAGGTAAAATAAATCTGTTGTTGTAGTGATAGAATTTTCACAAGGAAGCTGCTTTCCAATTTGTTTCAAGGACCAATGGACCCTATAGTGATACATTATGACAACACTAGCTATATAAGGTTGTGTGAAGACCCAATGTTTCATGGAATGACAAAGCGCATAAATAATAAGTATCAGTACATTCGAAAGTTGGTGCAGGATGGAGTGTTGCAGCTACGATATATCTCCACTGATGAATAGGTAGCTGACATCCTGACAAAATCTCATCCCATCAAGAAGCTTGTGTATTTGAGAGACAAGCTTGGACTAGTTGGTATATCCTTCCTAGTTGAGAGGGAGAGATAGACACACATTCTGGGTAAGCATCTGACGTCCGATACTCTTTGAGGATGAGGTAGGGCATCCAAGATAAGTGTAGTCGTAGAGGACCGATATTCTTTGAGGATGAGGTAGGGCATCCAAGATAAGAGTAGTCGTATAGGACCTATATTTTTTGAGGATTGGGAATCCAAGATAAGAATAGTCCTGGAAGGATATACCCTGTGAACACCCAGGTGGGGTATGTGCCTTGATAAACAATGACGATGGTGTATATAAGTCACTGGTCTTGCCAACATTATGCTCTGATCTTGTGGAGAGATAGAGTTGTTAGTCAAGGCCTTGCTATGTGACAATGCTAGTTGGTATGATGCTAAACAGATGGGTTACCAATCCTCATCTTCTTATGAGATCTCTTCAGATTGAGAATGCCCATGTACCATTTATGAATCCCTCCTAGTTAAGAGGGAGTGTTAAAAAATGTGTAACTAGGTTCGGTCTTCATAAATATGAAATGTATTTTTGATTCTTTTATATTGTAATACGAAATAAAACGTATTATTGTTATTTTGAAGCATGGGATTCATGCTCAAGCTCTTTTATTTTAGAGGTCAAGCACCTATTGAGTGCTTCTAGGGTTTGTCCTAGGTAAAGAAGTCAAAAGAATCATTGTCATATGTTGAAAACCCCATCGGGCACATTGTAACTTTTTAAAAGAATTATTTTTGTATTTAAAAGTGTCAGAATACCCTCCAAGACCAAGTCAACCTGCCAGCTAAGAAGTCAGCCTAATTTGAGGAATTTCGTCCACCTTGGAAGCCTATATATGGAAGGGAACTCGACCTCCTAGAGACACAATTCATTGTCTCATCAAGCAAGCGAAGGAGAAGAAGAAAGAGGCTAGCGAAGAAGGAGAAGGACGAGGAATAAGTGTTTGGGCTATTTTCTCTCTCTCTCTTCACATGTGCGAAGGAAGGAAGCTAGGGTTTTTGCTGCTGGGTTAGGGTTTTGCTGCTGTAGGATCGAACTTGGAGAAAGTGTTGAAAGAAGGCCGAAGGAAGGCTCATTAGGTCATCCTTATACCCTAGAAGAAGGAGACAGTCAAGCGAAGGTCTGAAGAAGTCTTGGAAGCCGAAAATAAGCTTACACGTGTGGAAGTAGCATCTGCTAGGAGGGCTGAAAGTTTCAGACCTGCAGTAGAGGCCGAAATTCTGTTGTTGGGGGTCGAAGTTGTGTTGTTGGAAGAGATTTGATTGGGCTTGATTTGCACAGAGAAAACACATCATCAAGGAGGCTGGACTTGGTCTTGGTATAGAGGTCTTGGAATTCGTCAATTGAAGAATCTACAAGAAGAGAAGAGATTTGTGGGTTTTCCTCTCGAGTGGAGAGGTTTTGGCCATGGCTTGTAGCCTATATCCTGTGTTCTTGTGTACTGTTGATCTTTTTGTTTTGATAGCTGTTTGATGATAAGAACAACATAATAATAAGAGAAGAAGCTAATAAGTAAGAAAAAGTAAAAAGACATCACAAACAGTTATCAAGTATAAGAGAAATCATTCTAACCATTGCCCTATAGATTTCTCAACAAAATCAAATTTCCAGCATGCTGGAAATTCAACTTGAAACGTCTTGGGGCAAAACCCTGTGGGTACACAACCCATAAATTTATTTTCAGCTTATACTAAATATTTAAATAGCTGAATAAATAATTCTAACCTATAGATTTAAGGTATAAACTACAAAATTGGATTTGAGGTAAAACAATACAAACAAAATGTACTTACTTGATATCTAGTGTCTTGTTGAGTACATTTTTGAGTGAAATTTGCAATCTGGAAGTCTGCTACAGCCATATATACCTGTAAATCTGCACACAGAAAACTAGGTGTACCTGCATAAAATATGCAAAATAAACTCAAGAAAAACATATATATCTATCCCTTGGTTAGTATCTAAATATAGGCTCATTTCTCCAAGGGTTTCACTAGCTAGAAAGATTGGACAATTTCAGTAAGTTAGTAAAATAGAACAAAATAAAAAATAAATTAAAAGGGAAATATAAATGTATTGTATACTGTAATATGTATAGTATTCTAGGCAAGTATTCTGGTTAGAAAAATCATACATATAAAATTTAAGCAAATATTCAATAAAAAAACATGTAATTCACTATAAAAATTGGTAAATTTGTGGCGAATATTATCAATTTAATCATATCTATTGAAAATATAGGCGAATTTTTAACCAAATGGGCAAATATTTTTTTTGAGGAAATGACCAAAAGATAGCCAATTGGCGAAATTTCACCCCTTAAAAATTCCTTGCCTTGGACTAGAGTTTGAGACCCTCTTGCATGTGTAGAGCCAAGCATATTTGATCCAAGTACCAGAAGAACCGAGAGAGAGTTAATGACACTAACTCTTTGACAAAATGGGACAAAAGAATATGAAGTGATCCTTCTTCTTGACCTCCCAAAGATGGCAAAATTGGTTGAATCCTATCCACTCAGTCAGGTTGGTGCTCTGCATCCATTCTTAGTCCATGTGAGCCCACTTTAAATTAGAGGAAGTTGTTGTGAGAGTATGCATCTAGTGGTTGGCAAGTGTATAGTGGTTGAACTATAACCATAAATTAGGCTACATGTTTTTATTTTTTATTTTTAATGAAAATATGAAAAATTTTAGCATACATTTCTTCAAAAAATATTAAAATTTAGACAAATAGATGTCAGAGACTGTCCCTTGAGTAGGGCGAAGGAACTGTAGCCCTTGTTGACTCGGGCTTGAGCATGCCTCAAATTGAAACAAGGCCATAATCACTGAACCCAAGCTATGTGTAAGAGCTAGTAATCTTGATTTCCTCTAGGGTCTTCTCATGGCAATGGCTTCACAATCCCATTGCTTAATATTGTTTTACCTTTTAGACTCCCATTGGCCATTTGTGTCCAGCAGTGTATTCTGTGATGTCTAAATTAAATGAAATTTGTAAAATGTTTCTTCTCTGAGGTGAGGTTTTGTTTGTTCACGAAGCTTGAATTCTCTCTTGAAGGCTAATATATATTGCTTTCAGTATGTGTACTTAAAATTACTGCACAGATACTTGCCTATTTTGGGCATAAATACATCCCACCACACCATAGTCTACAGGACATGGGGGAGCCCATTTATTTACCTTTATTTGTTGTATAGGTTTCTGTTTGTTCTTTTATGATTGCATGCTTTACTTTTGCATCCCTTGATTTCTTAATGTAATAATTATTGTGGCATAGGATGAGTATAAGCGAGGGGTAAGCGCATGGAATTTCGACATTGAGGATTTGAAAGCTCAGGCAGCATTGGTAGGAGGATCTTGCTTATTTTCCAATTCTGAAAGCATTCGATTGTAATATAATGGTGATGGCAGCTGTATAACAGTCGCACTTCAATCATATGTTCATCTTTCTGCCCTATTTTGCTTTGTTTTTAGCAGATTCAAGATGATGATGAGTCGTCAGGGGGAAAGGAAGAAGATGAGAATTTTGGACCAAGTGAGAGGGAGAATCAAGCCACACCTCTTCAAACTTCTATCCGGAGTGATTCTGAAAAGGTTCAGTTTTATTGAATAGCTTATAGTGTCTTAGTTGATTATTAATTTAGAGAAAATGGCTGTTCTTGGATTCTGGTAGTCATGGAACCTGTTCAATTTTCTTGTCTTGAAGCTTCTAAGAGTACTATTTGTGTTCAGATTCAGTCTGAATGGAGACCTGCTTTGGTAAAATCAAGTTCAATAAATGAATTGGGTAAACGGTATGTTGAGTTCACAAATGCCTTTTCTTGTCCATTAAATATAGAACCTTTATTTCCTATTGAGCTATATTAATGCATGTGAATAATTTTGTAAATATAAATATCCTCTTTTACAGTATTGTAACAACGTTTTCTTTTCCAATTTAATGTATTTGTCTTCTACGCTACTCAAGAAATACTACAGTGCTAAAACATCAATCAAGGTTGGGGTTATGACTGCTGTGCAATGTCGTTATAGATGACTTTTTTATTACATTGTTGGTTAGATGATTTCTGTTCGAATTTAATGCATTTGTTCACCTAGTGAGGAAAATTTACATTACTAAAAAGTTGTCAAGGTCGGTGTTTAGATTGCTATACAATGACATCATAGCTAATCCTTTTCTTGTGTTCTTGCAGTTCTGATTTCAAGAATCCGGAAAAGAAAGAACCAAAGCAAATGTAAGGAAACTGTATTATCTTGATTTTGTTGGTTCATATATTTTCCATGCTTTTGGGCTTCAGGTTTTGCATTCTTTTGGGCAGAGTAGGGACATAATGTTACTAGCGGTAATGAATGTAGTTTTAGGAAATCTGATTTTTAGGAAAATCTGGCTTTTATTGCAAATTCAGAAATTTGACCTTAACCTTGAGGCTTCCCAGTTCTATTTTCTGTGACTTTCATCCATAGGTCTGAAGTTGAAATATTAATTTACAGCTGCAATAATCACTTCCATCTAACCCCTGTTCACAGGAAAAACCTAAAAAATAAATGCTGAACAACTGTAATTCAATGCAACAATGCTTCAGCCGTTAAAACTTAAAGCACACTTCTCAAACATATAACAGATTTGAAAACACTTTATTAAAGCAGATTATCCCAGCATTAAATTGCTCCTTTTAGCTTATATATACTTGAGAAATCATGTAACGAAATCAGCTAGCTGTTTGTGATAATTTGCATACCAAACAGCCCTAGAAAGTACTCATTCACCATGAAAATATAAGCTGAAAATCAGATCTGGAGGTACACAAAGTTCAGACAGCAAATGATGTTTCATATATATATATACACACAAGAATGAAGATAGAAGTAGGTACCACATCTTATCACGACCTAGGACTATCTAGTGCCTCCAAACCCTTGCTAGGGCATCCATCATGAACAGAAAAACCTAATCAGCAAGGTAATCCACCAAGCTATCAATCCCACCAAATGCTCCACAACAAGTTAGCATCAACACCAACCTGCCCATCCTTAATTCTTCACTATGGTCGTCTCATAGAAACTCTCTTCCACACTAGTGCTCTTGTGTTCCTTAGGATTTACAAACCCTAGCGAACTTGCATCACGCAAATACATGGTTTACAAAACAAGTATAGCACTAGTGTTCAAATCTATATGTGCATCGTAAGGCTTGAGTCCTTAAACGCTAGGTCTTCAACTCTTGCATGAAAACAAGCACCAAGACCTCCATGGAATATCAAGAGTACAATAAACAAGTCTTCTTCCAAGTAATGTATCACACCAAGGCCAATATTAATCAAGGTAGGTTCTCCATGATCTTGTACTAGCCTCCATGCATCACACAGGAATAGGGCTGTAGTATCATCCAAGGAATTAGCTCTTTTTCTATGTCTTATCTAAGGTTTGAACTGTAACGTTGCCTCGTCTGACTTCACAATAAAAGCCTCAACTTTTACTAGGAAAAAAGTTATCTCTTCTAGTGCTTTGTTCTCCTCTAGCGTTTTTTTTCTTTGTGTAAACCTTAGCATCCTCTTGCTTTGCACAAGAGCAATCTCTCCAAAAACACCCAAGGTCTCTCTGTCTCTCTCTTTTTCATGCCTTCTCCTAGTATTTACATCCCAAACACTAAGTTTTGCTCCCTACATGACTTCTTATAAACATTTACAGCGATAGAATAAAGAGTATAGTTATAGGTGAGAAATAACGAAGTCTCTTTCCTCCCTTTATATCGAATAGGTGAGGGATTCCAACAACAAACATGGACATAAGTCCATACAAGTAACTAACAAGGCAACCCCACATGCAGTGCTACACATTACAAGGATGAGGAGTGTCATACAAGGGCTTTACAAAACCCTGAGGTGGTGCACCTTCCAATTTTGATTCTCCTTGATATCAACACCCCTCCCCCAAGATGTTGCACTCTCCAACAAGATGTCAGCCTAATACTCCCTCCTTCATGGTGGTTCTCTATAAGTATACTCATGTTAATTTTTCTCATACTAGATCTGATTTATTTTACTTCAAAAATTTATTAAAACCCTAGAAAAGGTTAATCTCAAATATTTTTAAATTTTCAGAAAAAAAGACATTGGTATATTAACTTAAAATGCAGTAGAAATAAAAATGAAGAGATCAATCACACTACAACAACAAATTTACACCCAACACAATCTTCCTTCATTAAATTTCTCGGGAAAATTCTAGGTTAGACTCATAGAGAATACATAGAAAATTATAGTTGTTGGGCACTTGGAAACTCGACCCGACTGGGAAACTTAGCCTCAAAGAGTTCAACTTTTGGAAATTGAACCACTTGAAGCAAATTGGCCATGGACAATTACCCTGTCTCACTAGCAAATTGACCTCCCTTTCTCCTGTCTCGTATGACCCATGCACACTAGAGAAATTGACCTTTTTGGATAATTCAATCTCCTCCACAATTTGGCCCTCTTCTTCAGAAACTTAGCCTCCCTTTTTCCTGAAGTCGACCTCCTTGAATTTCTCTCGAAATTCGTGAATGAACTTCTCACTTCTATTGAGTCTAGTTGGGCCTCTCACTCTCGAGAAAATCACTTCCTCTCTTGTTGTGTATCTTCACCTCTCCCTTAGGCTTATTTTATAATTTCATTAAGCCAAAATACCTAACCCTAATCTTCTAAGTGATCAATGGCTAGGTTTAAATCCTAAGCCTCACTTGAGATCAACGATTGAGATTACATTTATATCACTCAATAATTTTATTTATTTATTCTTAGAACTTTGGCCTAATAGCCCACAATAATTAATTAAATTAATTATCAATACTTTTCCTAAGGTAACCTTAGGAAAGAAATCATAATATCACTTACTCCACCAAGCAAGCACCTAAAGAGGCAATCAAATATCTTCTACATGTTGAAAATGTAACTAGAGCCGGTCTTCATAATGTAATTTAAAATGTATCATTGATGTATTTATTCATTCATTATTATTATTATTTTAATTTTGGTCAAGGCATGTTCTTCATGCTTATAGAGTCAATTGAGTCAAATAGAATTTATTATGAGTCAAAAGATATGTATTTGAGTCAAGTCCCATTTGGACTTTTTGTAAAAGAAAGAAAAATAATTTTATTTTGAGTCAAAGAGTCAACATAAGACCAAGTCGGCTCTCCTTGGACAAGTCGGCCTAGTTGCACCTATTTTACCCTCATAGACAACTATATATAAGAGTCAACTTGACCTCTATTAGAACCATTCATTCACTCATCATTGTAGATTTCTTTGCAAAACAAGAAGACAACCGAAGTCAAAGGAGAGAGAGGTAAGTCAAAGGAGAGGAAGAAGACACATTTTCTGCCCTAGTTTTGCACACGTGCGAATTTTCTGACGTACTCAAGGCCTGAAATTTCAGGGGCCAAAATTTCAGGTGTTGACTAGATTTCAGAATGTTGACCAACTTTGACTTTGACTAGGTTGGAGGAGACTTGGAGGAGGGTTGACTTGGATCTTTGTGGCAGTTTTTGGTCTTGGTCTTGGGTCTTGGATATCTCATTTTGATCTAATTCTATAAAAGAAGGATTGGCTGGGTTTTGCCCTGGCTTGGAGCCTATTTTTTGGTGTTCTCTGTTTCTTTGTGATCCTTTTGTTATAAACATTTGCATAATTGCTTGGTGAAGAGAACATAATAAGTAATAAGAAAACAGATAACATTCACAAGCAATTATCAAGAAGAGGAATCAAATTTTAATCTACACTATACTTGGTTTCTCAACATGGGTATCAGAGCTATGGTGAAGGCAAGAGCACCTTTGAAGAAGCCCTAATCAAGATCAAGTTTGGTGTGCAAAGAAGACCAAAAGGATATTCGAATTTACTGTGACGAAAGTTTGTGGCATCATCTATTTCTACAATGCGAGTTTCAAGACGTTTTGTCTTTGTAATGTGAAGTTCGTGTGGCATACTTTCTCTCTATGATACAAAGACTCTTGAGGTAGCAATACGAAGCATTCTAAAGCATACATGAAAGTTCTCTGGGGTACTAATTATGGCATACATTCGAGTTTTCTGTGCACTATTTCTTCTGTAAATACAAGCTACTTAAGACATCATTACATTAGTGTTTATGCGAGCTTCTATCTTGGTGTGATGTGGCTTTATTCTCCTTCAACTTGGATCAAGACCTATGATGCTTCCCTAAGGCAATTTCGATCTATAGCATGGAGTCTGAAAACAAGTTATTTGTGGCACCTTCTATCCTTGTAAATGCAGGATACGAGACACATATTATCTCTGTGATGCAAACTACAGAAAGGTGACGTAATCTTTGTAGCATACGAACTTCAGTGGCATGCGAAGTACTATCGAGGATCCGAATTTTCTGTGGCATTATATCTCTGAGGTATCCTCTCTCTCTATGACATGCAAGTTTACTGTGGATTATATTTATGTGATAATACATCTTTGTGATCCGAGCCTTTTATAAGACTACATATGAGGTTCAAAAAAACCATCATTTTTATGTAAAACATACTACAAAAAGACTATCATCTCTGTGTAATAAAGGCAAACTACCATCTTTGTGAAACAAGGATCATAACACTCAGTTTACTAGTCTGAAGCAATCCATATTATATCCAAGACAACATAGAATAACGAAGAAAAGGGACTATTGAAGGACAAAATCAGTGATTATATTTGATCTTTGCTATCCCTTGCTCTAATGGATAAGAAGGCCGAGAATGTGATACTTTATGAGCTGAAGTCTGCATTTTGAGCTAGAATACAAAAGGTTCTATGGCTCTTCTATAAGGCATCCAAAGCGACATATTTTTTTTGAAGATGCAAGGCATCTGAATTTCCTAAAGTTCTATACCAAGAACAACGAAGTGTTTACAAAAGACAAAGACAATTGCATGAACCTATTACTAATCCGAACTGTGACAC
The DNA here is from genome assembly GCA_031772625.1 of Pinus tabuliformis. Classification (NCBI taxonomy): domain Eukaryota; kingdom Viridiplantae; phylum Streptophyta; class Pinopsida; order Pinales; family Pinaceae; genus Pinus; species Pinus tabuliformis. Next base: position 609,969,810 of record CM062806.1, on the reverse strand, counting down.
TATACTGCAATGGCATCCAAAACTCTTTGTGGCACTACAATTATATGTGAGTTCTAAGGTTATATACTGGGGTACGAAGGGCATAATTTATATGAAGGACATAATTGTGTCATGAAGATCTAATGCTCATCATGTGCGTTGTAATATGAAGTAAAAGGAACCAAAACCGTATGGATCATCTCATAACTTTCTGGAATTTCTATCCATGATGACACCAAACAACAAACCGTATACATGACATCCGAGCCTTCTACATCACTATAGTTCACAACATTATCTGTGACATAACTTCTCTAAGGCACTCGAAATGATGAAGAATGCGAACTCTAAGGGACTATATATGAGGACGTGAGGGATATTTATTTTTATAGAAAACGAACGAACCTAAGACATTTTGGTTTGGCTCATCAAAAGGAAGACACAAAATTATAAGACTTTGAGAACTCTGTGGAAGAATGCGGATTCTGTGACATCATATTAGGCGTTGTCTTCTGTGATATATGTAGTCTTGAGGCCAAGACTGGAAGAACTATGAGTAGATATCTGAGGATTTATGAAGCAACCATGACTTCCTTCCTATATATAGAAGAAGGACTAATCACATCAATGAAGCCGACTTGTATATGAAGTTTGAATGAAGCCAAAACAAAAAAGCAACCTGTTGTCGCGCGGATTGACACGACAACGCTCAGACCGGGGGCTGTCACTCTGATCCCCGATCCCTCCGTTTAAGCCTGTCTCCCGCGGCTAAGGGGGGTAGTCCCTGTGAGATGATGAGACCAACTGTCGACCAGTTGGTTGGGAGACACAAGATACGCTATAAAAAGGACGCGATGGATTTGATTAATTGAGCAGACGAGTGCCTTAGGAGATTAATGTAGAAACAATTACTTGTTAAATGATATAGGAACATGGACCATGGACAGCAACCATCTATCATCAGCTACATGACCAAAACGATATCCAGCGATTAAAAAAAAAAAAAAAACTTCGAAAGATGAATGTGCTAAAATGAAACCAAAAAAAAACCCTAAACCCTAATAAAAAAAATTGCATAAAGCAAAAATTAAAACCCTAGATCAGCTAATTAATTTACAGATTTGACCCCTTAACAGCCAGATTCAGCAATAAGCACGGAAAACATTTTAAAGAACAGAAATTTCAGATCGTCACTGTGAAGAACTTCAGAAAATCTCTCATGCAAACTTAGAAAAATAAACCGAATGATAGACCCAGGATTAAGTCCAACTGGGCTCAGCAAAAAAATGCTTGCGGGAGTTGGCTGGTTCAGCCGAGAACTTCCCCGAACGCCCACAAATTTCCTTCAGAAAATGTTTTTTGCACAGCTCAAAACAACCGTCAACAAAGAGGGCAAAAATGCTGCTAGATCTCAAACAGTAATGGAGATACCTGCCATTACTTCAGAAACCCTAACAGCACCCAAACCCCAGCAAGTGAACAAGATACCTGTGCTCACAATACTCTACGAAAAGCTATTATTAATGGCTGAAAATAACATATGCAGAAAATGAAATGATCTCACAGCATTCCAAGAGAGTAACACCAGCAAGATATGGACCCCAAAGTCTTCCTTTATTAACCAGAAACAGATTTACAAGAGAGCTTCTTCAGTCTTAGACTCACAAATCGAATGAATCTGAAATGACCACCTAAGACCCTATATAAAGGAAATGATCCCAACGGCTAGTTCGAATGATCCATGTAGAAATGATCTCGACCGTTGATGAAGATCAAGACATCTCTTGATCTCATCCGTCGATTTATTCAATTAATTTTTTATTATTATTTTTTAAATTTTTTAAATTTCTTATTATTTATTATTTTATTATTATTTTTTAAATTTTTAAATTTTTTTTTATTATTTTTTATTTATTTCATTTTTTTAAATTTTAAATTTTTAAATTTTAAATTATTATTTATTATCTTATTATTATTTTTTAAATTTTTAAATTTTTAAATTTTTAAATTTTTTTTATTATTTTTTATTTATTTCATTTTTTTAAATTTTTAAATTTTTAAATTTTTTATTTATTTTATTATTTTATTTCATTTTTTAAATGGATCATCGAACTAAGCCTTTGGAAACATCACCTAAGACCTAGGACCTAGGACTCACGAAGGGATTTAAAACATTTTCAACCCTCAAGACACATTTCATGATGACTTTTTACAATTTACATCTCAAGGGGACAAACCCACTTAATACAGACCCTCATAAATCACCCAGTTCTGCGACACAACTATAATCTAGCATATTAACACACTAGGATTCTCCTAAAGTTCTAATGACAAAATCCATCCCGGCTTTGGGGTCAGGTTTGAAGGAAAACTCTGCCGATCCATGGATCGGTGAGACGAAAAACCTTCCGGGACATAGATTATCATAGAAAGTTAGGTCCACCTAGGCAATTTTACATACATGACTCTGATCTGCTTAGATTATTTACAATTCATACATGCAGATTGGGTTTACAATTGAAATGATCAAGCTGCTGATGACTGTAGGCTGGCACGGACACGTCGTTCAGGTGCTATCTCTTTCTGCCAAGAAAAGAGGGTGTATCGCATGGGAAGTTGACCAGTAGTGGTCAACACAACCCAAAGAAAATCTGTGGTTTGGTTAAGGCGCCTTTGTTGGAGCAAGTTGGTACATGACAACTAAAGAAAAGTCAAAGGAACAAATCTCTGCAAGGATAAGGTAAGACTAGAAAAGGTATGTATAAACCTTATTCATTTGTAGTAATATAATAATGATCTCTTAGCATTGCATTATAAAAGGGCCTGTGTAGAGATCATTGACATGATAGCATTTTGAAGTATCTCCTTGCATAGTCTAGGTTTTATGATCAATGAATGAAATCTCATGTATAGTCAACATCTCTATTGTTTTGTAACTAACTCTATAGCATGCTTGTAGAATTTTGATTTCCTAAAATGGCAGATCTTCAAGGCTTTGAAGAATCTAGGGTTTGTAAACCTTAGCAAGGTTTGAATTAGAAAACCCTATGAACAAGACCCTAACTAATCATTTCCTCTGTAAAAAGAAAACCTAGCTCTTGAGAATGACAGGAATGACATCATGTTGATGTGGAAACAAGGTTGGTGAACAGGTCTAATATTAAGAGGGAGTTGACCTTCTTCAAAAGATAAGAACCCTACTTCTCCTTGATTACTAATATTGATATTATCTTTTTACTTTGCCGTTTTTTCCTCTCATAGTCTTCTAATAAAGGTTGCAGGTCAAGACAAAATCTATCTAAACTTGATTAGCAGATGGAAGAAATGAAAGAACATGGCAAAGCATGAAGATTAGGGACGAAAAATTCGATTAGATGGTAGCACAAAGGAAGAAGTTCACCTACCGTAGTCAGATGGAGGGAGCGGTGATTGGTTCGATTTAGGAACACATTGATTGGGTTGACAATACTGATGCTGATAGAGATACTACTAATAATCGGGAGCTAATATGATTTCTTAAAAAAACATGAAGCAAGATTTTGTTACAATGCAAAGGAAGAAGATAGCCGTGAAGAAGTTTGGCTCCATAAAATGCTGTGATGGACTATTTGATGACACGTTGGATTCAATATGAAGATTCGCAAAGAACTAGGAAGGTTGAACTGTTTTATGATTTGTGACATGATGCAGAAAGTTGTGAAGCAGCGACATGTCTCCATTGACGAAGCATATATCCGATGCATTGATGATGTTTTTTTCTATAAAGATGGATAGCTATGTTTGAGGCAAGCTTAGGCTTGTAGATTTCTCCTCCCTGGTTGAGAGGGAATGATGTTGGGCACCTATTCTCCATGTGTCTTGCACTATAGCCAAGACTAACAGCCATAAGCCTAGTGAAGTTACTGGCAAGGAGAATGGTGGATTGGATAAGCTTCTGGGACCGATATTCTTTGAGGATTTAATCCAAGATAAGAATAGTCCCGAGGATTGATATTTCCTGGTGTAGGAAATAGTCTTGTGAGGAAATACTTGGTGAACATTCAGATGGAGTATGTGCTTGAGAAGTGGCGGGGTTCAAATTTATGCCTCCCAACGTTGTGCTTTGATCTAGTGAAGAGATAGAGCTTCTTAGTCAAGGCCTTGATATTTTGACAATGTTGGCTATGATGTTGAAAATCATCATTGATGCTTATCAATCTGAATCCTTTCTTATATGATTATTTCAACTTGAGAGTATCCTGTTGTGTCATTGTGAATACCTCCCTAGTTAAGAGGGAGTGTTGAAAATGTGACTAGTGTCGGTCTTCATAATGTAATTCAAAATGTAACATTGATATATTTATTCATACATTATTATTATTATTTTACTTTTATTCAAAGCATGTTCTTCATGCTTATAGAGCCAATGAGTCAAAGAGAAATTGTTATGAGTAAAAAGATATATATTTGTGTAAAGTCCCATTTGGACATTTTGTAAGAGAAATAAAAATAATTTTATTTTGAGTTAAAGAGTCAACACAAGACCAAGTCGGCCCAGTGGCACCTATTCGACCCTCCTAGACACCTATATATGAGTCAACTCGACCTCTTGGAGAACCATTCATTCACTCATCATCATCAATTTCTGTGCAAAACAAGAAGAAGAAGACAACCGAAGTCAAAGGAGAGAAAGAAGTTGAATCTTCTGCCCTAGTTTTGCTCATGTGCGAATTTTCTGAGGTACTGCAGGCCTGAAATTTCAGGAGTTGATCAGATTTCAGAAGGTTGACCAGCGCTAACTTTGACTAGATTGGAGGAGAGTTGGAGGAGGGTTGACTTGGATCTTTGTGGCAGTTTTTGGTCTTGGTCTTGGGTATCTCATTTTGCTCTGATTCTATAGGAGAAGGATTGGTTGGGTTTTCCCCCGTGTGGGGTTCTGCCCTTGCTTAAAGCCTAATTTTTGGTGTTCTCTATTTCTTTGTGATCTTTTTGTTTTGAACAATTGTATAATTGCTTGATGAAGAGAACATAATAAGTAATAAGAAAGCAGATAACATTCACAAGTAATTATCAAGAAGAGGAATGAAGTTTTAATCTACACTATACTTGGTTTATCAACATTATATTTGTTGATTTTGGGTAGCATCGGATGTGCTTCAGCCACAAAAATTGGTGGAGAGGCTAAAGCACATGAGATCTCCAAGACCCAGAAAGGGTTTGGGAAAATTCTAATGGTTTGGGAGATATTAAAATAATTAATATTTTTAATAGAGTTCCTAAGTCTAAACTTAGGAAAAATAAAATATTAATGGGTATTAATATAAAACTGGGTTAGAATGGTCCAAAAGTCATGGATCAAGCCAAATCTAATCTTAGCCATTGATTAGAGATTTAATCTCGGCCATTGATGGACCAACGAGAAAAGTATAAGAGGAGGCTTGAGGGTCAGTTGGAGAACACACCAAGAGAGATCAAAAACTTGATTTTCTGGGGCAGGGTTTACTGAGGAAATTGAGTGAGTGATCAGAGTTGCAGCTAAGGGGTAGTGAATACATAGCAGAGAGGTAGAGTTAGTACTGGGAAGATCAGTGCAAAAGCTGGGAGAGGTTGACGCAAAGCCAGCTAGAGGCCACACAGAGGCAGCCAGAGGCCACGCAGAGGCAGCCAGGAGCTGCGCAGAGCCAGAGAAGGGCCAACGTGTGAGACGCAAAGGCTCCAGAGGTTGACGCAGAGCCCAGAGAGGCTGACGCTGGACCAGAGAGGCTGACGCTGGGCCAGAGAGGCTAATGCTGGGCCAGAGAGGCTGACATAGAGCCTAGAGGCAACGCTGGGGGATTTTTCGTGGGACAGACTAGGAGCTGGAGAGCCGGATAGGGTGGTGCAGTCCCTATCAAAGTGACGCAAAGCAGTAGAAGCTGCATTGTGGCTCACCTTCGATCTCACTCTTGTAAAAGCCTCCTCTAGAGTCATGTCCTCCATTGCCCTGAGAGGACTCCTCTTTTGCAGGTATACAACTATGTTACAAGCCTCCGCCCACAAGAGCATAGGCAAATCTTGATCATGGATCATGTCCTTGGCTTCTCCAACTATACTTTCGTTCTTCCTCTTTGCCACTCCATTCTACCACAGATTGTATGGTGCTGTCAACTCTTTCTTGCTTCCTGCTTCGTTGTTGAAATCCTTAAACTTGTTGGAGGTATACTCGCCCCCATTATTTGATCTTAGGACCTTGATCTTCTTCACAGTCTAGTTCTCCACAAGAGGTTCAGACTCTTGAAAACGATCAAGGACCTCATCCTTGGTCTTCTAGAAGTAAATTCATGTCCTCTTGGAATAGTCATCTATGAATGTCACAAAATAACTGCTCCCTGAGATAGACTCCACTGACATAGGACCACAGATGTTGGAATGCACCAAATCCAATACACCTATGGACTTGGTCTCACTGTTGGGAAATGCTTCCTTGGCCTGCTTGTTAAGCACACATCCCTTACACACACCATCATGCTCTATACTAAACTCTCGAAAACCAATGACTATGTCCTATAACATTGGTAAAACCCTGTAGTGTATATGTCCAATCCTCCTGTGCCAAATCTCACTCTGATTGTCACTGTTATGTACTATGGCTTTCACTTGCTGTCGGCTCAGCAGATACAGGTTATTCTCCCTGCTGCCTATAATGCGCCTCATGTTAGGATCAAACCCTTTCGGCTTGACAACTAACTCACCTCTCATGAAACTAACCTCAAGTCCTCTGTCCACCATGGCCAAAACTTACAGTAAATTCTTCTCCAACCCAAATACATAGATCATCTCCACCTCCATAAGACTCCTTGAGTCTAGGTTGAAATGTTTGTTGACAATACCCTCCATTGCATACCTGGCGTTGTCACCAAGCTACACATGTAGATATCTGTGCTTCTTTGCCATACTGGTGAAGATCTCACAAGATCTCGTCATGTGACGAGATGCTCCATTGTCCACAAACCACACCACTCTTGTAATGGTGCCAGAAAGACAAGATACTAGAGCAAATTCCTTCTCGAATTTTCCAACCAAGTCATCCATCTGTGTAGACACGACTGTTTTTGTCTTCCCCTTGACTTTTTTTTTTGGTCTTCTGTCGGAGGGAAAATGTGTAATTTTATTAATGAAAACAAAATTACATGTTGAACTGGCTAAGGAGCCGCATCATCGAGTCAAAGACCAAATGATAAACAAAAACAAGCAGAAAAATGCAAGATAATATACATGATGGGAAAAAGCTATGCTTTTCTCCCCTTATTTTTCTCAACCCTTCGCCATTCCCCTTGGGATGGAAACGAAGAGACAAGTGCAAGTTGATTCCCTACATCCATTTTGGCATTATCCTTGTCTGAGTCTGAATTATCGGATGAGTGAATACGCTTATTCCCACTGATGTCCCCATCGTCAGGAATCAAGTCTGCTTGCATCGGTGATTCCGAGATTCTGTTGGGTCTTGTGGAATTCCCCCCTGTGGTTCAGGTTCCATTGGAGTTTGGTTATTCCCCATTGGTGATGGTTCATCCACAGCTTCATCCTCCTCCGCTTCAGGTTCCGGTGGGGGATATTGCCATCCTTTGGGTTGTTTTCCTAGGCTCTTCTTTCTTCGAGTGTCTTTTTTAGCTTTTGGACACAAGTTGTGTAAGTGCCCTATTTGCCTACAATTCCTACATCTAAAAGCTGTGTTCTCATAATCTAAAATCTGTGTCCAAGTCCGCTTGTTGTGGATTAGTTGGATGCTGTCTGGTAGGCCTTTGCTTAGGTCTACTTCAACACAAATACATGCATAAGTGAAGACCCTTTCCTCTATTCTTTGGGAGTCAGTCTTGATAAACTGTCCAAAATTGTTACCAATCCTTGCAAGGACCCTGTCATCCCAGAAATGGAGGGGAAGATTGTGCATCCGAACCCAAACAGGCATTCTGGAAACCACCATGGTATTTGCATCGAATTCAGGGAACCAGGGAGTTGTGAAGAGGCCAGTCGAACCCCAAAACCATGGTCCTGCCTGAAGGATTGAATCTCTTGCCTCAAGTGATGGGAACTTTACAATAAAGAAGCCTTTAGAACATAGATGTATTTCGCACTCTAGAGACCAGTTAGTAAGGATCCAGTGGAAAATTTCTACTGGTTTTGGCCAGAAGCAGTTGAAACGGCATATAATGGCTTGGGATTCGAAAGAGGCGCAATGCTCATCTGTTTCTGGCATGTCTAAGTTTAGTTCTGGGGTGTGGTTCAGTTGCTCCACTATGTATGGGCTTGGAGCAGTCCCTGCCTGTTTGGTTGGTTCTGTGACTGATTTTTTCCCTTGAAGTATATTCTTGAATGATGGTCCCCCATTTGTGGGTTTCTGTTTTGTTCCTGTGACTTTTGCAGAGCTGCTTCCCCCTCCCCCATTTGCATTTTTGGGTTTATTGGGTGCTGTCGCTCCTCCCCTGAGCCTCAGATTGAGGATTATTGTGGAATCTGATAGAATATGATATTTTAGCAGGAGATGGTTATCCTGTAATATTCTGCCTCTGTATAATAAATTTTGTTTATTCACAGGGTATCCAGTTTTTTGTGTGATGCATTGTTTCAGTAGCATCACATTGTCTGTTGTATTTACCCAGAATAATAATGAGTTCCCAACAGGGGTCTTTATGAAGATTTGAAAGCATGGGGTACTTACTAGCCGCTTAGGTCCAAAACCTTCCTTGATGCCGCAGGGCAGGACTGCTTTGGGTATTCCTTTTTCCTCGAGCATTGTTTGAACCGGAAGCAGGAAGCCTGTATCGCTTGTTTTTTATACTTGACCTCCGCGGAGCAATCAATGATTTGCCTTCCGAGCAGAAACTGCTCAGAAATGACCCTGCATATGCCGCACTCATATGTTGCTATCGAAACAAGCGCAAACCAGTCACGCACGCCTACAACCCCTTGATTTCTGCTCTGCTGCAGAAAAGCGTAGACCAAGCCAATCAACCAAAGCTCTGCATCGTTAATGTTCCAGCAAGCAGCCCTGGGAGGATAAATGGCTGGTGATTCCGCTTCAGGGTCAAAACCCCCGCCACCGAAGAGCTTCCTTGTCTCCTGTCGAGGTAGATGCAGAGGAAAATCGGTTGGAAAGGGCAGAAAATGATCCCCTTCGTAGCTCTGATCATTCCTATGGGCATTCACTCCTTGACATGTGTCCCCGCAAGTCGCAGCAAGGAACCCCTGCCTCTCGGCGGCGCCATTTGAGCTGAAGCCTAGAACCGAGAACCTAATCCTCCTTCTCGTCTCCATTTTCTTCCCCTTGCTTGCCTTTCTTCTGGTTTTGCTTAGCTTTACCCTTCTCCTCTTTTGCTTGCCCAACAAGGGCAAGGTTCTCCTCATCTCCACCCATGTGCTGTCCACCAGTTATAGATTCCTCCCAAATCTCCTTTTGGGTGAAATCATCCCATAATCTGGCCCAATCAAGAAGTTTATCTTTGGCTAGGATATCTGTTACAAATATAGCTGACTAATTGGTACACCCTTTCAGTGCTACTTTGACAATATCCACCTTAGCCACTTCTTCCCCAACAGATGAAAGTCATACGAACATGTTGAATCCTTGTGAAGTATGAGGCCACAGTCTCAGATCTGTTCATCTTGATGCTATTCAGCTTCTCCCTTAGCACCATCTTTCTGTTCTGGTTGTCACTTTGGTACAACTTAGTCAAGGCCGACCACATCTAGTTGGCTGAATATTTCTTCATTATGTGAGGGATTTTGTGATCCTTTACACAGTCCAAAATGATGCCCCTAGCTCTTATATCTTTTATTTTATGCTTAACTGCTTGGGTAGCATTGCGAGGAACTTGAATTCCGTGGCCTGCAATTTTGCCACAAACGATTTGCCATTATGACAAGAGTGATTCACTCCTTCCATCGAATGAAGTTTACAACCCCCTCCAACCTGTCTTCATATCTTAGACTTGATGATTCCATATTAGTAGATCGACTTCAGCCATAAAACGCTCACTGCAAAATAAAAAAATTCTGTTGTGATAAATTAATTTGCTGCTGTAAAACCGTAGTGATCTTTGATCTCTCCCATAGAGTTTTTAAATCTCTGATACAGTGTTAATTTTTCTCATACCATATCTGATTTATTTTACTTCAACATTTTATAAAAACTCCAAAAAATATTATCTTGAATATTTCTGACTTTGTCGAAAAATAATTACATTGGTATATTAACTTAAAATCGCAGCAGAAATAAAATGAATAGATCAATCACAATACCACAACGAATTTACACCCAACACAATCTTCATTCATTAAATTTCTCTGGAAAATTCTGGTTTAGACCCACAAAGAGTACACAGAAAAATGCAGATGTTGGGCACTTGGAAGCTCAGTCCCACTAGGAAAATCGGCCGTGAAGAATTTGCTCTTTGGAAATCAAACCACCTGAAGCAGATCGTCCCAGGGGAATTAACCTGTTTCACCAGCAAATCGGCCTCCCTTTCTCCATGTCTCGTATGGCTCCTACGCACTAGAGAAATCAGCCTCTTTGGATAATTCAGCCTCCTCCACAATTTGGCCCTCTTCTTCAACAATTCGGCCTCCCTTAATTTCTTCTGACATTCCTTGCCACACTTCTCGTTACTTTTTTTTTAAGTCTAGTTGAGCCCCTCACTCTAGAGAAAATCACTTCCTCTTCAATTGTTTGTTTTCACGTCTCCCTTAGGCTTATTTTATAATTTCATTAAGCCAAAATCCCTAAACCTAATCTCTTAAGTGGTTAATGTCTAGGATTAAATCCTAAGCCTCACTTGAGATCAACGGTTGAGATTATTTTTAAGTCACTTAAATAATTTTATTCTTTATCCTTAGAACTTTGGCCTAATAGTCCACAATAATTAATTAAACTAAATATTGGTACTTTTCCTAAGTTGATCTTAGCAAATAAATCATAATATCACTTACTCCGCCAAGCAAGCACTTACAGAGGCATTCAAATATCTTTTACATGCTAAGACACCAAGCTTCCAAGGCTACAAAATCAACAACTTATGCAAGGTGTTCCTCCTATCATGGTGTTGCATGTTCACGCTCTTAGTGTCAAATGCCCTTGTCCAAGTTCCTAGCACCCAATGAGTTAGCCATCATGCTGATTAGGTTAACAAGATCCTAGGTAAGTGCACCATGCTAGCACTCTATCCAAGGTTAAGCATCCCCCCAACTTGAGCCATCCAACTGTCCATCAAGCATCTCCAGAGGACTAGGAGACTTAGCACTCTGTTAGGTAGGTGAAACACTTTTGGAATAACTTGGAAAGCTAACAGTTGTTACAATGATTTATCTTCAAATTTCATGCATTTGAATCCCTACTGAAGATCATAGATAACTCTTTTGTTGTGTTCTTGCAGTTCTGATATCAAGAATCTGGAAAGGAAGGAACCAAAGCAAATGTAAGGAAACTGTATTATGTTGGTTCGTATACATTTGATGTATTTGAGGTTCAGGTTTTGCATGCTTTTGGGCTGAGTGTGGGCATATTGTTCCTAGTGGGAATGAATGCACTTTATTGACAGATGTTGGGGATTTCTTTGAATACTTAATCTCAAAATTAAGTTTGCTGACATTTCATTATATACAGAGAATGTTTTGATGCAGTGAATGGGGATGCAACAGATATTACTGGTTCTAATTCACCTCAACATTCGGCATTTCCGGATCTATCCAAGGTTGGTGAGAAAGAACAAACAAAATTTAACAAGGAAAGGCAAAACAATGGTGGAACAAATATACGGAAAATAAATGATCTGGAACAGATTGGTGACAGAAGTCATGCACGCCAAAGCCGTCATGCTTATAGTGGGCCGTTAATGCCTGATCGTGTGCTTTGCCTTCAGAATGCAGAAAAGGATCCAGACAATGGAAGGTTGATTTTAACCTTTTTGCTGCATTTTATATTAACTTTGGTGTTGTTACTGAAAATGAGATGTCACACTCAACAGCTATAATTGCCTTTTTGATCTAAATTTCAAAAGATTGTAAGAATTCAGTCATAAGCTCAATACAGGTTGAATAAGTTTACAGAATTTAGATATCTTGATGACTTATTAGTTACATACATGCAACAAAGCAACATATGTTCATGACTTGTCTTTAAGAAAATAACAATGAAAATTTCTTGGGATTAAATTGAAGCTAGAATAGACTCTTTTTTCAAGTACATGTGCCAATAGGATGTGCTCTCATGACACATAGATCTTCTGCAAGGATCGTGCCCTTGTTACGTTCATTTTGTTGGCACTTGCTCTTGATCTGTACTGCAAGTAAATGCATTGCAAATAAGACGAGAGTGTTTTTAATCAATGTGATTTCAACACCACAACCTTTGCTCTGTGCACCATACTTGGTGACGTCAATCTCCTCCAGTTTATCCAACTTTTTTTCTGTGCCTGTCTTCTTCATGATCATGCTCATCTTGAAATGCCACTAAAATATTCTATCCAGCATCTAGCAATTTCTTTACGAGTTTAATGGTTTTGAGTTAATTGCAATAAGCTTCTCCAACCATATATCTTTTAAATTTCTGAACCCATCAACCTAGCAATTAATTGCTAGCAAATTTATCATAGATCTACTGATCAAAAGCACAATTGGGTTCTTAACATAAAGCAGAAAATCAATATTCAATGGAAGCACATTAAATTAACTTATCTCACATATGCACGTACAAATTTTTTCTGAATCAACTCAGTTGTTCATTAATAACTTAGAACCTACTAAGGCTCCCTTTTTGGGAAAATGGCTCAAATTGCAGAACATACATACGACAATCTGGATCTGATCTAGCTGATCAAGCCCTAGACTTGGCTGATGTGAATCTCCTTGCTGCCTTCTTTGCATATTCCTTGAACCTAGCACACTTAAGTAGAATTTATTCTCCACCCACCACTAAGATGCCTCCCTCAATGCCTTGTGCCCCTGTGTGTTGTTGTGTCTTCACCCTTGGCCTAACCCTTTGTTGGTAAGCTTCAGTTATGACGAAATCCACAATCCTAATCTCTAGAGTGATTGACGACAGAGATTAGATCTTGCCTCACTTGAGATCGATGGTTGAGATTAATTTATTTTATTAATGCAAATAACCTTTGCTTTAGATTATATTTGTTAGGTTTTGGTAGCATCAGACATGTTTTCTAGCGATTTGTGTCTAGGAGACTAAGGAACACGAGATCTCCAAAACTTAGAAAAGGTTTCGCGAACTAAGCTTGCGAAACACCTTAATTAAATTAATTGATCAATAATTAAGAAATGCCTAAGTCTAACTTTGAAAAATTGATTAATTAATGGGAATTAATTAAGGATGATTGATAACGCTGTAGAGACTCACATGGATAGAGTCCAAGATGATGTTAGCCATTGATGAGGATCTAATCATGGTCATTGGTGCTCCAACAAGAGATTATTAGAGCAAGTCGATGGGATGGAGAGAGATACAAGAGGGGAGTGAGTTATCTTGGCAGATCGAGCTATCCAATTGCAGAGATTCAACAAAGTAGTGAGTTCGAGCCAAAAATTGAGAGCATCAGTGATCGAGGGAGCAACAATAGAGAGTTTCGAAAGATTTACCAGTCGTAGTTTCAAAACCAACCGGTCTAAATCAGAAATTGGTCAAATCAGCTAGTTCATTAGCCTTGGCCATCAAACTGGTTGATATACCCAGTTTTCTAAGCGACACACTAGTTTTTTGGTTTGACTGGCCATAAACCGGCCGATTTATGAAGGAACCGACCGATTTTCCCATAAACTGACCGATTTATTTCCAGGCCAGCTATAGACCCCATATAATGCAATTTTGTGAGTTTTGATGCCGTTTTGAGGGAAATTTGGAGTTGTTTCCCTCCAAAAACAACCCCTCTAAGAAAAGCATGCCTCCCCTCTCATTTGCCTCACACATATCAACCCTAGCAATCAATGCTAATGTTAAATTCTTAAAGTAAAAGTGACATTTCCTTTATTTTCCATTTTCATCATTTTACCTAAATTTTTTACATTACCATGAAATGACTTGGGATGTTTGAGAGTGGTTTTGACCTCATTGGATTTCATATGGAGAAACTAGAATTTTAGGGTTCACTCAAAATTCAATAGACTGAATGGTTTTTAGGATTTCATGGTTTGGGGGTTTGCAATGTTTCCATTTGATTCTATCACGCATGAGGGTATGAAATTGGAGTTTGATCAGGAGTTTCAAGCCCTTTAAGAACCTTGATGTTGGTGGCATTGATTTTTGAACTATGTTGATGTTGGTGGTATTGATTGTTGAACTCCTCTACCATGGCCTTATTAAGAATGTCCCCTGCACTCAAAGGAAAATAATTGGTTAGGGATGCTAAGCTTTTTCTACCACATTACAAGGCTGAGGAGATGAACCCTTCACTCAAACCAAAATCACTATTTAGGCATGTTAAACTTTTTCAATTTCTATCATTTTATAAGGTTGACCAATCCAAGTCTGAAGACTTTGAGCAAGATGATGTTTATGTATCTCTTGCTGATGATCCCATTTTTCGTAGCGCTGGATCAATGATGAGTTTCATGAGTGATCACACTGATCAATGATTTGTAGTTTTGAGGTCTATTTCCACTGCTACTACTACCACTACTGCTAAGGTTGCAGAGGAGTTTTAGGAGTCCTCCAACACTCAACATATTGTTTATGTAGGTCATGTTGATGATTCCTTGTTTAGTAGCAGTGATGAGTTTGATCATGATGAGGAGTGATCATGCTGATCATTGATATGTAGACTTGTAGCAGGCGAGTGAGCCCATAGCTTATAACATTGTTTTTGGACTCTAGAGGCCATATAGAGCCTCATTGATTATGTATTATGTTGCTGATATGTATTGCACGCGGTGCCAATTTGATATACTCAACTTTACCTGGTATATAGATGAGAAAACTTTGCATATTTTATCTCTATTGGTTTGGAATCATGGTTTTAAATCTTAAATTTAGTCTTTTCCATTAAATCTAATTATTTAATGTATTTTTTAAAGACCAGTTCATTGAGATTTGACCAGTCCCGGTTTGACCAGTTTCGGTTTGAAACCTGGTTTGATAGGTGGACCAGTCCGGTCACCAGTTCTGGTTTTAAAAGTATGTTCCCAGAACTAGAGAGCTAGCAGAAGGTTGATCGAAATATCTACAGAGAGAGTTTTCCAGGTGGCGTGAGTTAGCCAGTGCAGTTGAGCGAATTGTCGGGAAGGGTTTGGATCAGTTGCCGGAGGCCAAAAAGACATTCCGGAAGGCAAAGCGAATTTTTCCAGTGGCAGGAGGAGGCTAGATGACCCAATTTGGAGTAGTTCTAGGGGCTGTACGAATTGCGCAGGCCAAGTGTGAGAGCCGTCAGGAGGCAGTGCGAGCAGTTCTGAGGGAGGTTGATTTATTTTGTAGAGGGAGAATTTTACTCCTAAGTATTTTTGGTGAGATTATTTGTTGGAGGATTGCCAACTGGGCATCCAGATATTGTACTCATTTTTTTGCTACTGCATAATAATAAAATATACCCTCATTTGCTGCACCAGTTTTCCCTTCGGGGATTTTGCGGGAATATTAGTCCAAAAAATATTGTTGTCTTATTTTATTGTGTGTGCATTATTTTCTCAGCTTCCCGTTTATTTACCATAGCGTATTTTATTTTTGGTGAAGATTGCAATTGTGAGTTTATTGATATTTCCTGCAACAACAAATAAATTGTGGAATAGTTAGGAGATAAATTTCCATTTATTGCAATCAAGGAATTTTCACATGGTATCAGAGCGTTGAAGATCAGATCAAAGGCTTAGAAGCGAGTAAAGAAAAATTGTGTTGCTTTAGAGGGAGATCTGGGCACTATTTCTCCAAATCTGCATAGGCCAGCCAAGCAATGAGAATTTCTAGGCAGGAAAATCGATTTCTAGAACCAGAGAGGAGGAAAAGTTCGGTTTGTCCAGGAGTAGTAGCAACAGACCGTAGGATTGCAGAAGAGGGTTTCTGGTGAGCAGATTAGTTGATTCGTTGAGTAGATTTGGGCACAAAAGTTTTGCAACGAGGGGTTCAGTTTTAGATCTGTGCAGGGACAAGAAGAGAAAAACACACTAAAGAGGAATTTCCATCTTTCTCAGAGGGTTTCTAGTTTCGAATTTTCTGGTGGAGATCCGAGATTTCCAGTGGCAACAAGGTGTACGAGTTTGCCAGATCAGCCAGTTCGAGGTGCAGAGGTTGCATTTCGTGTGCCAGTTCCCGGAGAAGGACATCTGGAAGGTTGATTGAGTAGTCTCAGTAAGCAGCTGAAGGTAGTGTATTAGCCAGAGAAGGACATCTAGAGGCCAATCTGCGCATTTCCTGAGGAAGTGTGAATAACAGAGGTAGGGTCACAGGGAAGAGAGGAGATTTCAATTTATTTCTCAGTTTTTGAGTTTTCACAGGGATGGTCACAACAGGTCTTAGAGATCATGATAGACTTGACCGAGTCTCAAATTTTGGCGTCTGGAAAGCCAAAATGTAGTTCCTATTGGAGGAGTGTGGCTTGAAGGAGTTCGCGACAAATGTCATGGCAGAACCAACAGATCCACAACAACTGGCTACCTTCAAGAAAGAGATGGCCAAGACGAAGAGGGTGGTTTTGGACGAAGTCTGAGATCATATAGTCTTGCATATTGCAGAAAAGGCAACAACAATGAAAATGTGGGATGTTGTATTGAAGCTATACCAGGATCCATCAGAGAATTGTAAGATGATTCTGAAGGAGAAGTTGAGTACCACAAAGATGTAGAAGGGTGAAGGCGTGACTCCCCTCTCACCAAAATTCAAAAAGTTCGTGATGAGCTTGCAATTATAGGTGAGAAACCTGATGACAAAGAACTTGTGTGGGTTGCTATAAATTGATTTTCCAAAGAATGGAGGACCTTTGTTCAGGGAATCATTGGACGAGATCAACTACTAGATTGGGAAATCCTGTGGAGTGATTTCACACGAGGCGCTGAGGCTCAGTCTTGTTAAAGGTACTATTAGTAGGAGCAACAAAGGGACAAAAGCTGAGAAGGAGGAAGAGGAGAATGTAGCCCTTGTTAGTAAAGGGAAAGCGAAGAAGAGTCCCACTTAGGGACAAAGCTCAAAGGGAGGCAAAAATAAGAAGGATCAATCAAAGATCAAATGCTTCAAATGTGGTGAGTTTGGTTACTACAACGCTTAGTGTCCTAAGAAAAAGGACAAGAAGGGGGAGCAGCGGACCACATCTTCAATAGAGATATATGAGTTAGCCTCCAGGTTGGAGGAGTTTGAATTGATAACGACTACACCTCCCTAAGGAGGAGGAGCATATGACTTCAAAGTTGTAGGATGGGCTGGGTCCAAAGGGGATAACATCGTATAGGTGTTTCTTCTTGGATCATAACGTTGGCTACGGGGGCGCAAAGTATTCAGTAACAGGAGGGATCAAAATGTCAGCAGGCACAGTCAGATCTTGAGGGGATAATGTAGAGCTAGTTGCAGTCAAATACTAGAGGGGTGTAGAGATAGTTGGGCGCTCAAGAGACAGTTGCAGAGGCCATTTGCAGGGACAATAAATCTATTCTCAGTTGTAGTAGTTGCAACAACAACATCAACATGAGATCAGATGCAACACGAGCGGTGTTGGCGACAGTGCAGAGAGGCACAATGCAATGTTAGCAACAATGTAGATGCGGAGTGGTTCAACTACAGGGTTAGCAGATGGATCAAAGAATGCGCAGTAGCTTGGTGGATAGTGACAGGTCATTGCAGATGTCAGATACCAACAATATAGTTCATGTATAGAGGAGAGATGTTGTAGTAGAGAGAGAGCACCTTCCTCGCTAAGAGGGAGTGTTATATTTTGGTAGCATCGAACAAGTGTTCTAGTCTCAATTTGTGTCTAAGAGACTAAGGAACGCGACATCTCCAAAACCAGAAAAGGTTTTGCGAGATAAGCTTGCGAAACACCTTACTTAAATTAATTGATCAATAATTAAAAAATGACCAAGTCTAACTTAGGAAAAATGCTTAATTAATGGGAATTAAGGATGATCGAGAAAGCTTTGGAGACTCATACGGATCGAGTCTAAGATGATCTTAGCTTTGTTGATTTGGGGTAGCATCGGATGTCCTCTAGGCCTCAATTTTTTTAAAGAGCCTTCAACACATGTATTCCAAAGAACCCAGAAAGTGTTTTGGGAAATTCCACCCAAAGACAATTCTATTAAAATAATTAATATTTTTTAATGGGCCCCTAAGTCTAAACTTAGGAAATTAAAAATATTAATGGGTGTTAATCTAATTTTGGGTGTAACTTCTAGAAGAAGACGAGGATCAAGCTAAAATGATCTTAGCCATTGATTAGCTTTTAATCTGGGCCATTGAATGTCAACGAGAAGATTAAATAAGGGAGCTTGAGGGTCATTTGGAAAACACACCAAGAGATCAAGAGATTGAATTTTTGAAGTGAGAAGTTCTTAGGAGGAAATTTTGATTGAGGAGATTTCTTGCAGTTGACGGGCAGGGATAACATCTAGAGAGGGAGAGATTTTCTCAGCTGGAGAATCATTAGTAGAGAGAGGCAGAGAGTGATCCAACAACTCTCACGCGGAGGTTGATGCAGGGCCACATAGAGGTAGCGCAAAGGGTGAGAGAGTCCGAAATTTTGCAGCAGAGTTAGTTTCAGAAGCCGGGAGCCGGGGTGTGGGACCAGGAGGCTGAGTGCAGTGACTCCAGGCAACAAATTGATCAATTGGCTGGGTGACGCAGTGCCTAGAGAGTTTGACGAGGGATTGCGTAGAGGCAGCGCAAATCCTACCAGAGTCACTTCATCCAGTGACCAGATCAATTGAGATTTTTCTTAGTGATTATGTGAGGTAATCTTAGAAATATTTCTGCCAGTATTTCTCTCTGTAACTAGATAACCCGAGAGATATTCAAATATGTATTCAAAATTTGATACTGCTTAATAATAATAAACCCTTAAAGTTGCTGCACCGGTTTTCCTGCATTGGGTTTTTTCGGGGACATTTGTCTAAAAATAACGGTGTCTGTTGTTGAAATTTCTAAGTTTGACACGTCATAAATTCCTACTGCATTATCTGGTTTATTTCACCTACTTGTTTATTCCTTAACAAGTTATTTATCCATATAAATACTGAAAATAAACACACATGCAGTGTCAACTCATAAACAGATCATCAACCGAAATAATAGAGAACATTATTAGTGCCAATAATAGTGCCAAACTGACTCACCATGATTAGATTTGGCTTGATCCGTGTCATTTAGAACATTCTCACCCAGTTTTATATTAATACTTATTAATATTTTAATTTTCCTAAGTTTAGACTTAGGAACTCCATTAAAAATATTAATTATTTTAATATCTCTCTAACAGGGTGGAATTTCCACAAACCATTTCTGGGTCTTGGAGATCTCATGTGCTTTAGCCTCTCCACCAATTTTCATCGCTAGAGCACATTCGATGCTACCCTAAATCAACATCTACTGTGTTGTATTTTCTTTCTTGCTCAATATCTTGTTTCCGCATGTAAATTAATTAAGTGAAGGCTGCAGTGTTTGTATTACGATATTTTCCGTAGGAAATAAGAAGTAATTTGTTTAAATGAATTTAACAAAGAGGAGTAATATCATCATTTGTTGCAGTAGGGATTCTGGTCGAGGAATTTTCACAAGCCATTGATGAGGATCTAATCATGGTGATTGGTGCTCCAACAAGAGAATATAAGAGCAAGTCGATGGGATGGAGAGAGATACAAGAGGGGAGCAAGTTACCTTGGCAAATCGAGCTATCCAGTTGTAGAGATTCAACAAGGAAGTGAGTTTGAGCTAGAAAAGGAGAGCATTATTGATTGAGGGAACAATAACATAGTTCCGAAGGATTTCCAGTACCAGAGAGCTAGCAAAAAGGAGGCTGAAATGTTCTGTAGATAAAGCCGTCCAAGTGGTGCGAGTTAGCCAGTCTAGTTGAGTGAATTGCCGTGAAGGGTTTGGATTAGTTTCTAGAGGCCGGGAAGACATTCTTGAAGGCAAAGCGGACCTTTCCAGTTGCAGGAGGAGGCTAGATGACCTTGTTTGGAGCAATTGCGTAGGCTGTATGAACTGCATAGGCTAGTATTGTGAGCAACCAGGAGGCAGTGCGAGTAGGATGGAGGGAGGTAGATTTATTTTGCAGAGGGAGAATTTTTCTTCTAAATATTTTTGGGGAGATTATCTGCTGGAGGATGGCCAACTGGGCATCCAAATATTTTATTTAGATTTTTACGACTGCATAATAATAAAATAAACCCTCATCTGCTACACTGGTTTTCCTTTCAGGATTTTCCTGGGGACTATTAGTCCAAAAATATTGGTGTCTATTTTATTGTGTGTGTGCGCATTATTTTCTCAGCTTCCTGTTTATTTTCCGCAACACATTTTATTTTTGGTGAAGATTGCAATTGTGAGTTTATCGAGATTTGCTGTAACAACAAATAAACTACAAAACAGTTAGGAGATAAATTTCCAGTAATTGCAATCAAGGAATTTTCACAATATTAACTCACTTTATCTTTATTAAAGAAATTACTTCAATTATTAATTAATTACTAAGGTTCAAGGGTCCATTAAGTGACTTTTGCATGCCCAAACACTTAGGCCTATGCAAAAGCACTTGCCCCGTGCTACAAACATCAACAGTCCCTCTTAGCAATGGAGGTACTTCTACGACCTGGAACTAGCTCCGATTCTAGAATAATGTCCTGCATTGCATCTGCTAGCGTGGCTGCTCTCTATGGAATAGAAGCCTTCCTCGCCAACTGGTTCAAAATTATCCTAAAAGAATTGCTTCCTTTGAACTTGCTCCTAGAAGCCTCCTGCTCCTAAACATCCTGTAAAGTCATCTCATACCGTGAGGCCTTCTTAACAAACTTAGAAGGATTTGCTAACCAGTCCTTCCCACCTGTTAACCCCAAGATCTACTTCTTGGAAATCTAGAGTGTTAAAGACCGATATGCAATATCTCGTTGGTGATTAGTGATGGATTTTAGGCATTGGTATGTGTCAGGGTTTGGTTGCATTACGAAGATCCAAGCACAAGGTCATGTGATTGATCTTATTCTTATCCTAGAGACATGTTGCACAAAATTTGGTCATAAAAGAGAGTTTAATTTAGGGATTTTGATGTATAGGTGCTTGCATGCTAGTGTTAAGCACTCCTTTCAATTCCTCTTGAGAAATTGAGCTCGATGAGTACAATATTGGGGTGTATCTAAAGAATTTCTATTTTCAGCAGCTGCTAGGTTTGTGTGACATGTGGCAACCTTGAAATATGACACATGGCAACCTCTTATGGTGATACATGGCCTCTTTAAAGTTTGCCGTTTGGCATCTTGAGGTGTGCACATGTGTTAGTTTAATTGGGACACGTGCAAAGATAAAGTGAGATAACTAGAGCACATCCTTCAGTTAGGAGAAGAGGAAACAATTGATGATAATCTTGAGCAAGATTCTCTCAGTGAGCTAGGCTTCATGCCTAGTTGTCTGAAGCACACACATTTAATTCACCCTCCTTTCTTTGTTAATTAATCTTCCCCTCTAATGTGAGTTTTCTCTCTCTCATAACTCGCCTTATCACTCTAGTTTCCACCACGTTTCTTATGAAAACTCTTGTTAGCTAAGTTTGACCTCACTTCTATTTTGAGTTCAATCTCCACTTATTCCACTTGAACTCACTCTCTCATTCCTATTCATTTTCACTCCACAACACTCTAGCAATAGATTATACCATATCACCCACCTTTTCTGAGACTTGCATGAGGGATAAGGGAACATGTATTAATGTGACCTGGCCACTTGTATGCATGCATCATCACTCTTTCTCTGGTGCGAATTGGATCAACCAATAGTTTGCATGTATACATTTGCTCCTAACCTCATACATGAGGGGGCAATGTCGCCAAAATATGTGGTGGTGTATTTGTTGCTATGGGGTACTAAAAGACACCTTCTTAGCAGTTGGTTGTTCCCTACAAATAAATCACAGATAGAGTTGGTTGTTATTAGTGGACAAACATGAGTAAACAAAGTATTGTTTTGACCACTGGAGTGGCACCTGATGATTATATGAAAAGACTCCATGCCCAAGGATGATCTAGAGGACACTTGTATCATCAGATATCATTAGCCAACAAAGTTTTTTAAACACTATTTTTATTTTCTTATCATCTTTCTTGTACCCAGATTCCACACCCTACGGTGAATTGTAATAAGTGATACTAGTAATAATGAGTTTTGAGTCTGTAACAGGCTTAGGATGTTGGAACTCGATTAATAAAGAAGTACACCTTGGAGTGTTTTTTTGTCTGGTTAATTATCCCTTTTTTTTAGAGGTGGATAATTTTCTGTGTTTTTTCACTCACTTTTTACGCAAAAGCTAGGATGACGGTTTGAAGGTTGAGCCCCTAACACATCTTAGTGTCTAGAGTCGATGTATATTATCATACTATATCACACAAAAAATTTCGTGGAATTTGGTTAGGTTTAGGTAGTCATTTTTCAAATTTTTAAATTTTCCGCACTGCCGAAATTGCTAATAAAATTGTATTTGTAATGTAATAAGTGATGTCTAGAGAAATTGTATGGGGTATGAGTAGTGAAATTTGCACCTCTCACCCTCAACTTTATACTATGACACACTTTGAGGGGTTAAAAATGTGTTTTGAACCCTCAAAACCCACTTTTCCCAAGTTTAGTGGAAAATTGGCAATTAATTAAGTCATAAATTAAATAAATAGAGAAAAATAAATATCCACTCATGCCAAATGTTGTGGAAATGAGGTGGAATATTATGGGGGAGTTAAAGTGAAGTCTCAAGGTGATGTGGACTTTTAAAATCAAAGAAAGGACATGTGCTCAAATAAAATCGAATTTCTGGCATTAAATGAGAAAGCTGCTTACTTGGAAATTCGAATTTGTGAAGTTAATGCACATTTGGGAGAATATTTGGTGGAGATTTTTGTGGGAAATTGTCCCCACATGGGTTACTACCCATATACACTTGTCATTCCATTATAAAATTCGAATTTGGCACATAAGGGAAGAAGAAAATGATGTCCACTTGCCAAAATTCGATTTTTACACTTGGCAATGGAGCTCCATTCAACAAATTCAAATTTCTCTTTGGGATTGTCACCTCATGCCACTTGTTTTATCACTCTACATTGGGATTTGCTCCCAATTCTCTATATAATGGAGCCATGGGCTTTCATATTAGATCATATTGTTACTAGCTATTGTGCTTGTGGAAGTGTTGGTGCCTTGTACATTTTCAAAAATATCAATAAAGATTTTGGGGTTTCATTCATGAGGTGTTCCTCCTTTGGGAGTATGATGAATTGTTGATCATTGGTATAATTATTTTTACTTATGCTTTGATTTAATTTGTTTCCATATGCTCTTGTAGATTTGTTAATGTAGAGTTATTTTGCATTGACATTTGATTTAGAAGTATGTTATAGGTATAGAATGCTCTAGTTGGTTTTAAATAAATCTCTAGAGTTTCTTATCATTGTTTATTGCTAAATCTATATGGAACTAATTCTTGATTGAAGTTTTGTAGAGGGAACATCTTGTTGGGATCGCAGAATCAAGCGTGAGGGGAAGTCTTTGGAGAGACCAACCCACTCTTGATACATTCTTAAAGGAGCTCTCATTTATTCTTTGAGCCTTCATAGTCTTATCTTACAAACTGGTTTTACAGGGGTTTTGGCACATAACTTATATACAAGCCGAGAACTTCTAAATTTAAATCTCTTTTAAAAAACATTGTACTTCATTTCTTTTATTTGCTATTTAAGAGCTTGAAGATGGCTAAGCAAAGACGAGAATTTACTCTCACGCTTTAGCTTAGTCTTTTGTAAATTATAATTGTACATATACATTTTATTTTGTTGATTTTTTTTCACTAATAGTTAACTTATTTTGCAGTCATTGTTTGGATTGTTTGCTAACTCTTGTGTGGCAGATTTTGAAGAGCAACCTCCCGCAACATCTAATAAGTGTTTGCAGGACCTTTGGAAAATGTTGGGGGTTCAATTTCCAAGGATGTCGTGAGCCCTTTTGAGGCTTATTTTGGCCAAGTCGAGTTCACTAGAGGGATGCCCATTTTCCTCTCTAATTTGCGGGCATTTGGAAGAAACTCACACTTTGTTTCCCTTGCATAAGTTTTGTGAGATCTTGTCACTACTTTCTCAAGAAAGGAGGTCTAATGTCCAAGTTTCAAGCAATTATTTCGAGGACTCTCCTTGAAGTTTAGGTGACGACTTTGAAGGGCTCTCTTCTCATTGTAATATTAATAAAACATCTAATTTTCTCGTGGGAGCTTGGGATTTTTCCCATGGTATCCTATCTCTCCATTTAGAGGGAGGCTTCTCTTGGGTGGATTGACATTTGCATGGTTTAAACTTTCATACTTCATTCACTTACATGCATGCTTTAATTGGGAATTATCACAACCTCACTATCACATTTCATTAAGTTAAAGTTTGTTACAATTTCATTTGAGCTTTGCATTCTTTGTCTCATTGTTGCTTGAAGCAACAAGCTTACACTTTACTTTGGGCAGTTCATTCTTTACATGCAAGCATTTTATATTCTTAACAAACTTTGATTCGTTTTCATTTACCTTGGTAAATTGTTTCATGAACACTTGAATACATGCTTCTTTTTTATGCTACATTGAATATTGGAGCAATTTGTTGTCATTGTCTATTTGAAACAAATTTTAGTTTCAAGCAAATTACTTGTATCATTTTAATTCAGTGATGAGACACATGCAATACTTGTAAGCTAATTTTATTTCTCCAATTGGAGTTATAATTGCAACTTATGTTGAACACTATTTCATTTTCAAACGTTGCAAATCAATCTCTTTGAAACATATGCATGAAACATTAGTTTAATTTGGAGAATTTACACAATTTGCACTTCATTTAGGCATTTTAGTATAGGAAGGCCCCAAGCCTCATTAAATTTTTACCTCCAACGTAAGTTGATTGAAGTAGACATCTTAGGGATCCTCTACTTCTCTATTGACTCCTCACCGTGAGATCCATATCTTTGGGCGAGGGTGAGGTCTGAGGATTGAAGAGTTCAATTGTAATCTTGTTGTAGAGATAATTAATAAAACTGACCAAGAGCACTTTCCATTACATTTACTTTACTTGTCTCTTGATGTTCTGAGTTTTCATATGCAAATTCTATTCCAAAAGCAAGTATTGTAATCCTTTCAACAAGTGTTTGATTTTCATGTTTCAAGTCTAATTGCATATTGATGTCTTGGTTTAACACTTCCTTTCTTTTACATTTCCAAATTAATTACTAGTTTTTTGGTTTTGGCAAGATATGTCTCACATGTTTTGATTTATAAAGAGTATTATCTCAAAAATATTTGCATCGTACATATCTTGTGTTAACATGTTTTGTTTACATTTTAGGATTATTTTGCTTTCTCTTTTGAGAGAACTGCATTTTACTTTGAGCAAATATATCTTTAAATTATTGAGCAAATTTTTTATAAGGCACTGGTTTTTATGGTTTTTGTCATATTAATGATTGACATTGTTATTTCAAGGTTCTCACTTCATATTTTCTCATAAATCCTTAAAAATAATCCATTTTCAGTATAACACTGTCCTAAAAACTCACATCTTTTAACATATCTTTTCATTAGGGACCACCCCCCTTAGCTAACCTAGGAGATAGCTCAAACAGAGAGAGTTAGGATTAGTGTGACATCCCCTTCTCTGAGTTCCCTGCCACCAACCGCACCTTGTGGGGTTGAAGGCTTTTTCACTGACTTGTAGGTAGGTGTAGGTGGCAGGGTCAACAAACTGTAAATGGTTAAGACAATGCATACACACCAAAAACTAAAAAACAAACACATAAATAATGCATAGTGAAGAAAACAAGTCAACAAAGTAATGGAAAAGGGCTCCCTTTATTGATTGCTGAAAGTAGAAGATCATTACAATAGATGAATGCTAAACACTTGGAGAGAATTCTTTGAGCAATGTGTTAGTCAAGGTTGTCATTGATGTTAATATGGCATTGTTTGTGATGGAAAATTCTTGTGATATGTGATGTTTCCCATTGATCATAGTGATGAAAGTTCTAATGAAGATGCCATAACCTCATGTATATTATGGTATCCTTGATGAAGGACTTGATGACATATGATAACATAGTTGGAGATCATATGATGAGATGGAGGACCATATGGATTGAATATAGCATAAGCATTGAATATATATACAGACATAATAGAAGCATCGACCCAAGTAGCAACCCCATGGAGGAAGAGGAGGAAAGCCATCAGAATCCATCGGGAGCCAAAGGAAAGCCATCAAAAGTTAAGAGCATGAGCGAGAAGCCAAGGAAGAGCATATCCAAGAGAAGCAGTTCAAAGAGAAGCCATTGGAAGTTAAGAACATGAGCAACAAGCCAAGGAGGAGCGCATCTAAAGAGAAGACTGCATATGCCCAAGAGAAAGAGCCAAAGGGTAGAAACAGTGATAGCAGAGGAGCAAAGAGAAACATATCAACGAAATATCCAAAACCAAATCGGAGAAATCATATTGGCGTTTTATTTGTGTGTCACCACTCAAACCTCCGACTTCGATCTCCGACTCTGATCTCTATTAGGCTATGTGGACCTCCGATCTCTGAAATGCAACATGGACCTTCGATCTCCGATATGCGGACCCGACTTGTTCTAATAACGATTTAATTACTAAATTGCACACGCCCTTTATCGAAGCTTTTGGAATGGGACCTTTGATAAGATCCTCCGATGAGGCCTAATCTCCGATTGCGATAGCTGCTTCTACCCATGCTGCTGGTAGATATACTGGTTTTGCTCAAGCTTTTGCGGACCCTAATAGCCTTATTATAACATTTTAAAATGTAATATCGCGTCCGTGCATCAGAACATTCGTATCGCAAGTTTTGTAGGCATCATGTCATGTTAAAACCTCCGATTGCGATATGGTTGCGGACCCGATTGCTCTATCATAACACGTTTAATGTAATATCGCGTCCACTGCATCGGAGGTCAGAGCAAGTAGGGGTGATATGTGTTATAGGAATATCGACATTGTTGACATCGGAACTTTGGCATGTGCACAACTTAAAAGTCTCCGATATCCGTGTAGTTGCGATATGCGGGAGTAAAGTGATGATGTGGCATGTGGGACCTCCCGACATCCATTGTAATATGGTTTCACATTGTTTAAAAGCTATAGCCCCTCCTATGTTGCTATTATAATATAGTTTCCATAAACAATGAAACTATGTTATATTTGGTTGATTATTAACAAAGACCCCTTCTGATATACTTTTAATGTGCCACCTCATGCACAAGTCGACCTTTCCTCAAATAAATGTGTCTTTTCGTTTATTGGTGAAACTCATATAAATACAAGTCAAATACTTCATTATCAAGCATTGATCTCGGTCATCCATCATAGAGAGGAAGATACAACTCACAATTCGTGAACTTGAAAGAGTAAAGGAAAGGAGACTTAGAGGTCGAGAAGGATCACTAGATATTTGAAGCAGATGAAGCCGTAACTTGTAAGAGCTAGGATCTGTGGGACATTTCCAGTGAAGCCTAGTTCTGTGGACAATCACGTTTGGATGGGTCAGACTAAGTGGAATAGACATCTATGAGAGAGGCTCAGAGCTACAATGAATTTGTGAAGGCCTGGATCTTTTGTAGCTCGGCAGAAGTGCAGATCTCGACTTGAAGGACAATCTTGTGGAGGTTCGTTTAGTAGCTTAGATTAGTTCTATATCTCTGTCTCGGATTTGTGAAAAGCTCGGATTTTGATAACCTCATACCAGTGGAGTTAAGTCTCAGTTCAGATACCTGTGGAAGGGAACCTGAGTTCGGATCTGTGTTTGGAAATAGTGGGATAGTCTGCCTAAACTCGGTTGCAAAAGTCTATACCTGTGTGAAGGCTACTGAAGCTCAGTTTGGAGAATAGGATCAGCCACCTGTGGAGAAACTAACACTGTCTTTTGTGATATGTACAATCATTACCTTGGACCTGTGAGAAATAAGCTTGGACCAGTGATATTATAGCTTAAAACAAAGGACAATATTCTATGATTAGAACCTCGGATTTGAAGAACAAGAAGTTTGGATTTGTGCTTAAATATGCAGGGAATACGTGAAGAACATAAGACTTGGAGACATTATACTTTGCTGAAGTCCTCATGGAGTAACCTTGGAGATTTTGTTTGGGTGTCATGAAGAGCTGCAAAGACACCTTTATGATAAAGCAAGGTTGTTATTGTTGAAGTGACGTGGAGATTAAGTGGGGGCATCAAAGATAGACATGGCTCGTTGTAGAAGATATTGGGAGCCATAAAGAATCATCAAGCTTATCTTGACGAATTATAGCTTAGAGTTGGAGCCCTAGACGATAGGAGTCCTCAATAGACCAGGTTGGAGCCTATAATAGAGATAGGGTTGGAGCCCTAGAGGCTGGTGCCTCCAAGTTGACAAGGTTGGAGCCTTGGAAAGTCCAAGTCGGTACGTGGCAAAAATATAGGTTGGAGCCTGGGAGATTGAAGATTGGTGTCTTTATCTAGGGTTGGAGCCCTACACATTATTGTATTGGATTTATTGCAAAGAGGATTGGAATCCTCGTCATTGATTAATTAAAATTATTATTCTATCATTGCTCATTTTGTGTTATAATTATAAATGATCTTAACTGGTAAAAATAACAATTGAAAAGAAACTCTGATTCACCCCCCTCTCAGTATTTCCAACACAATGGTGTGCTCGAAATCCTCAACAAGGATGTTCCTTTCCTCACTTTCTTTTCAAGCTTCTCCTCTCTCTCAAAGAAGTATCAAGGCTCTCTCAATGGTGAAATCCTCTCCACACTAGAATGCTAGATTGTTGAGAAACAATTTGGCTAGCATAACAATGCTCTACTTCTTCTTCAATAATGGAATGCAGGATTGCTTGGGAGCAATTTTGCTAGCATAACATTGCCTTGTTTTTGGTCTTCCAATGGCTTGTTTATATAGAATTTTGAATCCCTCTTCCCTCTCTTGGTCCATTAATGAGAAAATGACTTATGAGTAGGACAAGAGGATCCCTTGGGGGCTGCATATCTCTAGGGTGACTCGAAATCGACTGTCCTTGACTGGAACATGTCAAGGAATCCCATCTTCCAAGTGTGAAGTGGTCCTGGATCTCTGAGTTAGACTTTATCTGGACTGCGTAGCTATCGAAGAAAAAGTCGTGCAGTCGCAAATTTCAGCCTTTGGATAGGTCGCGCGGGCGAAATTTATGCTTGAGACCTTTGGAAAATTTTGATTTTGATTTTTTATGATGTCTTCAGCTGGAAAGTCTTCACTTGTATGCTCTATTGGATGACTTTGGGCACCATCTAGATTGTACAAATCTGTGTACGATTTTTCTATGTTAACAATTTTGTTATAGAAAAATAATGAAGGAAAAGTGTAACCTATCTCCTTTATGAGCAGAGCCTTTCAAGGTTCTGAGGTGAGTTATGAATCAATGGAGAAACATGCATATGCGTGGGCTAAAACCTTAGCACATTTTTGAGAAAATTTTTGGAATGCAAAAGTGATAGCGTATGTTCCACATCCTATGGTTAAGGACTTCTTGGTTCAGAAGGAATGTATTGGAACTAGAGGCAAATAGATCACCAAAATCTAGGAATACGATATCGAAATCAAGTCCATCAAATTGATCAAAGGTCAAGGTTTGGCAATGTTGATGGTTGAAGTTAACTTGAATGCCCTAAAGGACTTGGAGGCAAGTGATCAAGTAAATGCATTATATTCTTCATTGGTTCAACATGATTGGTATGCAAACATTATAGTTTATTTGAAGCATTTAGCTTGTCCGATTAATGCCAACAAGACGCAGAGGCAATCTTTGTTGTTGAAAGCTGCTATGTATTGTTTAGTGTATGGTGGCCTTGGATGGAGGAATACTGATGATATAAATATGAGTTGTGTGGACTCAAATGAATCCAAAGAGTTGATAGAAGATCTACATGCAACGGTGTGTGGTGGTCACTTCTCTGCTCATACCACAATGCACAAAATCATGTGAGCTGGTTATTATTGGTCAACCCTCTTAGCGACTCACATAGTTTTATGAGATTTTGTAAAGCTTGCCAGAAATTTGAAGGAAAGAAGAAGTTATCTTGTTTACCTCTTGAGCCAGTTATTATATCGGCTCCATTTCAACAACAAGTATAGGGTTTTATTGGGGAATTGCCACATAAATCTAGCAATAGTTACAATTGAATATTGGTTCCTACACATTACTTCACAAAATGCGTAGAGGCTGTCCCATTGAGATCTTCATCCACTTGACATATTGTTAGTTTTTTGGGAGATCAATTCTCATGAGGTTTGGAGTTCCACAAAAAATGACAAATAGATAATGCTTGTGTCTTCAGGTCAATTGAATTGGTATTATTCTACTCTCAGTCTAGTATTATGTTGCCCCATTCAACTATTTATTACTTGCAGGGGGATGGGTGAACAAAATCCAATGATATGAACCTTATTAGTGTTGATTTTTCATGTGCAATAGATACAAGCACAACATTTACGAACTATTGATAATTACATCGAATGATATAGATCTTCTTTTAACAATTCCAGATTATCATTAAGTAATAACACTTAAGAAATTCAACCATAAACCATAAAGATAGTAGAGATCACAATGCACAAAAAATAACACAAGATTTTCCTTGGGAAATCCACTTGGTTGAGAAAACCCAACAACCTTTTCCTTAGAGAAATTCTTCAATTCAAGAAGAGATAGATCTAATGTGGCTAGTCAACTATAACATCAACAAGATCAACAAGCTATAGTCAAACGTGGTCCCTAGCCCTTAAGTCAAGTCAAACCAAGTCAAATTTCTACTCTTCAAGAATTCAACTTTCTCAGATTTGCGCAAAATTTCGGCCTACTCAGAATATGTTGCTTAGAAGACACATAAAATTTCAACTTGCCTAGAAAAATTGCTTAGAAATTCGGCCTATCCAGAAAACTGCCCAAAACTACGGCCTATCCAGAAATTTGCCTAGAAGATGTCACATGCGCAAAATTTTTGGAGAGAGAAAAATGCAAGCTAGAGAGAGATCTTCGTTTTTCTTCTTTTCATCCTTTTTCATCCTCTTTTCCTTCAGTTGGATGCCCAAAACCTGTTTTCTTGTGATGAGGTCGAATGGTGGATTTGTGGAGGAGGGTGAATGCCTTTATATAGTAGTCTTCCTATCCAAAGTGGTTGTGTCTCTTCATTGGGCGAACTTGACTTGAGGGAGGGCCGCCTTGACTAACTTGGACCGCAAAATTCAAATTTCAAATTCTAAAAATTTCTCTTTTAAATCCGACATGAAGAACATGTCTTATATAAATTCTTTCAAGGGCTAAATAATCAAAATGACATGAAGAACATGTCTTACAAATTCTTTTTACATTACAAGAGCAAAGATATAATTAAGAAGACCAACCATAGCTAAAAAAATTCAACAATTAGAATAATAAGGAAGACCATGGGAGATAACAAGAAAGCTTGGGATAAGCATTTGAAGTATGCACTCTAGGCTGACAGTATTACTAAAAAATGTGCCACTCGTAAGATTTCGTTTGAGCTTTGTTTATGGTTTGGATGTAATCTTGTTGGTAAACATGAGGTTGCTAGTCTACAGGATGTTGGAACAATCCACCATTAACAAAGACGCATTACAACAACATACTAACCATTTAGTATAGTTGGATGAAGAGAGGCATGCGATACATGCCCATTTTCAGAGTATCAGGGACATTAAAAAGATATTTGATTGCAAAGCTAAAGGGAAAGCATTCAAAGTTCATGATCTAGTATTGTGATGGGACAAAAGAAATAAAGTACCAAGAAACCATGGCAAGTTCGATAGTATTTGGCTGGGTTTGTTTCACATTAGGACTGTGATAAGACCAAACACTTTTTCCGCTGGCTGATTTGGATAGAAATGTGGAACCATTGCCTGTAAATGGGCAACAATTGAAGCATTATTTTGAATATAAAAAAAAGAAGAAAAAAAGAGAAGGAAATTTCAATAATTAGGGTTTTGGGCATTGTTCGTCAGTTTATGTGGTCCCATTTTTCCACTTTTGCATTTTCTAGTCAATAGGAGTTACGCTTTTGCAAGATATTTACTTATGTTCTAGAAGTATTTCTTATGTTGGATCCCTTACAATAGTGCCTTTTCATATATTTTAGTTTGAGTCTAGTTGCATAAAATAAAACATTTGAGAGGTGTAGTTTTTGTACTTCGGTCATGATGTATTGATATTTTTGGCTAAGTCCAGATCGAAGGTCTTGTTAACCATTACCATGATTGATTGAGTCTACTAGGATGGGCAGTTCAAAGAGGCTTTAGGAGTTTTAATGAGTCATCTTATGGGTCGCCTCTTCGTTGATCTTTGTCGAGTCATACTTTGTGAGTTTGTCACCTCCCATCCAACATTAAGGGACATGACGCCAATTGTTTTATGGTAGTTTATCTTGCTTCATGCTAGGGGAAAGACTACATTATTCTCTCTCTTAACAGATTGTTCCTAATCGACTTCGACAAAATTATTTGAGGGATGATCTAGGAGCTTGAGCACTTTAGTGGTTGTTAGCCTCATTAGCAGTGATTTCACATCCCACAAAGCTAATCACCATTGGGCTATGATTGGATGATCCTTGCCATTGTTCGACTTTAGATCATTCACTCATAGGTGGAAACATGTGTTTGTACCTTGGGGCTTGTTAGCCTTATCGGTGGGTACCATTGCACCTAGCAGATGTCTCCATCATTGGCATTTGTCTAGGTGACTTTATCCTATATGTCAACTTTAGTAGATTTTCCATAACGAATTTACATGATGCATGGGATGCAAGTAGCAATTTTTGTTCAACCATGCATGGGTAAGACCTTTGTTCAGTTGATCCGCCGAGGCACCATACAATACTTTTTAGCCAAGTTACCGAATGGGTAGGAATTGATTTATTTACATATTCTCCTACGATTTATTCATATGGCACTTCATGATCAAAGATGTTGAGGTTCTCAGTGTCCTTAGTGAGACATCGTCCCCTTGGGTCGCCTTTGTTAACCCCAAAATTTGCTTCCTATAAATTTAAAGGGTTAAAGGCCATTTTGCATTATCTCGTTGTTGATTAGTAATGGATTTCAGGCAATGGTATATGAGCTAGGGTTTGGTTGCATTACAAAGTGAAAGTTCTAGGCACAAGGTCATCTGATTGATCTTATTCCCATTTTGGAGATAAGCTGCACAAAATTTGGTCATGATAGATTATTTTAGGCATTTTGAGGTACACGTGTTTGCATGTCAATGTTGAGTGCACCTTTGGATTCCTCTTAAGCAATTGAGCCCGATGACTATAATATCAGGGGGTATCTAAAGAATTTCTATTTTGAGCAGCTGCTAGACATGAGTGACATGTGGCATCCCCAGATTGTGACATGTTGGTACCTTCATACAGTGGCACGAGGCCTCTTTGGCATCTTGAGGTGTGCACATGTGTTAATGTGATTAGAACACATGCATGAAGTTAAATTGAGAGAACTGGAGCACATGCCTTAGTTAAAAGAGTAGTTGGCTGTTGGTGACAGTCTCAGGAAAGATTCTCTCAATTAACTAAGCCTCATGGCTAGTTGACTAAAGCATGCACACTTAACTCATCCACCTTTCTGTGTTAGGCCGTCTTCCCCTCTCATGTGAGTTTTATCTCTCTGATATCTCGCCTTATCACTCCATTTCTCGCCACCTCACTCCTGACAAATCCTCCTAACTAAGTTCAACCTCACTTCTCATTCAAGTTCAATCTCCATTAGTTCCACTTAAACTCACTCCCTCACTCATATTCATTTTCACTCCACTCCACTCAACAACCAATTAAACCATATCACCCACTTTTTTGGGATTTGTATGGGGTAAGGGAAGATATATTTGACACCTGGCCACTTGTACGCGTGGATCATCACTTTTTTCTCTAGTGCAATTTGGATCAACCAAGAGTTTGCATATGTGAGGACTCTTGTCTTCTTCTATGGCTTGGTTTACCTAGAATGTATCACTAAGCGCTGATAAAAGAGAAAGGAAGGGTCATTTTAAAGTGCGTGAGGATTTTTGTGAGCAGAACACAACAACAGCCTGCAATATCATTCTCCATTCTCTCATTTCTAACAAGTTTCTCATCCAGCAGTGATTTGATCAGCAGATTCATTTTGTGTTTGGTCCCTGCAGTGCAAACATCTCTTTGATTATTCATTAATCCAAATTAAAGTCGTCTTATGCTTGATTCTCAGCATCTATATCTTGTTAATTTCTGATTTTTATTTGTAGACTTGCAACACTATTTTTGCCCTGTATTTTGACTAATGTTTAATCATCTATAGATGCATCTTTTTCATAGTCATTTCCACTTCTAACAATTCTGTTTTAAAGGAAAATTCTACCAATAGATTTCTTGCAATTCCATTTTCTTTTGGCAGTTTAGTGGCTGTCAAAAGAATGTTTTATGTTGCTATTCACAATATTTTAAGTGTGCATATTTGCAAGGATAATGTACTAAAAAAACTAGGGACAACTCCTATTATTGGCATGCACCATTGCAAAAGGAGAGGAGACTTTGTAGTGACCAATGAAGGTTGATTTCTTCTAAAGTTTGCATAATGAATTTCATCACTTGAAGTAATTTTGTATCATTTTTAGGTGCAAACTCCACCTAAACGTAAAGGCTGATTCCCTCCACTATGCTCAACCGTTGGAGTTTCCTGTTCCCTGTTTGCTATCATTGTCTTGTCACTTACCATTGCACGAATAGGTTGGTTGTTTAGCCTATACAAGTTGCCCTCTCTAACTCTAATGATGTGGCCATTATCAAAGCCAGATCACATGGATCTGATCAGTGTCTGTCCATCTCGGAATGCTACCATAAACCCCTTATTCTCTATAATAGAAATTGAGAGCAAACTTCTCTTGAGTTTTGGCATCGATGGCACGTCTTTCACTGGCAACACGCCCTTTGACTCAAGTTGGAATATGACTATCCCAACTCCCTTCATTGCATGTTTGGTATCAACACGAAACTCCACATGCATCTCTAAGTCACCACTCTGTCATGCTGTCAAAAGGCTCTTGTGCTCCTGTCATATGCCGTGTGGCTCCACTATCTAATAGCCATGCACCGACTAGTATTGTGCTCGAGTAAATGCCGGAAATAAGTGTGAATTCTATCTTAAACTTCTTGGAAAACTCTTCCACCTGCACTTTTGCTGACACGACTACAACTCACTACGTTCCTTTTCTGCCTTTCCTCTTTGAAGTTTGGACACTATGAGGCATAGTGTCTTGTATTATGACATGCAAAACAATTGATGTTAGTCAAGTCCTTCTTCTTCGTTTATGAGGCTAACTCCTCACTCCTGCTCGAACCTTTTCCTTTGTTCTTCATTTCTTGACTGACAAGAGAAAGATTCTCATCATCAACCTTGTGGTAGCCTCCTGATAGATATTCCTCTCGAATCCTCTCCTGCATGAAATCATTCCACAATCTATCCCAATCAAGAAGGTTTCTCTCATGCCACGATGCCATTGATGAAAGGAGACCATGACCTCACCATGGTTTGGTGAAGCCATTTGTTGAAAGAAGTCATTGATGTCAAAGGATGTCCAAATGAAAGAGAGTTGCATATTCAAATAACATATTTCGAAATATTGTTTTTGGATTTTTGATGCCCCATTTGGATACCCTATCTTTGAAATCATTTTTACTCCATTAACCTAGCTCAAATGGAAGCATTACGTATTACGACATATGGCACTCCCTCTAACTCCTCACGGTTGATGAAAAATGTTTTTTTGAATATTCAATATACATTTTGTCAGTTGCACAAGCTAGTCTAGCCAGTGGACAAATCGATCCAGTCTAGACCTCGAATGCGCCATAAATAGGCACGAGAAAGAACATTTCAAGTCATTCGCTCAAGCAAGTTCAAATTTGTGCAAACTAGTGAAGAAAAGGAGTTATGAGGTTCATACATCATGAACCAGAAGTGAAGAGGAGTTGATTTGGAGAGACTATTTGCGAAGGATTTTTGGCACATTTTTGAAGGGTTTTTGGCTTATTTTGGAAGGATTTTTCGCAAACCTTTTGAAGGTTTCTGGTTGTGGTTAGAAGTTTGATTGTAGATTAGTGTAAAGGGCCAAATTCCAATGTGGAAGGTTGAA
Organism: Pinus tabuliformis; assembly: GCA_031772625.1. NCBI lineage: Eukaryota > Viridiplantae > Streptophyta > Pinopsida > Pinales > Pinaceae > Pinus > Pinus tabuliformis. Next base: position 609,933,467 of record CM062806.1, on the reverse strand, counting down.
TTTCAAGCCTGTCCTAAAAGTTGTGACCTGCCCCTATTGAGGCTGAATTTTAGGACCGAAGTTTTGGTATGAAGAAGGTCAAACTCAGGCCTATTTTGAGGGGTAAATCATGGTGTGTTGGAAGACGAGTTTTAGGTCTATTTTGAAGATCTAACATTGTTCTTTGGTTAGGAGGTTGAGTTCTAAAGGTTGAGTTTTGCTGATAAGGAGGCCAAGTGCCTATGTGAAGGACAAAGGAGCAACTACCAGAAGGACAAACTTTCTTTAGCTAATATTGATTCTTGTACAAGCTTTGCTGTTGATAAATAAAGGAGTTGGTGCTTTCATTCAGTGGTGCCGATAAATCAGGGAGTTGGTGCTGATAAATTTGAATGTACTCTCTCTCTCTCTCGCTCTCTCTCTCTCTCTCTCTCTCTCTCTATATATATATATATATATATTAAGAAAAACATTTCGTGGTTTCCAGGTAAAAATATCTATGTTACGTATATTTATATGCTTTTCTTTATACCTATGGATTCATTTACAAGCTTTTGAAGTTATTTTTTTTTAATATTGATTCACACCCCCTTAGTATCGCTGAATATTCCAGCACCATTCAGGGTTGTCCTTAACATCTCTTCATCCATCACGGCCTCCCCAACTGCAACCAACTTATCCCAAACCTGTGTGATCTTGGTGAGATAAGAGGTCATTTAATTTGATTTGGTCATGTGGGTGTTTTAGAGCTTTTCTTTCAACACCACCTTCTTATTGGTATTATCACTCTGGTATAACTTCATCAGAGCCTCCCACACCCCCTTGTCGTATTCTTCTTAGAGAGGTGAGGAATCACACGATCCTTGACCGCATCCAAGATAAACCTTGTTGCTTTTCACATCCTTTTGATTGTGGATGACCAAATCTACAACATCTATAAGTGGGGTGAGTTTGGTATTATCAAACTCCCATGGACCATTCTCCATGAGAATTAGTGAAACCCTCGAATTCTAGTGAATAAGTTATAAGCACTCTTCAACCTATCCTGCAACCTCAAATTGATTATGGCCGTCTCCGAATCATAAACTTAAGTAAAAATAAATATATTGTTGCTGACATTGTCTTGTGCCCTGTCGCACCTCCTGCTGCTCATTCTTGGGAGCAACCTTTGACTGTTTATTGGTGGATGCTTAATTGTAGCCTTGACACTTGGGTCCTGCAGCTCGGGTCTTCCTTGCTAGCGACTATCTTTTCTACTCCACGACCTGTTGGGACTCCTGTAGTGTGACAACTCATCCTTGTGCACTCCGGCTCACTCACAGTGCTTGTTGGCGTTTGTTGGGCATTTCGTCGGTGGTTATCCTTGGCCCGTGGTGAATCCTGGTCTACTGATGCTCTTGCATGCTTGACACTACCTGCAACGATTATTCCTTGTTGATTTGTTGCATGGTGTCTTTCTTTGCCGACAAACCCTTTTGCGATTGGTCCTATTCTTTTGTGGTTTCGTCCAACCATCTCCTGCAACTAGCACCTACTGTCTACAACCTTTGCGGTATCTGGCAACCACAATTTCCTGGATGGCTAGACGACTGTTGGTTCAAACCTTCATGCGGCTCCTTTCTCTTGTTTGTGTTGAGCTTGGTCCTCGACCTCATGGCACTCTGCGTCTAATGACTCTAGATCCTCTACCTGCTAGTCGCTACTACTATGGTTTGATCTGCCACTGGGCTGTCGGAGCTGCTTGCTGGTTTTCGTCCATAATTTTTTTTAATTGTTAAACTTTTCACTCAACTTGTCGTTGTCCCACCATACTACATATGATCAACTTGGAAACAACAAATAAAACTTTCTTTACTGCCACATATGGTTGCAGATGAACTTGGCCCCTGCAATGCTTGTAGGAACTTGGCATCATGATTATGAGATTAGTTTCTCATATTTCTTGCTCTGATACCATGTTAAATTTTTGAACCCAACTACTTGGCAATTAGTTCCTAGCAGATTGATCACATATCTATTGATTAAAGCACAACTGGGTTCTTAACATAAAACAAAAAATTAGTATTCAGCAAAAGCACATTAAATTAACCAATCTCACACATGCTTGCACACAAATCTCTGCCCAACCAAATCAGTTCTTCATTAATAACTCCAAACCTAATTGGGCTCCCTTACTGTGAAAATGACCTAGACTGAAGAAAATACATACAACAATTTGGATATGATCTAGTTGGTCAAGCCCTAGACTTCGCTGATGTGGATCTGCGTGTTGCCCTCTTTGCAGGTTCGTTGAACCCAACACACTTAGGAGAATTCCTTCTCCACCCACCACTGAGATGCCTCTCTCAATGCCTTTAGTCTGTGTGTGTTGTCTCTTCTCCCTTGGCCTAGCCCTTCTTTTATAAGCTTGAGTTATGACTGAATCCACAACCCTAATCTCCAAGGTGATTGATCACTGTGATTAGATATTTCCTCACTTGAGATCGATGGTTGAGATTCATCTAATTTACTAATGCAAATGACATTTGCATTAGATTAGGTTAACTCGCTTTATCCTTTTAAAAGAAACTACTTTAATTATTAAAGTAATTACTAAGGTTCACGGGTCCATTAGGAGACTTCTGCACGCCTAACCACTGAAGCATGTGTAGATGTATTGTAGCGACAAACATCAACAATATCCCCACCATGGATGTGACTAGTAAACATTTATTTAAGGTCTCAGTCCTTTCAAAACATGGTATAGCAAAAGATTGGTTAGGTTAGACTGGAATAGTCACTCAAAAGTTGGTTTCAAATGGTATTTTATTGCCTTTGAATAGTTCATACTGAGAAAATGTAGACATCTTTAACAGATTTTGGGAAAAAGCCTTCGTTGTGTATATCCTATGCAGTGGAGCACGACCCTTGTAAGACCCTTAGAGAGTCGCAAGTCTTGACGAGTCATATGCGGAAACAGGTTTGAAAGATAGAACCCCCACATAAAACCCCCTTACCTGTGCTCACTCGCATAAGACCCACTTTGACCCGACTCGCACAGACCTGTATAAAACCTCCCTCCCTCTCATTTCTCATTCACTTGTCGTTTGACTCATTTCTAATTGTCATTCATTGAGTGTCGAGTCTTCGCTGAAGGAGTTGAGTGACTCCATTGCACAGTGAAGGAGTTCTTGCAGGAGGCTAAAGGAGGCTTCATCAGACCCAACTTCATCACCACCAGGTAGGCTTCATGAGGTTTGATTCTTTGTTTCATTTTTTTTTTTGTTAATTCTGTTTTCATTTTAATTTTTTTTGTTTCAATTTTTATTTTTTTTGAGTTTGAGCCTTGAGGCCCTTGTTGAATGGTGTTGTCATTGACACCAACATTAGTGATTGAACGCTCTTAATATTTGTTTAGATTGCATCAGTTAGAATCTCCAAAAGAAGAATCCTTGGAAAACCCTAGAAGCCCCACACTTGTTTGAATTTTTGAGGAGATTAGTCGGGTTGCTCCTAAGATCACCATCATTGGATGCTCCTTGATGAGCTGATTCCGACGGTATGTGGCACACCGCGAGAGCCCTCACAGTTTGAGAGATATGCTTGTTTGAGGATGAAGCACCCACCTTGTGGTCAAATGCCCCAAACAATGGATGATGTGGCAGTTTATCATTGGCCAAAGATCTTCTCTAAAAATTAAATTAAGTAGTGTTATGGCACAAGGATGTTTGTGGAGGGTTTCAAAATTTATTTTGAAATTACAAGTACATGAGGGGTTTTGACACCAAATAGAAAGCTAAATCTAGATCCTAAAAGGCAGACGACCTCATCTTTTTGCTCTAGTCAGCTGCCCAAATTTGTGTCCTTCAAAAACTATAAAAAGACACCTTATCTCACCTCTATGGTTTGCAATTAAACACACATTATTTGAAGTAATCTTGCTCTGAAATTTGTCTTCAGCCTTGTGGAGAAGAGTCAAATCCTAAGAGAGGCTCGAATCATTTTTTGATCTCTGAGGAATAACGTTCAACTTTGGTGAGGGTTTATGGTCATGGTTTGGGATTAATTGGAGATCTATTTTGCAGGTGAATTTGCATCGAATTAAAGGACTACATCTCACTCAAATATGCTTTGAAATATTTTTATGCCTTCGGTCATCAAGATCTGAGCACAAGAAGGTTTCGTTGGGCTACTACTACAATCCTGGGCACTCACACTTCTAAATTTACTAGTTTCTGTACTATGGCTCAACCTTTTGTTGGGGCAATATTCTTGTGCAAAAAATGAGCAAGTTCGAAGCCACAAACAACAATGAATTCTTTCAATAACCATGACACTTGTAGCTATTGCTATTCCCTTTGTGAGGTGTAATTTCTGAGCTTCTTGTAGCACCATTTCTCTGTTCAAGGGTATCAAGTCTTTACGCACTAAACATGACCCGCACTCCTATTAGAAACTCTGATCCATAACTCAAGCAGATTGCTCCAAGTATGAAAGCAACGATTGGTTTCCATCCGATCCATTGAGACTTGTTTCAAGGTTGGGATGATTGAGAACAACATGTGCAATACATACAACCCTATTACAAGTAAAACCTTCAGCCTATGGTTCTGTATTTATTGAAATTTGAAGGACTAATGCAATTGGGAACTCGTCATTTAAAACCTATTTGCTTACTTCTACCTGATCTGAACAACATACCATAAGTGCGGATTACATACTTTGCCGCCCTTTCTGGAGCTTGCAAGACCATTCATGGTATCTTGAAACTATACATAGTTTTGAAATCGTGTCACAATTTGGCACAAATATGGTCACTCTCACGGATGGAGTCTTGACGACATATTTTGAAACGTTGACAATTGTTGCAGAATTTTTATACACATAGATTAACTGAATGGATTCCTTGTGCAGGGCAGTGAAGAATCATGAACTAATACACACTTGTTTGAACTTTGTATGTATTGCTTGTATCAAGGGTGTATAGAGAACTGTGATTGCAACTCATATATATAGCTATCACATTGTCAACTTGTGTTGTGCCTAACTAGATTGGAGTACTCGCTGTCTGAAGTATACTACCATAATTTGATATGCTGAGTAATTTTTGAATGAAGTGTCATATTGCTACTATTTTTGTATGTACTGTTGTTGTCTGTGCAACGTTGTGAACAATATACGGCTGGAGTTTTGTATGTGATGCGTGAGCCATGGTTTAGCAGTTAAGTCTGGTGCATCCTTCAGGTTGGAGCCTATAAACTAGGGATTGGCGTGTCCTTCCAGTTGCAGGTAGTAAACAAGGGCATTGGAGCATTCTTCAGGTTGGAGCACCAGGGATCTGGAGCCTTCTTCAGTTGGAACTGAAAATATTGATGTAAATTTTATTGAAGACAAATATTGAGAAGCGTTCAGTGGTTTTTCTCTCGGAAAGGTTTCCACCTAAAAATGTTGTCTACTGTCTTGATGTTTGTGCATTGTTGAATGGTGTTGTTTATTGATGTACTATTAATGGTAATATAAATATAATGTTGTGTGATGTTAAAATAACTAATTAAAGAGCAATACTGATTCACTCCTCTCTCAATATTTCCAACAACCCTGCCGTTGAGTTTCTCAGCCACATGTTGGCCCTGTGCATGAATTCTGTTTTATATGTTTGGCGTTGCAAAGTGATAATCTCTGTTGTTATTTTTTGCAACTCATTGGTGGATAGATTATGGCTCTGAAGCACCATAGTTACAAGAATTCACCATCAAAGTTTTGAGTCAGCCTCGCAGCGCTTCTGCTTGTGAGCGCAAATGGTCATTATTTGAGCACATCCACAACAAAAAGAGAAACATGTTTGAGCATGAGAGGTTGGAGAAGTTGGTTTTCATCTACTATAACCTTCAAATGCTCACAAAAGTTAAAACAACTACAACTAAAGGATCTAGATCCCATTTTATTGGATAGTACTGATTTAGAGTCTTATTGGGTTGTGGAGGAGTCCCGTGATTTGAGTTGGCTTGATAAAGAGACTGAGGATCTTTCTAGTTTGCCATCTCAAATAGAAAGTCCAAATACACCTGCCTCACAGTTGCTTTAGCCTTCAGATTTTGGCACTAGCTCGTCGAGGGCTTATTCTAGGTGTAGTCGTGCATGAGACTCAAGATTGTTATGAGACTACGATTTATCATTTATAACATACGTATTTGAATTTTGAACTTGCTGCCATTTTTTATTTTGATTATGGAAACATGATTCCTTTTCTTATTTACTATCTAAATTTTTTTCTTACAAAAATCGAATATGTTATGTTGTACTATCATAGCTATGAGATGGTGTTAATTTTAGATAGCAATGGTATGTTCTATGCTTTAGCACAATTTACTTCAATGTTCCTTGTCAACCCAATGACAGTTTCCAATTATATTCATTAGCAATCACATTAACTTAAACACATTGATAGTAAATGCAGATAGATCATAAAAACATGTGTAGAAGACAAGCCAAGACAAGAGGACACAAGATGTGGTAGATGCCAGGGACAAACCCCAATGTGGGGAAACCCTTGATCAAATCTTCTTATTATTCTTCAATAGTTCAAAACAGAGAGAGAGAGTACAAATATCAAATTAACTTGCCCAAAATAGTCTTGTCAAATTAATAGTCAACTGCAACCCTAACCAGAAAGTCAACAATGGTCAAAGTAGCTCGAAAATGTCCTCCAAGCAGCTCGGTCAACAACAGATAAATTCTGCCTTCCAAGAGGGTCAAAGTCAACCCAAAAATAGTTTGGTCAACCCAGTAAAACATTGTTGTAATTTCCGCAGTCAAACGCTGAAGTCAAACTATCCCAATCACCTGGAAAACCGTGCCAATCAATGCGGCCTTCAAAAATCGAAATTCTGCCCTTAAGATCGAAGTCAACACTGGTCAAAATGACCCAAGTCAACGTTGGTCAACATTGTCTTGTTTCTTGAAATTTTCAGCCTGCAAAACAGTCCTGAAATTCGTCCTACTTTCACACATGCGAAGTAGGGAAGGATGCTTCCAAGCTGTACGGACCAATCAAGAGAGGAGAGAGAGAGATAAGTGATGAGATGACATGTCCAAATGAGAGATAGGTCACTCCTGTTTATACACTTCGTTGAGGGTGAGGAGACACATGTATTGGGCTTCATGAGCCTACAGTTCACTGAGGTCGACCTTGACAATTTGTGCATGAAAGAGAATAAATTCAAAATTCCATTTCTGCTTGTTAGAATGACATGATCTTTATATCAAAACTGGACCTCTCAAAAAGAGGAACCCAATGCAATAATCTTCTCCATCATATGAGCTGTCCTAAGGTGGAATTTGGCCCTAGTTGCCAATTTTAACACTCCCTCTCAAGTAGGGAGAATTCCACCTGCGAATCCATTTGTCATCGTCATGCCAACTTGTCATCCCGTACCATCCCTGTCATTAGTGCCCTGCTATGCTCTGCTGAACCATGAAGTAATAATGAAGAAGTGATTGAGAGTGAGTCATAAGATCATACCGCTCTCTACTGACTAAAGTTAGTCCTTGATCCCAGATCAAGTTGTTGAACACCATGCATCCTAGTCATAGAGAGTATGGAAGTACACGATGCGTCCATCGGTAGTGCTATGGTCTCTAACCATCTTTTCCCAATTCATTGGCCAGATGAAAGGTACTTCCCATGAGCCCCAGACTCTATGGGTAGGATGTGTGTCAGGGCATCAACGGGAGAAGGTGAACCACTCATCTTGCTCATATATACCATAGGAGAAGATGAACCACTCATCCTATGCATATTTCAATCGTAGGGGAAGGTTAACCACTCACCCTACATACATGTGTCTGGCTAGGGGAAGGTGAACCACTCACCCTACACACGTGTCAACCATAATGGGGTATCACAGGGGAAGGTGAACCACTCACCCTGTATCTAGCGCACCATTAGGGGAAGGTGAACCACTCACCCTATGGTCGCTATAGCTCCAAGAAGTACCCCAAGCCCCCAGGAGCTCCCAGAGGTCAGTGTCCAACTCATACAGGACCCTCATAGGAGGGTCGTTTCATGACTCCAAGTCTCTCCTGGAAGGTTAATAATTTGACCTTCCCTAAAGGCTTTGTGAGAATTTTTGCAACTTGCGCATCTGTCCTGATGTGTTGGAGCCTTATTGGTCCCAATTGTACCATATCTCGGCTAAAGTGGTACCTAATATCAATGTTCTTGGAGCGGAACACAGTATTCTATGATAGGCTAATTCCACTCTGGTTGTCGCAGAAGATCACAATGGTATCCAGCACGTGCTCAAATAGCTCACTGAAGAGCTTCCTCAACCAAACTGCTTCACAACAAACCATACTTGCAGCAATGTATTAGACCTCGACAGTGCTTAGTGCAACCGATTTTTGCTTCCTGCTCATCTAAGATATTGAAGCAGATCCCAAAGGGAAGCATCAGCTAGACATGCTCTTACGATCGACCACACTGCCAACGCAGTCAAATACCTGGCAATGTATCTCAGTACATAGTGGATTGTGCCCTGGAGATACCTCAAGAGATTCTTAGCAACAATCCAATGAATGTGATGAGGCTCAACCATAAATTGACTCAACGTGTTCACAACGAAGCATATGTTAGGATGGGAGTTGACCAAAAACATCAGAGCCCCCACAAGTTGGTGATACTCGGAAGGGTTTGCTAATCCGGGCACAACAACACTTCCAGATAACCTCTTAAGGTTGAGTTCCATTGGAGTAGTCACGAACTTGCAATCCACCATCCCACATCTCTCAAGTAGCTTCACAATGTATTTTCCTTGAGAAATGAAATCTCACCTTGCTTTTTCCAGACCTCCAACCCTAGGAAATAATGCATCAGTCCTAGGTCCTTCATCTCGAACTCGGAAGCTAACTCCCTCTTGCATTGATGAATGAGAGGGTCATCACCTGTCAGAAAGAGATCATCCACATAAAGGACTAGAATGAGAAGATTGTCCTTTTCAACCTTGAAGTATAGGTTTGGGTCAACATCGCTCCTTATAAATCCCAGCTTCATAAGATAACTATCAATCCTCTCATACCAAGCCCTAAGGGCTTGCTTCAACCCATAGAGGTATTTCTTCAACCTGCATACATGTGTCTCACGATCTTGAACCTCGAACCCCTTGAGTTGCTCCACATAAACTTCCTCTTTAAGTGAACCATTCAAGAAGGCAATTTTGACATCCATTTGGTGTAGGCTCTATCCTTGCGAGGCAGCAAGGGCTCTGATCAAATGGATGGTGGTATATCGGGAAACTCGTGCAAATATCTCATTATAGTCTACTCCTTCCTTTTGAGAGAATCCACGAGCAACAAATCTAGCCTTGAAATTTTTAGCACTCCCATCAACTCCATGTTTGATCTCGTAGAGCCATTTTGAAGTGACCACTGACTTGTCCTTGGGTTTAGGAACCACATCCCAGACATCATTCTTCATGATCGACTCATACTCCTCGTTCATCGCGTCCTTCCAAACTTGTTGCTTCATGGCTTCTTCGAATGTGCAAGGCTCATATTACAATGGTACTCATGGCAAATAAGTACCCTTAGTACGTATTCGGCTTCTTGCTTTCACGAAATGTCCCCCCTCGGTGCAATATGTTTCTCATCATATTCAAGAGTATCTTTGAGCCACAAAGGCCTTTTTCATGAAGTAGAGGGCACACTATGAGGTGGATCATTGGAACCATCAGACCTTCAACATCGAGCATCGGTTCATCAGACGAAGGGTCATCCTGCTTTTTTGCGTTAGCATTGTCATTGTCCTTCCTAGGGATAGGAAGATCTCAGATCTTTCTAAGAGTAGAATCTTCATCAAAAGTGAGATCATGACTTGATTCCACTTACCTTTGACCAGGCACATAGATTCTATATGCCTTCGAAGTTTCACTGTAGCCCATAAACGTTTCTTTCTTCCCAGATGCATCTAGTTTTTTCCTTTTCTCTTCGGCACATGAAAATATACGAGACAACCAAAAATTCTAAAATGAGAAACATCAGGTTTCTTATCGGTGAAAACTTCTTCGGGTGTCTTGAAGTCCAAAGCTTGATATGGGCATCGGTTTTGAACATACACAACGGTGTTGGCAGCTTCTCCCCATAAGAACTTCGGTAGACCTTGGTCATGAAACATGGCACGGGTGGCTTCTATGATAGTATGATACTTCCTTTTGGCAACACCATTTCGTTTAGCTTCTCTACACTAGTCTTTGAATTCATTTGAATCATATTCAGTCCCATTATCGGTCCTCAATATTTTGATCTTTTTCCTTGTTTGGTTCTCGACTAAGGCTTTGAAGGAGCGGAACCATTTGAATACTTCATCCTCCTTTAAGAAATAGATCCGTGTTTTGAGAGAGAAGTCATCCACAAAAATAACATAGTACAAATATCCACCCAAAGATGTCACGGGCAACATACCTGATAGATTAGAATGGGCCAATTGAAGAATATCGGTGGTTTGAGTTTCACATGAGGGGAATTGTCCCCTTGTATATTTTCTAGATTCACATCCCTTACTAACACCTTCATGATTTACATTGAATTTGGGCCTACCTGTGACCATCTTTCTTACATCAGGTAAGGCTTTGAAATGAAGGTGAGCAAATCTCCGGTGCCATAATTCGGATTGAAGAGAAGTATCACAAGTCATTGCTCCCAACGAACTTTCTCCAACCTGATACAGACCTTCAACCCTGACTCCAAGAGTGAATGCATCTCTTGGGTTCCTTTGCCAAACATGAACTTTCCCATCAATGAATGTCACCTTGAAATCTTTGTCTTCCATCGCAGAATAGAGACGAAGTTCTTTTTCAGATTAGGTACATACAATACTTCTTGTAAGTGGAGGGTTTGACCTTGATTTAAGTGAAGAGTAACAATCCCAATTTCTTTCACGGGATAAGTGGCATTATTCCCAAGTATAATCTCCATATTCGTCTTCATTTCAATCAAGTTTGAGAGAGCTTCTTTTTACCCAGTGAAGTGCCTTGAGGCACCACTATCAATCAACCAATGATCCAATGTATCCGAAGGAGAGGTGGTGGTGAGGGCAGAAATAAGATAAAATTATTTTTGCTTTACAACATTAACTTCTTCATACATGGAGTTTCTCGACTTCTTGGGAGGACAACCATTTCCATTTCGAGCAGCGGGAACATTCCTCTTTCCTTTGTTGTTGAAAACTTGAACCTATTGTTCGTTTGATTGCCATTGCCTTTGAAGTTATTGTTATTGTTGTCATCATCTCTTGGAGTATCCTTCTTGTGAGAACACTCTCTAGCGAAGTAGCCAAACCTATTACAATTGAAGCATCTTCCTTTTCTTCCTTCTTTGAATCCCGACTTGAACTCTTGACCTTGATTTTTTGGATCAGCATTGTTCTTCCTCTTATAATGAGCAGAGAAGGTGGTAGGATTGTTTCCATTTGAGGGCTTGTCTCTTCCCATCATCCTTATTTCTTCTTGAGTGCATCTAGCCAATAATTCATCAAATCCCGGAATCGTATCATTGTTGAAGATGGTAGTGTTGTAAGGCCTCCAAGTGCAATAAGAGTAAGCTCCCTGTCACCAATGACTTCTCCAATAAATAGGAGATCATTCTTGATCTCAATAATCCTCATGAAGTAGGATTCCTGATGTCTTTCAACTGGTTCTTGAGAAAGAGAACTTGATTTGCATTATTTACTTCGAACATCCCAACCAACTTGTCCTACATCTCCTTAGATGTTTCCAAATTAGAAATATACGCAACCAAAGGCTTGTGAATAGAATCAACAATAATTTTCTTAGCTTTAACCTCACCTTTCTTGTACTTGGTTTGTGTAGCAATGGATGCATTTGAAGGAGGCTCCACTACTCTTCCTTTGATACAGTCCATGGTATCATTTTCTTCCAATGTCAAATCTAGAGACATCTTCCATGCATGATAGTCGGATTTGTCCTTAAGCTTGTCCTCGGATTTGAAGTAAGATGTAGTCATCATTGGGACTAGTTCCAAGTCCTTGTCTAACATCTTCCATTAGTGATTGATTTGCTTCACTCTTGCTTGGGCTTTATCTTCACTTGAGCTTTGATTCCATGTTAATATTAGATAACAATGGTATGTTCTATGCTTTAGCACAATTTACTTCAATGTTCCTTATCAGCCCAATAACAATTTCCAATTAATTTCAGCAGCAATCACATTAATTTAAATACATTGATAGTAAATGCAGATAGAACATAAAAACATGTGCAAAAGACAAGCCAAGACAAGAGGACACAAGATGTGGCAGATGACAGGGACAAACCCAAATGTGGGGAAACCCTTTGTTCAAATCTTCTTATTATTCTTCAATAGTTCAACAGAGAGAGAGTACAAATATCAAATTATCTTGCCCAAAATAGTCCTGTCGAATCAGCAGTCCACTGCAACCCTAACTAGAAAATCAACGGTGGTCAAAGTAGCTCCAAAATGTCCTCCAAGTAGTTCGGTCAATGACAGATAAATTTGGCCTTCCAAGGGGGTCAAAGTTAACCCAAAAACAGTTTGGTCAACCCAGTCAAACACTGTTGTAATTTCTGCAGTCAAAGGCTGAAGTCAATGCTGAAGCCAAACCAGTCAAATTGTTCCAATCACCTCGAAAACTGTGCCAATCAATGCGGCCTTCAACAATCGAAATTCTGCCCTTAAGATCAAAGTCAACGCTGGTCAAAATCACCCAAGTCAGCGCTGTCCTATTTCCTGAAATTTTCAGCCTCCAAAACAATCTTGAAATTCGTCCTCCTTTAACATGTGCGAAGCAGGGAAAGCTGCTTCCACGCTGTACAGACCAATCAAGAGAGGAGAGAGAAAGATATGTGATGTCCAAATGAGAGAGAGGTCACTCGTATTTATGCACTTCGTTGAGGGTGAGGAGACACATGTATTGGGCTTCAGGAGCCTACATTTGACTGAGGCCGACCTTGATAGTTTGAGCATAAGAGAAAGTAAATTCAAAATTCCATTTCTGCGTGTTAGAATGAGATGCTCTTTATATCAAAATTGGACCTCTCGAAAAGAGGAATCTAATGCAATAATTGTCTCCATCATATGAGCTGTCCTAAGGTGGAATTTGACCCTAGTTGCCAATTTTAACAGATGGTGTTATGAATTATTGCATATATTGTGCTTTTGTAGCTTATAAGGATTGGGAATGTCATTAGTTTCTTTTTTGTTCTTAAAATTTTCTATATTTTAAATTTTTTATTTTATTATTATCTGTATTTTGCCGATTCTTATACGAGTCGTTCCCGATTCTTATATGAGTTGGTGAGTCAATAGCCAGACGAGTCTTATCCGAGTACGAGTCATTCAACATTGACCCTAGGCAATTAATGGACGAGCCGTGACATGATTCTTGATATTCTCATATAAGATAAGCTGCTTATCCTTGAAAGTTATAGCTTCAGCCTTATTGCTTTATTTATAATGTGACAGGCCACTGCAATATGAGCATTAGGAATATATGTATAATTTTATATTATTCCTCAAAAGAAAAAAGTACTTATTTTTTCTTCATGTTGGCCTGTGTTTATGTTCTTGGTTAGCCTGTTTCTAATTTGTGTGTGTTATTTTCAGCTCGTCAACTCTCTGTATTCTGCTGTCCCTTGGTTCTTTTATCGTGTATAGTATATACCCAAATCCTTTCTCTATGGCTTTGATACCATGTTATAGAAACACACAAGATACACATATATATACACAACAACATATATATTCCATGGTTTAGTGTTCTATAAGATAGGTGAGATGTAGTGTTATATTACAGAGAATGGACATATGTAATGTAAGTTACCTAATGTTCAATATCTAATTCCTTTTTTTAATCACATGACTTAACCTAACACTTTATCTATGACAATATTATTACTTTAATACATTGAGCATAATGAGATGTCACCCTATGGGAAACCCTATAGAATAGACTTTAGTTGAAACATAGAGGAGTTGCATGGAGGCATCCATGTACCGTACGATTGTTGTCTGGGAAATATATGATAAATTCTTTGAAAGATAAGATTCATGGATGATAGGATTTTAGGAAAGGTAAAAATTTGAAAGTTTTAAAGGCGAAAGGCCTCTGGAAACTGAAGTTTAAGTTTGAAGGTTGATATATTACTAGGAATCATGAAACGTTTAGTCCAAAGCACAGGAAGACCACAAGCTCTAACGGTTCTCCTCCGGCCCTTCTGTTTCCCATTAATTTATTTGAATTTGTTTAAGATGGATTGTGAGTGATAGGGCTGATGGGATTCTAATGTTGGTGTTGCACTAGTTTTAGATATTATCAATGTTCCACCAAGATTTCGGGACAGGGAGACGCGGGTGTGGGGAGACGCACAAGGGGGACGTGTGGGAGTGTCGAAGAATCTAGGGAAGTGCATAATTAAATTGATTCTTCATTACATGATAACAATTTGTGAAGGGTTTATACAATTAATCTTAGCTTGATGTTCCATTCATTATTAATGTGAGTGTTTACTTCATCAAACTGTTATCAAAAACAAAAGAGACAAGAACACAAATATTTAGCTTACTGCTAGGGCCAAGACCTCTCCCTCTTGGAGAGGAAAACCCATGCAAAATTCTTCTTTTAGAGATTTCATTGACAAATACCAAGACCATGACCCTTGACACAATCTGCCTCTTGAAGACCAAGACATCAATCCTCCTCCTCAAGCACTACTGAGATCATCATGATTGCTGCTGCTATACTTAGGTTACTGCTGCTATACGGGTGCGGGGAGACGCACAAGGGAGACGTGTGGGAGTACCCTCAAATTTTGAGGAAATTTAGGGGGGATGTTGGGGTATATATTTTTTCTTTTATTTTTTAATATATATATATATATATATATATATCAAATTCATATTCAATAATGAAAACATAAATACAATGATACATACATAATTGAATTAAATAATGAAATGCATTGATCCATACTCATCACCCTTACTAATACATACATAATTCATCCATAGACCACGAGATTCAATGATGAAATACTCTGATCCATATTCATCATTCATTATTCACCATTCTAAAATCTACATTGATTTAAAAATTAAATTCATCATTCATCATTCTAGATTCTAAATTGATTTAAAATTAAAATTCATCATTCATCATTCTAGATTCTAAATTGATTTAAAATTAAAATTCATCATTCATCATTCTAGAATCTAATTAGTAATTAGTACTAAGAAAAATAGACTATAATAGATACTGAAATCTGCAGACTAGCAAAATAGACTATAATAGATACTGAAATCTGAAGACTGGAATAGTAAATTTATATAACTAAACTCCAAAATAGTGGAGTGATGAGGCTAAAAGTCACTCTAAAGTGCACATCGGGCTTGGTGCTCTTGGTTAAATACTAATTCCATACCCTTTTACATGACAAAATGCAAAGGAAACATTGCAATCCTTCGAATCCTGAATTCCTGAAACACTGTTAGTCTGTTGGATTTTGAGTGAGATCTAAAATTCGACTTTCTCCATATGAAATCCAATGAGGTTGGGACCACTCTCAAACATGTTGAGTCATTTCATGGTAATGTTAAAAATTTAAGTAAAAGGATGAAAATGAAAGATAAAGGAGAATGTCACTTTTACAAAGATAAATGAGAATTTTACTTGAAAATGAAAGATAATGGAGAATGTCACTTTTACTTTAAGAATTTAACATTACCATGAATTGCATAGCATTAGTAGGGCAATATGGTCAAATACTAGGTTTCCCCTGTCATAAATCATTGTTTACAAGCAAATTTAAGGGTGGACGCATAGCCCATTTTGAGGGGGGATGCCCAGGCGAGTCCCTTTTGGGGAGTCGCGTCCCCCACACTTGGGAAACATCCCCCCTTGCGTCTCCTTTTTGGGGAGACATGGGGAAACATTTCCCCAGACGTCCCCCCGCCTTGGGTGCGTGGAGTGGGAGGGGTGCGCACACCCGACCCTGGAGGACACGTCCCTGTGGAACACTGGATATTATAGATAAAATTAAGTAGTGTGTCCCTGAATAAAAAATTTAATAAGTCTGATGGACATATTTAGGCGTGTCAGTTGTAATTAGGTTTGAGTTTTGCTGTTCTGTGCTCATACTCTATTGTGCCAATGAAGGACTCCACGGTCATTTCTGCAATATTTCTCTATGAATGGTTCTCCTAATGCTTTCTTCATTTTGTTTATGCATAGAGATTTTCTTGATTATACTTTATCGGTATACATATGAATTCATAATATTTACAGACAACATTTGTTGGATCTACATCACGCATATCCTTGTCAGCAGGGACAAGAAGGGGCGATGCCTTGAGGAGCCATTTAAAGAGGATGTACGGAAGGAATTCTTTTTGAGTGGCCCATTGCTTTTACCTACCCGTGCATCTGCTAATAGTCTCTCAGCACCAATAAAATCATCTGGAGGTGCAAATTGCAATATGATGTTTATGATTATTTTGCGGTTCTATTTCGTTCGTGCATTCTTCTATGTCCTAGATTGCATTAGAGAAAATTAGACCATAAAATGTGTAGATTGCTTTTACATAAATTGCAGTATCTTTGGGTTCTTTTTTTATTGGATTCTAATTTTGGTTTAAAATTTTCCTTTCTGGTCTTTGTTGCAGGTTTTAAGGACTACCAGGAGGAGAGGTCCAAGGCCTGCATGGTACAAAAGAAGGGCCGTTTTTCAGTTACATCAGAGGATGTGGATCTGGTGGAGGTCATTTCTCTTTTCAATGTCAATTAATTTCAAAACTTGTGACACCTGGCATGCTCGGTGATTTTCTTGTTTTTTCGATTTGTATCTGAATCTACTAAATGATACTTCTTGCAGAATGTTCCTTTATCTTCTGTTTGTCGAAGATCTTCTCAGGTTTATACAAAAATTCATCCATTATCATGTCTAAGATACTGCTAGAGGATTTGTCATCTCTTGCCAGTGGCATATCTATTTAGTCTACTTAGGATATTTTTCATTGTAACTGTCCCTTCAGAGCGCGGCACTCCGAAAATCTGCAAGTGTTGGTGACTGGCTTTATGAACAGAGACAAGCAGTATGCATCCTATCTTGCGCTTGCACCTTATATTATATTCTCTTAGCTAGACAATTAGCTTTTAGCTAGATACTTGGATCTTTAATTTGTTCTGGTTTAGCATTGCTGTATGGGTTGCTTTTGCACTCTCACTTTGTACTTAACTGAATGTACACTTTTAGTCCAATTGACCTACTTCTGTGGTCATTTATTGGATATTAATAAAACTCTCATCTATTTTATGTAATCATTTGTATTTTTCATTGCTTGCAAATTCTTTTTCTGAGGGTTTACAAATAACTTATTGAGGAGAGTTACAACCGTATGCCTAGTCTTCTATGAACCTATTGTGTTTATTGTCAATGTCAGGATTGATATCATTAAAAAACACTTTTCTAGAATTCACTTTTCACATTTCAAAATGCAGAAAGACATGTCAAATTGTCACATTTGAATTAACGGTTTGACTTAATCTGAAGCTATATTGATTTCATATTCTACATAGGCTCTATTTATCCATCAATCCCATCTATGAATGATAACCATAATACACTCTCTTAGTAAGAAAGGTTTGCAACTTGGCAGCTAGTTGTTTCTGATGTGTTTAGGTAGATTTGTGTGCTTAGAAATAAATCCGCCTTCCACATATGTTTTTGGATGCTGTCTTTAGTTCAAAGATTATATAGTTAACAAAGTGTAATGAGAACAATTGGTGTTATTATGATATTAACACGTGTAATGTCTAAAATATATATATTGAGTAAAATGACTGAATGATGATTATAATATGTTAGAAACATAATAATTAAAAATAATAATAAGTTAATTAGTTAATGAAAAGTCAATGGGTACGTACCCCTTCAGGTCGTAATCAGTCAATGCCATAAGTAGACAGTTAGGAGGCTTATTGTAACATCATCATTCTTATTCATTTTTATCAATCAATATATTTTATATTTGCAGAATTCTCTCTTTCAAGTATAAGCAGGGACTGTTTATATAACACTAGTATGAGAGGGAAATCCTTGGCTGATTTTGTCATTCAAACACCCAGCAAATTCTGTCTGTACCAATTCCATACAGTCTCTGCTGCCTGCCATTTCCGTGCACTGTCACCTACTCTGCAACTGCTGTACCATAGGCACCAATTTTGTCCAACATACTACAACACATCTTCTGCAGTACCACCATCAGCCACTATCATCCATACTTAACGTCCTACTACAACCGCTCTTCTGCTGTGCCACCATCAGCTGCTCTCATCTGTACTTCATGTATACCACCATCACTGCTGGTTATTTTCTTACACTTGTACCTTTTCCATATGCTCAGGCCTCTATTCTATCACTGCCACACACTCAGTCGCCTTCCCATCCCACTAATTTCAGTTGCACTTTTGTTTTCCTCGATCACTGCTCAGTTGTCATACTCTGTTCGTATGATCAGCTGCAAACCTTTCCACGTATGATTCCATTTATCAATGCAATGCAATTATTCATATAGCCACAACTTTACTTGTACCTTTTCATAGGTTTTATCTTTCTAGTTTTTCCACATTGGAAGGATAAGATATATAAAAGAATACTACTTCGTATATTAATAATAATAAAAAGTTTATTTATTTATTTATTTTTATTTTTATTTATTTATTTTTTAATTTTTATTTTTTTTCGGATCTTAATTTTATAAACTTTTATATATAATTATAAAAAATTAAAAAAGTGGAGTGCTGAAAGAAAAATGGCAAAGCCAAAATGGTTAGCAATGACAAATACACACAGAGGTCAATCGATGTAGAGATGAAGTCAACAATATAAGGCACTGTCTTGGTAATGTTGAGAAGGCACAAAATGAGTTAGCAGAAGGACAAAAAAAGTTAGGAGGAGGACAAAAATAGTTAATAGATAAAATCAATAAACTAATAGAAAAAAAAAAGACAAAATTGATGAGTTGCTAAAAGGATTCGAGGATTGATGGTAACAACATTAAGAATGAGAAATGATGACAAGGATGAAATGACGAGGATACTTAATTATGACGGCAAAATAATTGACCAACTAGCCGAAAAAGTAGACACATTATTTGTAGAACCCTTAGCCTATCGAAGACTAACGCAGAGTCTAGAGCCACACAGTACAAGTGATCAAGGACATCAAGAAGCACTAGAAGTATTTTTTTTAGGTATTATCAAAAAATTAGAAAAGAGTTATTGAAATATGATGGTAAGCACCATAAAGGAACCATCATCTGGGTCAACAAAATGGAAGGTATCTTTGAATCAAATCTCCTACTGGGTGAACAAGAAAAAATAATGATAGCCTCCAATAACTTAGAAGGGGAAGCTTATGATTGGTTTCTATGGTGGTCCAAAAAATGTGATGCTCATTCCTTTCATTGGCAAAGTTTCACAACTGCCTTATTAAAAAGGTTCCATGATGAAAGAGATGATGACTTGTATAACAAATTCGCGCATTTTAAGCAAAAAGGAAATGTAAATGACTATACACCAATGGAATGTTCTGGCAACAAGACAAAGCGGATTTACAGATGAGCAATTGCTAAAAATGTATATTTGTGGGTTGAAGGATTACATTTGTGAAATAAAACTACGAAACCCTAAAACTATTGAGGATACTAGACATGTGGCAAAACTGTTTGAACAACAAAAAATTCAATAGGAATATGAAAACCGATACTAGGACCTAGATAAGATAGGGGAATACAAATGCAGATATTGTGGAGACAAATGGTCGCCAATGCACAAATGCAATAACAAAAAAGTATATGCTTAGGAAGTAGAGAAGGATTCAGACACATAACAATGACTCAGAGAGAAGGAAAATATTTTTTGTAAGAGTAGAACATAGATGTGAAGACATGTCAATACGCTACCATAAATATGAAGATGGGAAGCAAATAGAAATCCATAAGCTAGATAATGAAATCACTATAGCAGACAACACAGATTTAGACCATGATGAAACATTGCAAAAAGCATCACTAGCTTCAATCTCATGTGCCCAACAAAATAGAAATGAAGAAAATGAATTTCAAAGGAACTCCAAGAGACCAAATAGAACTGTTGATTGCAAGATACGTTCCACCGCATCTTGAAAGGAGAGGATCCAATTTTCAAGAAAAAAGAGAAAGCAAACCTATAGTTCCACTTGCAACCATGACAAGGAAACCACAACCTAAGACCCTGAATCTTAGAGGAGCCATAAAATATAGAAATGTCATAGTTCTCATAGATTTTGGAAGTACACATAATTTTATAGATATTGTTGTTGCTAAACAACTAAACCTTTTCATGTGCCCCACCAAGACCTCATTGTGACAGTTGCTAATTAACAAAAGGTCAAATGAGTAGGAAAATGTCATAGAGTCTCAATTCAAATACAAGAGCTAGAACTACAAATAGGATTCCACGCTCTACTGCTCGTGAAAATGGATATGGTGCCAAGTATGGAATGGTTGATGTGATTGGGGAATTATACTACAAACCTTGAAGAAAACTTCATGGAGTTTAATTGGCAAGATCAACATTATAAATTATATGGTGTTGAAGCTTGGAGATGCAAACAATTCACAAAAAGCTTACCAACACTCAACAAAAATGATGTCAAACCCATAAAAGATGGATAAACTTCATTCTACCACAGAAACATGCTCAATTAGAGAGCCTATCTTCTATGCTTCGAGGAAAAAGCATTCCTTAAGAGGATGGCAATGTTATAACCATAATAATGTTAAACAATAATAATTTAATTAGTTAATGAAAAGTCAAAGGGTACATACCCTTTTCTTCATCACCAGTCAGTGCTATAAGTAGACCATCACATGGCTCATTGTAACATCATCATTCTTATTCATTTTTATCAATCAGTATATTCTATATTGATAGAATTATTTTGTCTTTCAAGTATAAGCAAAGACTATTTATATAACACAGTCCCTTGTGACAATGTATTTATACCATTGACTAGTCACGAGTGTGAGCCGTTATGACCCCTGGTTACGTAATAATTAATATTAGTGTTACTGCTACTACATATTTATGTTTGACAAAATTCTTCCCCCCTTCAAGGATGCTTCATCTTCGAAGCAATCTTGATTAGTGATATCAAGAAGGATTCCCTCTTCTTGGAGTGTCCTCCCAGATACTTTCCTCTTCAATTATAGAGGGTCACCCCAACTTCGATTTTTGAGTTTGAATGTTTTTAATATTTGTTTGCAATGTGGTTGTAATGCTTACAAATTGTCATGTTTTCTTTGTTAATGTAGTGTCTAGATATGTAATTACATCTTCATTGAAAATTTGATTGTTCACTTGTTACAATGGATCTAGATTGTACCATATGATATAGGGTTTTTAAGCTATATAGCTTTCATATCTTTCCTTGCCACTTGAATTGCATAAGTTTTTCTCAAAGGTTCATGGCCATAGTACTTGAGTGCATCAACCATTTTGCTTCTAACAACATTTCCATCCTAGCAAGGGGCAGAGTGTAAAACATTGTTTGTAGTTGAAAGTTCTATATTTTTATAGAATCCTTATGGGATCTTCCTAAACCTTGGACTTGTTGACCATCTGCAAGTGTTATAGTGAACTCTTTGATAAAGTATACAAAAAGGTTTGTTTTTTTGCAACATTTATGTGAAAAAGATTGTGTGCTTTTGGGATCTATCAATATTGAGAATATATATATATATATATATATATATATATATATATATATATAATGAAGACACACATGAAAGGACATGTCTAAACCTAAGGATATAACTTTAAATTAAATGGCATGTCCCACCTAGTATTTATTCGACCTCTATCATTGTAGTATTGTACAATCATATAATATCATTTCTCATACATTTATTCAATATAATATTATTCCTAAATGGATTTCTGTGTTGTATTCCAAATAGTTTGGATACTTAGCTCATGAGCCAGATTTGTTTGTCAGATTTGGTATTAGAGCTTCATTTTTGATCCTAGCCATTGACCATATGAGTTGTTAGCCATAGTAAATTTTGAAGGTTTCTCCAGCTTCTGTTGTTGACCACCAATGGCATTTGGCCATCTTTAAATTCTCAAAATTCTATTAAAGAGGATTATTCAACAATTTTGAAAAAGAAAATGAAATATTGGGGGGGGGGGGGGGGGGGGGGGGCGGGAAATAAGAAATAAGTTAGAGGAATACACTGTTGCGAAAAAATTGTTGGTCGGTATTGTTACCCACCACCTTGTGGGTGGTATCCCCAGGAGAAATTTTTCTCCATGATGAGCCTCAGCCGGCAGTCAACAACCCCTTGATGCCTCCTACTAGCTTGTTGCGCCATTTCTTTGCCACCTGAGCCAACCATGTGGTCCCTCACCCACCTGTATTGATCATATGTTTGAAGGTGGGCCTCCCGAATATAAAGGTATGTCTTGTCATTTGGTAATTGAGTACTGGGTATACTTATCATGGATACTTCTGGGTATGGATTGATGAGGGGATTTGGCAGAAAGAGTGGGCTTAATTTGTGCTCCTGTCCCCTTGATCTCTTTTGAGTTGTTACCCTTGCATCTTAGTCCCATGGGATCTCCTTTATTGACCACTTGGTTTTAGGGTAGTACTAGTTGGGAAACCTCGACTTTAGGTGTGTGGTCTCACTCCTTTGTCCGCACATATCACTTTGTATCCACTCACTATACCCCCATTCATCTTTTCTCCCACTTGGGTGCACATTCCCATTCTGGGTCCACATAGGGCTAGCCTCCCTATCCACTTGCCCCCACCTTGGTTCAGGCCTAGAATAATGTCCCAGAGGTTGAAGATGGCCGAGACAAAAATAATTAGCACGTGGGCAAAAGTCGACGCATGAGATCCACCCCATCCATGGCCATCACCCTGGTTCCATAGGCCCTAGATGAGCCTCCTCTATCATTCAGGAACCCATGATTGTCCCAACCCCTGGAGGGCAATGAACTCCCCTACCTCAAGAAGGGTAATCACTGCTATATTATACACATCATGCTCATGTCCTTTGAGCCCCATGCAGTTAACTAAAGAAAAATTCATAAAAGGCAAAAGGCATATAAAGAAGGGTGGAAAAATCAAGGCCATGGCACCTCATGTACCACGACTGTTCTCTCCTATACATTATATATCCAGGTGTGGAATTTACCTTACCTAGGTACCCCAATACCCCATTATGTGGCCCAGGGCTGCCCCTCTCATTCCCTATTCCATCTCAACTATTTGTCACTTGCCACCCCATTAGAAGGGCGTACCTTGGACATGCGATCCCCTCTAAGGGTTGAAACCACCTAATAAGCTACTTGGCTAACCCCCTTTGCAGTTTGGAGACACTAGCACATGCCAAAGACCACTATGGAAGGGCATGCCATTATGAAGTGCCCACGTTGTTATCCATGGTTTGTAAGCTCCTTTACCTGATTATTCTAATGACTGATTGTACAAGAAGCCTAGGGGACACATTGCACTTATGTAGGATTCATTGTTTTAAAAACCGGCCTAGCTAACCGGTTATTGGTCTAATCGGCCGGTTAGCAAGCCCACCGGCTGGAACTGGTGAAAAAACCCGGTTTAATAGGTTGTGTGGCGGAAAATTTGAACTAACCGGTCCTAAACCAGCCGGTTACTTGCCATGCCTATCGAGGACCCACAGTGCGACTTTTCTAAGGTAGTTTAGGGGTTTTAGAGGGAAATTAAGGGTGATTTCCCTCCAAAAACACCCTCTCCAAGCCTTTAAGGAACAAAACAAAAACGGTTAAATGATCTTGTTTTCGTGCAATAAAACCTTCGATTGAGGAGGAACCAAATGATGAACAAAGCACCTGATCTAGATCCCATTGTGTTGGACAATATTGATCCAACATCAGAATGGGTGGAGGAGACTGAAGATCCTGTGTTTGAGGCTGATTTTGATATTGACATGGCTTTAGTGGGGGATGAAGTGGATTTTTTGGCGGCATCAGAACTAGGATCAGTAGCGACATCAAGGAAAGGCAAAGAACCAATGGAAGGCACTAGTCGTGCTGGTCGACAAACTCGTGCTTCCATTAGGTCCACTTCTATTGTTATTGGTGGCATTGCTACGGAGGTTGCAGATCAAGCTGAGGCATCCTCAGACTTTGAACTAGATGATGTCTATGTAGCCCCTGATGATGATCCTGTGGCTAGTAGTGGTGATGAACTTGATGATTGATCATGTGTACAATGTAGACTTGTAGTAGGCCAATGGCCTCATAGCTTGCAACATTTTTTTTGGACTTTATAGGCCATTTAGAGCCTCATTGCTTATGTATTTTGCTATTTTGTCGATGATATGTATTGCACTCGGTGCCATTTCGATATATTCACCTTTACATGGTATATAAATGAGCAAACTTTGCATATTTTGTCTCTATTGGCTTGGAATCATGGTTTTAAATCTTAAAAATAGTTTTGTTTCATTAAAAATGAACTATTTAATGTATTTTTCTAAAACTGGTTCGTTTAGACCAAACCAGTCCCGGTTAGACCGGTTCCGGTCGGTAAACCGGTTCATTAGGTGGACCGGTCCGGTCACAGGTTCCGGTTTTAAAAACATTGGCAGGATTGCAAGTAGTTTCCATTTGGGTTTGGCTTCCCTCTATGGGACCTGAGCCCCAGAGGTCCACATTGGCACATCTAAGGTGTGCATAGACAGCCATGGTCTTCCTCAGCAGCAGAAAACACTCCACAACTCTTCATGGATGCTTAGAGACTACTAGCGATCCACTTTTGGGACGATGGTGACATGATTGATACACTATGCCCAGCAGGGCCCCATAAGAGCCCCACACTCTTGGCAAGTGTCCCAGCACTTGTACGATATCATAACGACATTCATTCCACCACCTGGACCATTGTAGAGGATCTACAGACATCTCTGATTCATATGGAGACCCATGGGGTCATTGATGTGCCTTCAGACCCATTGAGAGCACCATAGGTCTACTACTTGGAGAATAAGGGGCCACCCCCTTGTCCATCATATTTCGAGAATTTGTTCCTCAATATGGCACTTCAGGATGTTATTAAGCCTTTGGAGGGTCCTATGACATGCATACATCATTATTTCGCCCCTTATGAGGCTTGTTTTTACATTATGAGCTAGTATGGTGGGCTTGTCACCATTAGGAGTTATTATTTGCACATTATTTTATCTTTAGGTGCCCATAGACTAATTCGAACTACTTAGGAGCTAAGTCACTGGATTCGTCCTAAACCCCCTACGAATCCCGAATCCAGCGAATCCGACACGATTCGGTCCGGATTCGTGTCCAAATCATATGACACGTCGAATCCAAGGTCGTGTCACGATTTTCAAAAGCGTGTCGCGATTTTGGGCAACGTGTCTTGTTCATGGTAATGTTGACATTCTCCTTAATCTTCATTTTCATCCTTTTACTTAAATTTTTAACATTACCATGAAATGACTTAGGATGTTTGAGAGTGGTTCCGGCCTCATTGGACTTCATATGGAGAAAGTAGAATTTTAGATTTCATTCAAAATCCAGCAGACTTATCAGTTTTTCAGGATTTTAGGATTGGGGGATTGCAATGTTTCCATTGAATTTTGTCATGTATTGGGGTATGGAACTCGTATTTAATCAAGAGCACCAATCCCGCTATGTAACTTGATGTTAGTGACATTGGTTGTCGAACTCCTGTATCATGACCCTCCTAAAAATGTACGCATCACTCAAACAAAATCTTGACTTGACATGTTATGCTTGTTCTATTTATGTTAATGCTTAAAGGGTGATATTAATGACAAAGATCCCTATACAGATACAGAGGTAATGACAAAGATACCTCTGGATATTAATGCTTAGAGGGTGATATTAATGACAAAGATCCTGATTTTCCAACAAGACTAAAAAATTAGACATTTCTCGTGGTGGTAAGAGGGCCAAGCATAAGAAATAGATAATAGATTCACATGTATTTGAATTTTGTATGTACTCTGCATGCTAATAGCTATAGATGAAGATCTATGTTTGAAATCAATAAATTTGTATCATTAATTAAAATTTGTGTAAGAAATATGATAATATCTAATTTTTAGTATATATATATATATATATATGTTAATAAAATAATATATAACATGTCCTAACGTGTCCTGTTCCGGGGGGTCAGTGTGTCCGAATCCGACACCACGAATCTCGAATCCTACGTGTCTCGAATCCCTGTGTCAGGTGACTTAGCTTAGGAGGCTATATATTGATGTTAGATACATTCATTTGTATCATCACTTGATTTGGGATCTCTCTACTTAGAGAATTTTCACACTTTTTCCTTGGAGGATGTTTTTGGATATGGATGAATTTTGATGTATGGATTTGGGATATTTCTCTTATCTTGGAGCTTTGTTATGCAAACGAATTGCTGGTTGGATATACTCTAGTGTCCTGTTCCGGGGGGTCAGCGTGTCCGAACCCGACACCACGAATCTCGAATCCTACGTGTCTCGAATCCTTGTGTCAGGTGACTTAGCTTAGGAGGCTATATATTGATGTTAGATACATTCATTTGTATCATCACTTGATTTGGGATCTCTCTACTTAGAGAATTTTCACACTTTTTCCTTGGAGGATGTTTTTGGATATGGATGAATTTTGATGTTTGGATTTGGGATATTTCTCTTATCTTGGAGCTTTGTTATGCAAATGAATTGCTGGTTGGATATACTCTATAACATTGTAAGTGCTTTTTATCGTTTGTATTCTTGTTGTTGCATACTGCTAAAATTAGGGCTAGTTGCTGCATTATTGTAATGTGGCATTGAGCAATGTTTTAGTTATTAAATGTATGGTCCAATGCTATATGAATGAAATGTCCCAATGATTATTTATCTCGAGAAGCTTGCATCATTTGCTATAAACTGTAAATGCTTGAAAGTCGCTTTTCTTTTCTTACTATCTACATTGGATGAAGTTGACTTTCTAGGCCTCCTTGATCAAGAATCCAAGTTCTTACTCATTACCATCCTTGACTCCATATCCCCAACTGAATTAGGCATTGTTTCCATAAAAAGAGTGATCACATTAACCTTCTTTTCACCATTTTTCCCGAGTCTAGCCCTACTGGGTCATTTAGGGCATCAATTTCCCAGCCCAAGGAAAAATTTTGATCTTCTCTAGGCTACTGCGCTAGTCGGTCCCCTCCCTCCAAATTTGAGGCCATTTTGACAGTGGAATCTCTGGCAATTACAAGCCCTAGCTTTAGGACCGAATTTTGCCTAGGCATCCCCAAGGCTAGACACAAATAGGATCAATTCAACCTTCTGAAGTAAATATTCTTGTTTGCTCCTTTCCCCTCACCTTGTTTAGGATAGGAACATCATTGATTGCTACTTTCGATCCCCGAACCTAGGCTGTCCACTTGGCCCTGTGTGGTCCCACTCCTCAATAAAGACTATTTGTCAAAGACCATTTGGAGTCCAAGATTCTAAGGATTATAGAGTCGAGAAACTCCTTTATAAGCTTATTCTTTCTCCTTCAACCCTCCAATCCTCACCCCTTATCCCTGGTGGACCCAGTCCCTTGTTTAAAGAGCAAGCAAGTTCCATTTTTCATTCCATCCTTGGGAAAGGGTTTTCATGGTTACTTCTCACCTATCCATTGACATCTACTTTATAAAGTGATCCCTACACTATCAGGACTCCTTGTTGAAGGAAATGTAACTAGGTTTGGTCTTCATAAACTGTACTTTTGATATTTGTATTTATTCAAGAAAAGAAATATTATTTTTATAATATATATCAATAAGTATTTATTCAAGAAAAGAAATATTATTTTTATAATATATGTCAATGAGTTTCTTGCTCATTGAAATAGGTCTAGCACATGTTAAAGTGCTATAGGTGAGTCAAATGGTCAAAAGAAAATGTTGAAGACCTTAAGGGCATGTTACACCATGTATATGTTTGTATAAGAGTCAAAGAATAACCCTCCAAGCAAAGTCAAGTCTCCTCCAAGCATGTAACACCACCAAAGAAGCAATCCGAATTAATTAATCTCAATTCGGCTTGCAGTCTCCTAGTCGGCCTTCAAGTCAGCCTAAAAGGAGGGAAAATCCTCTATATATAGAGGTTATCCACTCCATTACAACGTCAAGTAAGCACCTCTGAAATCTGCGAAGAGAAGGCACAAGGAAAGGGTAGAAAAAAGCGAAGAAAGGGTCTCTAAGTGCAGCGAAGAAGAAGGGTACACAACCGAGCTCAAGAGGATGTTTTCTAGGGCATGCCGCAATCATATGTGCGAAGATAAAGAGGGTATCTCTGCTATCTTAGTGGCCCTCCACCACAGTCACACATATCTCATTGGTTGGGCTAGAAAAGTAGGACTATAAGGTCTCTCACTCACTCAAGCGAAAAAGGAAGCACACTTAGCAAAGAAGAAAGGAGGACCTCCA
This sequence comes from Pinus tabuliformis, assembly GCA_031772625.1. Classification (NCBI taxonomy): domain Eukaryota; kingdom Viridiplantae; phylum Streptophyta; class Pinopsida; order Pinales; family Pinaceae; genus Pinus; species Pinus tabuliformis. Next base: position 609,904,953 of record CM062806.1, on the reverse strand, counting down.
CACAAGAATCTTGAAGGAATCCCCTCACACGTGCAAAGAAACAATGATACACTGCTATCATATCAGACCTGCATCTACATCTCAAGGAGGGGCTTGGTTGGAGGAAGGATAAAGTGCTCTTCATATGTAAAGGAATCTACCAAAGAATAAAGAGGAATATCCCTTATAGAAGATACCTGACAAAGACTAATATCAATTGCCGGAAGAAGGACAAAGTGCTGGGAGAAGGAAGACTAAGTGCTGGGGAACAAAGTGCAGAAAGGAGGAAGGACTTGACTTGTGCTTGGAGGACATTCTAGTAAGGGGTGTAGGGTTTGGCATTGATCAATAAGAAGCTTCAATAAGAAAAATTCACTAAAGGGTTTTCCTCTCAAGAGAAGAGAGGTTTTGGCCCTAGCAGAGAGCCAACATCTTGTGTTCTTGTTCTTATGGTTTTGGTAGCAGTTTGATGAAGTACACACACATGCATTAATAAGAAGAAGAAGATTAAGCTAACAAGAAAAGCAAAAATACTTCACAAATTGTTATCTAGTCAAGAAGATTCACACTACACCTAATTGCCCTAGATTCTTCAACACTCCTCCCGTCGGTGAAAGTCTGTAAAGAGCAGTGAGACTTAGCTATGGTTACAGTGGGCTAAGCCTCCACCATTGCCCTTGACCTAGCAATTGTCCTCTTAGGAACCCCCTTTAGGTCCCCTGCTGGTTTGAGTGGTAATAGGTATCAACATAGGAAATCATACAAAAGCAAATCCTTTGGTGGGGATAAAAAAATTATATTTCATTTGTCCTAACCAAAGGGCTACATCCTCTGTTGTCAAGCCACAACCATTTCCATACTTATAAGGTCATCCACGATCTATCTACTCTTGTGAAGCGCTGTCATGACACACCTCATCTGCCGCCACTCAAACACCTTCCTGTAGTATTAATGTGTTACATTCAACCATCACTCCATATCGTTGCTGCTTGATCTGGCTGTGTTCTAAGAAATATATTGCCACATATCATTTACATCAAAACATGATTAATTTCATGTGAAATTACCATGGCTATTGAAGGTGATTTTCCATGTGTTACCTGTGCAAATTCTATCATTGCAACAACTGATTTATTTTACCTACTTATTTTGCCAATAAGTTATTTACGAGAACCCTTCAGTAAACATTAAAATAAATTCTGCTGTAGATATCACACCATAATACAGAAACAAACACATGCACAAAAATCAACACATCAACACAGATATTTTGGACAAATTTCCCCGGAGAAGCCCAATGCGGGAAAAATGGTGCAACAGAGGAGGATTTTATTATTCAGCAATTCTTTAGTACAACAGAGTGCCAAACTGGCTTACCAAACATAGAACAAATTCTCCAGCACTTCTCCCAACCTCAGCATCAGGCTAACTGGCCTCTACATAGCTCCCAGACCTATTGCGTTAGCTCCTGCCTCTCTGCATCACCCACGCAAGCCTTTTAGTGATTGCGCGGTCTGCTGCCTCTGCGTCTGCCTCTCCAACCTCTGCGCTAGTCTTTTGGTGCTGATCCCTACTATCTGTTTCGTATCCGCTCCTTCCTGCTGCTCTCCAGACCACTAGTTTGAATTTCTCAGCTAACCCCGCTCCAGAAATCAAACTGACTGGTCTCCCTCAGTGTGTTCTCGAACTTAACCTCAAGCCTCTTCTTATATTTTTCCTGTTAGTCCTTCGACGGCCGAGTTTAAATTTCTAATCAACGGCTAAGATTAGATTTGGTTTGATCCATGACTTTTGGAACCTTCTAACCCAATTTTATATTAATACCCATCAATATTTTATTTTTCCTAAGTGTAGACTTAGGAACTCCATTAAAAATATTAATTATTTTAATATCTCCCAAACTGGTTAGAAATTGCCCAAACCATTATTGGGTCTTGGAGTTCTTATGTGATTTAGCCTTTTCAACAATTTTCATGGCTAGAGCACATTCGATGCTACCCCAAATCAACACTCCCTCTTAGCGAGGACTATGCTCTAGTAATACTTCGCACTGAGCATTACTTTGACCATACGACATTAGTACTTGTGCTGATGCTAAGCCTCCCTGCCCAACATCCTCTGCACTGCTACATCTTGTACTGTTGCCCATGGCTCTATCACCGCCACTGCTACATTTGTACTGCAACTCCCTCTGCATATGTGCTGTTTCTGATTCATCTTCCCAACACTGCATCTGCATTGCAACTCCCTCTACATCCGTGCTGCTGCTGGTCGTTCTTCCCAACACTGCATATGCACTGAAAAACTCCTCATCATGTTGCATCGTGCCACTACTGACTGCTACTGCATTGCAACATCATACCCATTTCTGCTATTGAAATGGATTCTTTATCATCCCCATCTTCTCCCTGAAATAATCAAACTTGGTTCTTCCAAAGGCCTTGGTAAGGATGTCTACCACTTGTTCTCCTGTAGTAGTGTAGCTCAACTGCACAACTCCTCGTTGGACACAATCTCTGACAAAGTCACACTGGATATCAATATGCTTTGACCGATTGTGAAACACTGGATTCTCAGAGAGCTTGATGCAACTTTGATTATCACACATGATCATGGTCGCCTCCATCTTTCTTCTAAATAGGTTCACAAGCAGTTTTCTAAGGCATATGGCCTCGCACGAATCTGTGATTGCGGCCATATATTCTGCCTCTCCTGAGCTCAGAGCCATGTATTTATCTTTCCTACCACACCAGGAGGTCATTCCTGATCCAATATTGAAACAGTACCCATAGGTACTTTTCCGATCCACTGAACTTCCCGCCCAGTTTGCATTAGTAAATCCACTCAATCTAATATCCTTACACCGGGTGTGCAAGAGTCCATAATCGACTGTTCCTTGTATATATTTGAGAACATGTTTGGCTGCTCCCCAATGCGCCCTCTTTAGTTCCACCATGAACTGACTGAGCGTGTTGACAACGTAACAAATCTGTATAAGGTTGGATCAACATCCTTGTCTTCTGATGCATCAATCTTCTTCCAGTTGGTGATCATTGGAGTAGCCATGGGTCTACAGTCCTCCATCCTGAATCTCTTCAAGATTTCTATAGCATATCTCCTTTGCCGAAGGAAGATCCTCCCCTTTTGCTACCAAACTTCCAACCCTAGAAAATAATGCATTCGTCCCAAATCCTTCATAGCGAATTTCGTGGCTAGGTTCTTCTTGTAGTCCCCGATGAGCCTGGATGATCCTGTCAGGAAGAGATCATCCACATACAATACTAAGATTAGAGGCTCATTTTGTACAACTAGATAGTAGAGATTTGGATCTGCATCACTCTTCACAAATCCCATCTTCTGCAAGGAGCCATCTATTCAACCATACCATGCTATAGGTCCCTGTTTCAGCCCATACAAGATTTTCTTCAATCTGCATACATGAGACTTCTTCTCATGTGTCTCAAAGCCCTCTGGTTGTTCAATGTATACTTCTTCTATCACCCCATTTAGAAATGCCGTTTTGACATCCATTTGATGAATCTCCCACCCCATCTGTGCTGCAAGAGATATCACAGTTCTAATAGATGTATACCTGGCTACCGGGGGGGAGTTCTCTTCGTAGTCAATTCCTTCCTTCTGAGCATACCCCTTAGCCACAAACCTAGATTTGTATTTCTCAACATTGCCGTCTGCAACGTATTTAATCTTGTAAATCCATATTGAACCTACCACTGATCTGTCTTGAGGCCTTCGCGCTACCTCCCAGACATCATTCACCATTATGGAGTTGTACTCCTCTACCATTGCATCCAACCAAGTCTGATGTTGAGTTGCATCTTGAAAACTGGCAGGCTCCCCATCCTGAGCTACTAATGCTTGATATCTATCTGGCTGTTTTCACTCCCTCTTATTGTTCCTTGGCGCACCGATGAAGTCCTCTGCATCTCGCAAAATCTGACGAAGTTCCCTGCTTGTTCTTCCTTTGCTAGCAGGTGCTTCTGTTAGCTCCTCCTCACCCTGTGATTCTTCCTGATTCGAGGAAGAATTCTTTACTTTCGTTGGTTGAAGAGGTTTGACCAATGACTCCTCTTTTCACTGCTCCTTAGAAGGCTTTTCTCGAGATTTTCTGAAAGCCCTGTCCTCCATGAACTTCATATCACGTCGAACTACTACCTTACTACTACCTAGAAGATAGATTTTGTATGCTTTAGCGTTCTCGCTATATCCCACTAGATATCCTTTCTCTGTAGTTTGATCCAGCGTCTTTCTCTTTTCCTCGGGCATGCGACAATATGCTAGCTCCCAAATATCCTGAAATGACTGACTTTAAGCATCTTCCCTGTGAGGACTTTCTCTGGAGTAATATTGCCCAATGCTCGATGAGGAGTTCTATTCTGAACATAGACTGCTGTGTTGCATGCTTCTGCCCACTGGAATATTGGAATATCCTGATCATGCATCATGGCCGTAGCTGCTTCTACAATAGTCTCGTTCTTCCTTTTTGCTACTTCATTCTGCTCTGAATTGTAAAGAGCTGTCCACTCTCTTCTGATGCCCTCCTTAGCGCAAAAATCAGTGAAATCCTTATCGACATACTCTCCACCGTCATCTGAGCACAAAACTTTTATTTTCTTCCCAGTCAGATTCTCCACCAGAACCTTGAACTCATTGAATCGACAGAAAACCTCGTACTTGGTTTTTAGAAAATAAATCCAAGCTTTCCTTCAGTGGTCATCAATGAAGGTGAGGAAGTACTCGACACCACTAAGAGCTTTAGTGGACATAAGTCCGTAGATATTAGAGCGTATCAATCGTAGTACACTCTTAGCCTTGTTCTTCTAAGAAATGCTGCTTTAGCATACTTTTCCAGAGCACATTCTCTGCATACACCATCTCGTTCCATACTAAGATTTGGAACTCCTGTTATAGTGTTTCTGAAAATTCTCAGAGCCCCATGGTGCAAATGTCCCATTCTTCTGTGCCATAGTTTGTTCAAATCCTTGTCTCCATGATTGCCTATTAGTGCCATTAGTGATTCTAGTTGTAGTCTGTACAACCTGTTACTTTTGATCTCGATATGCGCTTTCTTTTTCCAGCTTGGGTGTTTGACGTATACTTTCTCCCTGATGAAGAAAATGTCATAGCCTTTGCCTTGAAGTTGCGACACGGATAGTAAATTCATCCCCAATCCTGGTACATGCAACACATTGGTAGCACGGAACCGTTCTTCTGTTTTTGTTTGAAAAACTATGGCACCCCTCCCTACTGGAGTACACTTTGCCTTGTTCCCCATGGTGATCTGGAAGTTCATTCTCTCCTCCTGATAATCTGAGAAACATTCCTGGATTCCCGTCATAAGCAAAGAGGCTCCACTGTCTATATACCATACCTTTGATGATGCAGAGCTAGTCACACAAACCACTTCTTCTTCTAGCTTGGAAGCCAACATAGAGAAATCGAAGTTACTATCTCTTGTGCAATTTTTTGAAAAGTTGTGCGCGTCTACTGACGTAGATGCCTCTGCATCATGGTCTCGACCCATAATTGATTTTCCCTTCCTATCTCTGATTACTTGCTCTGATACCATGTGCAAATTCTATCACTGCAACTACTGATTTATTTTACCTACTTATTTTGCCAATAAGTTATTTATGAAAACCTTCAGTAAACATTAAAATAAATTCTGCTGCAGATATCACAACATAATATAGAAACAAACACATGCACAAGAATCAACACATCAACACAAATATTTTGGACAAATGTCCCCTGAAAAACCCTATGCGGGAAAATCGGTGCAGCAGAGGAGGATTTTATTATTCAACAATTCTTAAGTACAACAGGGTGCTAAACTGGCTTACCCAACATAGAACAAATTCTCTAGCACTTCTCCCAACCTCAGCGTCAGGCTAACTGGCCTCTATACAACTCCCAAACCTACTGCGTCAGCTCCTGCCTCTTTGCGTCAACAATGGGCCTCTCTGCGTCACCCATGTAGGCCTTCCAATGATTGCGCAGTCTGCTGCCTCTGCGTCTACATCTCCAACCTCTGTGCTGGTCTTTTGGGGTTGATCCCTACTCTCTGTTCCGTACCTGCTGCCTCCTACTACTCTCGAGACCACTAGTTTGAATTTCTCAGCTAAGCTCGCTCCAGAAATCGAACTGACTGGTCTCGCTCAGTGTGTTCTCCAACTGACCTCCAAGCCTCTTCTTATACTTTTCTTGTTGGTCCTTCAACAACCGAGATTAAATCTCTAATCAACGGCTAAGATTAGATTTGGCTTGATCCATGACTTTTGGAACCTTCTAACCCAATTTTATATTAATACCCATCAATATTTTATTTTTCTAAGTTTAGACTTAGGAACTCCATTAAAAATATTAATTATTTTAATATCTTCCAAACCGGTTAGAATCTGCGCAAACCGTTTCTGGGTCTTGGAGATCTCATGTGCTTTAGCCTCCCCACCAATTTTCATGGCTAGAGCACATCCGATGCTACCCCAAATCAACACTACCAACAACTACCTTGTTGATGGCATGATGCATTGATTCATTTTCCCATTCATCATGATTCCTGGTGTCAAAGAAAATGATTTGCTAGAGTCCTATCGATCTGCAAAGGGTTTGAGGTTATTGTTAATTTGAAATATCAAATTTGTGTTTTAACCTATGTTGCATGAGTTTCTGGAACATGGGAACGTTGGGAACTTGGGTATAGGTGTCGGGAACGGCTAGAGGTTTCCCCAAAATTTACAGGAAATAGCTAATCGGGAGTGGTAATATATATATATATATATATATATATATTTTAATTAAATAATTTATATAATAATTAAAATTAATATTGAATCAAAATATTCAAATATTAATATCAATTTAAATATATAATCTCTTTTATATATAAATATATTCTCTGGGTGTCTCCCTCCTTGAGTCTATCCCTTTCATATGTATAAAATATTAAAATGTAAGTTCATTATCAGTTCTCTGACACATGACCAGTGTTTGAAAAATCTGGCTTAAAAATACAAAGGAACAATTTTACATATGTTTCTCTAGTTATTCTTAAGAGGAAAAGTAAAGCAACTCTAATGTTTAAGCATTGATTGCCATATACAATATGCACACATAATCTTTTGTGATATATATACATAAATAGCGAAAGAAATACTTATCAGCATGACATCCCAGATATCGCCCTTACATCGAGGTGCGACACGCTTCTTGAACCCATCAAGATGTTGCTCTAGTTTCTCAATTAAGGATATCGGTGTTAAGGATGTCTTTGTCGTTTCTTCCTGCGAAGTTTTCAACATAGGCAGATGTTTTGTGGGAGGTTCAAGATATTTCTCTACAAGCTTTGTATTCCCCGACCCCAGGGAACATCTGAACTCCAAAAAAAATAGTGTTCAAAGCTCCCTGAACTTTCACGAGCTCCCATTGTAGCTCCCGCTGAAAAGGGAACGTTACCATACAATTCCAAAGCTCCTAGGAGCGCAAGAAGCATTGGAACGGGTTTCCCACCTCTCGGGAGCAGTTCCTGTGTAACAGAGGTTTAAACATTAAAGCCAAAGAACATTAACACAAAGGTGTTGGTTGGAGTAGAGAAGTAAGGATTCTGCTTGTCTAGGTGCCAAGGCTAGTAGAGAGATCCACGAGACAACCGCTTTAGCATAATATTAATTTATTTAACTATTTTCTAAACATAGTAAATTTAAAAATCCTAAGTTAACTTATGATTTAATCTCAACCCTTCGTCAAGATCTAATCTTAGGCATTGAGAGTGAAGGAGGGGCTTAGGTCAAAATTATAAGAGGAGATAGAGCAGGTAGCCCAGTTAGTTGAGCAGAGGCAGTGTGTTAGATCAACAAAGGGAGAGACTAGGGTTCTAGTAGATCACAAAGCTTCAACGACCAGGGAGGAGATCGAGTGAGGGCCGAGCTGCTGTTACAACCTCAACATAGTTATTCCACTCGCACGTGTGCATGGTTGAAAATGTAACTAGTACCAGTTTTCATAACTGTTGTCTAGCTCATAACATGATGCAATTAATTTGTATTTGTAAAAAGAATAAAAGAAAAATTATTGTAAAGATCAAAGAAAATTTTATTTATAAAGCACGGGTTTCATGCTCATTCTACTATGTTTATAGGTCAAAGCACCCATTTTGTTCTTTTAGGGTTGAGTCATGAGTCATTGTCAGTCATCATGTTCTAGACCTTTATTGGGCATTTTATGTCAAAGAAGAAAAAATATTTTCATGTAATTTGGTCATGTAAACCTCCTCCACCAAGTCAGCCTCAAGAATTGTCAAGTCGACCTCATTAGGGAGCTTCAACCTCTATATATAACTGTGCATTCAACCTATTGTAACACATTCAAGCAAGAAGTTCGATTTGCAGTCCAAGGAAGTGCGAAGGCAAGAAAATGAGAAGATAAAGGCTTGAAGAAGGAAGGTAAACCCTAGCGAAGGAAATGAGGTAAATTTTCTCTTGTTTCTGGTCCACATGTGTGAAGATTCTGAAGTTGCAGAAGGGCCAACAATTGCAGGTCTGCAATAGAGGTCGAAATTTTGATGCAGGAGGTCAAAATTTGTGATTGATGCAGGATTGAAGACGGTTGACTTTTGCTGACTAGAAGTAGATTTTTGTCATCTTGGAAGGACTTTCTTGAGAGGCTGACTTGGTGGATTGGAGAATGTCTTTGTCTTGGTCAAAGGGTCTTGGTTGTCTCTTTTGATTTGGTTCTTGAAGAAGAAAAAATATTTTTTGAGTTTTTCCCTAGGAGAGGAGTTTTTCCCTGGCTGAGAGCCTACATCTTGTGTCCTTGTCGTTTTGATCTTCATGCATTTATGTTTTGGTAGTTGCTTGATGATAAGAAGATAAAAGAAGACATAAAAGAAGATAATAAAAATACAAAGAAATCAGAAGTAATTATCAATATAACAAAATCTTTCTGCCTTTCTGAGTTTCTAACATGGTATCAAAGCTAAGGTGAAAAAGGAAAAAGGCAGCTTAAAGATCAATATCTCTCATCATTTTAAGGAAGGATTTAGGAGAAGTTTTCAAGATAGATTATAAGGAGAAGTGATGTCTTATCTATTGAACCTTTTGAAGATCCATCCAAGGACTCCATTTGCTAGGAGGAAGTATTGAGACTTCCTGTAGACGTCTTGAAAGGTAATAAGCTAACTTGAGGAAGAAAGCCACAAAGATATCTAGACTCCTTCGTAAGAGTAACATTGACAAGTTTACCTATGGCCTCAGCAATGAAATCTGAGAACAAACTTCAAGGAGCCTCTAACTTTAGAGCATGGAAGAAAAGGATGGACCTCATTCTTGCAAGAAATAAAGTATTGGATTTTGTACAAAGAAAATGACATTATAACCATGAGCTTAATTGTGCATGGAGTCAAGGACAACTTGATTCCCTACATATCCACACTAAATACTTCAAAGAGCATGTACGATGCTCTCTCCAAGTTAATTACTATCAAGAATATTGGACAAATGGCAAGTCTAAAGAATGAAATATGAACTGTTAAGATGATCAAAGATGATACAATATCTTCTTACTTTGTAAGGATTTGCCGTATAAGAGATGAAATACAAGCAATTGATAAAATTGTCCTAGATAAGGAGCTTGCGATTGCTGCTCTACTAGGACTACCAAAGTCTTGGAATACCTTTGCAGTTGGAATTAGTAGTTGGAAAAATACTCCCTCCTTTGAGGAAATGTGGATTGCCTGTACTCAATAAGAAGCTCATCTTGCATTAGTAGGTGGAAAGCAAGAAAATGAAGAGAATACCACCTCAAATGCCTATTTTGCTCATTTCAAGAAGAAAGGAGGAAATAAGAAGTTTAAAGGGTCAAAGAAGAATTATCATGGGAAGATTGACCTTTCTAAAATAGAATGCTATCATTGTCACAAGATGGGACACTATAAGAACCAATGTCCTGAGAATCCTAAGAACAAGAAGAGAGAAAGAGATCAAGCCACTGTTGCCACTGATGAAGCTCCACCGAAGAAGAACAAAGCTGTGGACTTTGAGGACAAAGACGTATTTTATTAAGTCTCAGGGATGTTATCCCTTGTATATCCTTTGTTTATAGCATATGTTATTACTTAAGGTCTTGTAGAGTTTCTCTTATGTTTGACTCTAGGATTAATCTTTCTTTTGATTCCTAGGGTTTATAGATCTAATATAATTTGATAGACAAGTCTTGAGTTGTTTTGGATAAGTTGAAGAAATACCTCACACAGACTAGATTGATGCAAGATCAAGAGGGAGCTTCCACCTTTTCACAAAAGATAAGTATCATGTTCTTTATTTCCTCTTCATTGTTGATTTCCTCTATATGTCTAGCTTTATTTTTGTTGCTTGATTATAATCCTTTCCCTTGTATTTTCCTTGGAAGATAGATTTGAAGGAATACTCTTAAAGAAAGGATTGTGGCTAGATTCAAAGGGAGCCTCCACAGGGAGACTAGTGAGAAGCGTTGTTGCAAAGGGAGCCTTTCAAGGTTTGTAGTAGAAGCAACTCAAGATTTGTTTATGATTATAAGGTTTGTAGCATATCTCCATCATATAAGAAGATACAATCATTTTGTCTTTAAAATTTACTTTATATTGATGGCTCTCATGTCTAGGGTTTTGCTATAGAATCATAAAGATTCTTATATTGTTAGGGTGATTGATTTCTAAATTAAAATCAATCCTTGTAGTATTATATTTTGATATTTGTTCACTTTGGTAAAACCCTTCTTTTTAAGGTTTGATGCTACTATCTAGGGTTTATGACATAAACCCTAGTAGATGTTGATATAAGATCCTAGGGCGTGGAAGGTAAACTCTAGGTGTAAATGCTTTTATGTGATTGAAACCCTAACTAGGTTTGGGTTTTGGATACCTAAGGTTTAATTTCTTTTGATAACCGTAGATGTTCTACTTGCGATAACATGATAACCCTAGTTTGGTAAAGTAAATTTCATGCTCTTGTACATAGATATTTGTGTGCTTGGTTGTACTTATTGTTGAGATTTGCAGGCACATAGTTTGCAAGAGGTTGTAAAGAGGTATGCCTACCTCATACTTGATGATGGCCTTATGATGATGATGAGCATGATGGAAAGGGTTATCTACAAGAACTATGATGACATTGAAGTTTGCATTGATGATTGAAAGATGACCTTGTTGCCATATGAAGATAGAAGGAACGAAGTTTTGGAAGGTCGAAGTTCTTCGATGATATGATGATGCAAAAGAAAGAGCCTGTGTGGTTGGAAGAATAAAACTTGTTGATAATGGACCTATCTCCCTAGTTGAGAGGGAAGATATGATGTGTCATGACTTAAAACCATACGTATAGTGAAGGCCATAAGGAGAGAATGAGATTGGAGAATAGCTAAAGCACTACTAGTGGTTAGTATTGATGAATGTCGTGAATAAGAATCAATTGTTTTGACAAGTGCTGCAACTGAGTTTGGTGCTGCTTGAGAAGTTGGAATAGGAAGTTCCCGTCGAGATTCGTTTGGATATTATAATCACCTAAGCAGCATAAGAATGGTTGAAGACCCCAGATTTTATGCTAGCATATTAATAGTAAGAACCAATCTATTGGAAGTTTGATACTGGTTGGGTTCATGAGGCTAAAGTATGTTTTGATGGATGAACAAGTAGCTAATGTGTTGATCTCTCCGTGAGAAGTTTAGATATTTGATAAGAATTCTTGGATTGGTAATTTGGTTAAGAGGGAGAGATGAGTACCTTAGATTGATGGTACTTGGGAGGACATCTGGGCCTAGTTGGTATTGAGATCTTAGTTATAATTTGGCCTTGATGATGTCTAGATCCCTGTGTGGCAGGGTATCTTGGTCTTGATGATATGGAGCTTTGTTTTAGTGATGATATCTTGACCTTGATGATACCTAGATCCTTGTGAGGGTTGGTGTCTTGGCATGGAGGCCTAGATGGTATCTATATCCAGTTGGATTGATACCAGGGCTATAGCCTGATGGTACCTATAGTGGCAAGTTGCCTTGATGACACCTTAGTCTCTGTTGAGCCTTGGTAGGTAGCCTTGATGACATTTGATTGATACCTTGGCGGTTTTTGGCCTTGATAGTATCTAGCATTGTATATGCTGTTGTACTCTTCTTGGAACACTTCTAATTGAGGTCATTGGACATCCTTGCACCGTTTGAACAATTATGAATACCTCCCTAGTCAAGAGGGAGTGTTGAAAATGTAACTTGTGTCGGTCTTCGTAATTGTTGTCTAGCTCATAACATGATGTAATCCATTTGTATTTGTAAAAAGAGGAAAATAAAAATTATTGTAAAGATCAAAGAAAATTATTTTTATAAAGCGTGTTATTTTTATAAAGCATGGGTTTCATGCTCATTTTATTATGTTTATAAGTCAAAGCACCCATTGTGTGCTTCTAGGGTTGAGCCATGAGTCATTGTGGTTGTCATCATCATGTCCTAGATCCTTATTCGACAGTTTGTATCAAAGAAGAAAAAATGTTTTCATGTAATTTGGTTATGTGTAAACCTCCTCCACCAAGTCGACCTCATTAGGGAGCTTCAACCACTGTATATAGCAGTGCATTTGACCTATTTTGACACATTGAAGCAAGAAGTTTGATTTGCAATCCAAGAAAGTGCGAAGGCAAGAAAAGGAGAAGATAAAGGCTTGAAGAAGGAAGATAAACCCTAGTGAAGAAAGGAGGAACCCTAGTGAAGTAAAGAAGACCATTTTTCTCTTGTTTCTAGTCTACACGTGCGAAGATTTTGAAGTTGTAGAAAGGCCGAAAATTGCAGGCGTGCGATAGAGGTCGGAATTTTGATGGAGGAGGCTGAAATATGTGATTGATACAGGATTGAAGAGGGTTTACTTTGGTTGACTAGAAGCAAATTTTTGTCATCTTGGAAGGAATTTCTAGGGAGGTCGACTTAGGAGTTTTTGTAGACTACCATTTTAGATGGGCTAGTCTACATTTTAAAATGCCTCGAAACTGTTTGGCATTTACCCAAACCCACTTCCTTGGTTTGGCTGAAGAATCAATTTTCACTTGACCTAGATCATTTGTTTCAATAGATCCTCATATTTCTTGCCACGTTGTCATGTTTGAATGTTCCATTGTCATAAAAAAGGAACACAAGCAGAGTAGAGAATGAAGTTGAGTAGAGAAATGACGAGTTGTCACTATTCTTGTTCATTGTTCCTATTGTTGTTCTTGTTCCTTAAATTGTCAAGATTGTGCGTGTCGCTATTCCTATTCCCGACTCTCGCATTTTCTGTTCCCTAAATACAATGGTGCTACCTAACATCTATTTCCAATGTATTATATTCACTACAAAGCTCCAATAACCTTCCACCACTCAAGCAGATAGACCCACAAAACATGAAAATGCCAGACCAGGTCCTATGAGAATCTATGCCTCCATCGAGGAGTCTGTGACAAAGTTCATGACGGAAATTTGAATGGTAACACAGAGTCGGTGAGGGGCTTAATATGAAACCTATACCTTAACTTGTAAAAATCTACTTTGGAATGTGAGCGAATCTAGAGCCTAGAGCCTATCACATATCTCGACCTATTCCCTATACCTTCCATATAAGATTCATTGCACCCACCCCCAACACCTGCTGGTGTATAAAATTTATCCAACACAACACATTACCTTTCCTGTGTTGGAGAATGTAGTAGGGTAGCTATTAATTCAATTCTCCTTAACCTTAATAATTGCTTGTGAACTTTAGTTATCTTCTTATGTTTCTTTATTAGGTCTTTTCATCAAGCAACTATCAAGAGGAAAAACAATAAAGACAATGGACACAAGAAGTGGGCTCCAAGCCAGGGAAAACCCCGCCAAGGGGAAAACCTAGAAATAATCTCTTCTATTCTTATATAATTTGCTTCAAATGAGAAAACCAAGACCCAATACCCTTGACCATGTCCTCCTCCAAGCACCAAGTTAGCCCTCCAAGGATCTCTTCCAAGTAGGTCAAATATCAACCAAGTCAACAAGGGTCAATCCTTCTTCAACTTGCTTCCAATCTTAGCTTTGGCCCCCAGCTTCGAATTTGCAATTTCGTCTTGCAACTTTCAGGCTTGCAATAGGTTTAGAAACTCCAAACGTGTGGGTAGAAGAGATCAAATATAGGTCTTCTTCCTTCACTTTTGACTTGCTCCCTTTCTTCTACACTTTTGGCTTCATGTCTTGGCCTTCTTTCAAAGTTTCAAACCTGTAATTAGGTCTGCAATTTTGTCCTTGAAGCCGCAATAGAAAACATAGATCCTTCGCACATGTGACAGAAAGATAGTCACAGAAATCAGATTTTAGTTTCTTCTTGCGATGCTCTATTCTTCTAGACCTTTAGTCTTGCTTCCTTCTTGTTCATAGCTTCAGATCATACTTCTTTCATGTGTGATTGATTTGATGCCAAATGAAGACAATACTTACCTGTCAACCAAGAGTCTTCCTTCTTGATGATGTCTCCAACTCTCTTCATGCTTTCAAGACCTTCAAAGAGACTTCAAAGATGCCTTCTAGGATCCTTTCAACAATAGTGTCTTCAAACAACTTCAGTGATGATCCCAATATTCCTTGATGTTTTCTTCTCTTCAAGATGACACACTAGAGAATCTTCAACAAGAGCTTGATTCTTCCTTCCTTTAATGAGAGCTTGATCCTTTCTTTTGATGTTGTAGCCTTCCTTCTATGTCAATTGGTCTTCTTCTTCTTTCCTTGTGTCCTTTTGTAAACGATTCCCCTTGACAAGCAACCCCTTCTTATGTCAACAAGATGATCTTCCATCTGCCTTCTCTTACTTCACCGTAGCTCTAATTCCATGTTGGAGAATGTAGTAGGGCGACTATTAATTCAATTCTCCTTAACCTTAATAATTTCTTGTGAGCTTTATTTATCTTCTTATGTTTCTTTATTAGATCTTTTGATCAAACAATTATCAAGAGCAAGAAAATAAGGCAATGGACACAAGAAGTAGGCTCCAAGACAGGGAAAAACCCCTCCAAGGGGAAAACCAAAAAAATCTGTTCTCTTCTTATAGAATCTGCTTCAAATTAGAAAACCAAGGTCCAAAACCCTCCAAGCACCAAGTCAGCCCTCCAAGAATCTCTTCCTAGTAGGTCAAAGATCAACCAAGTCAACAGGGTCAATCCTACTTCAACCTGCTTCCAATCTTAGCTTCAACCCCCAACTTTGAATTTTCAATCTTATCTTGCAACTTTCAGCCTTGCAATAGGTTTAGAAACCCTACATGTGTGTGTAGAAGAGATCAAATCTAGGTCTCCTTCTTTAATTTTTGACTTGCTTCCTTTCCTCTAGACTTTTGGCTTCATGTGTTGACCTTCTTTCAAAGTTTCAGACCTGCAATTAGGTTCACAATTTCGGCCTTGAAGTTCTAATAGAAAACTTAGATCCTTTGCATGTGTGAGAGAAAGATAGTCACAAAAATCAGATTTCGGTTTCTCCTTTAGATGCTCTCTTCTTCTAGACATTTGCTCTTGCTTCCTTCTTGTTCCTAGCTTCAGATCTGTTGACCTTGGTTGTCATTGATGTCAATATGGCAATATTGTGGATACTAAAGGATGACATGAAGCCAAGGGGAAGCAGAGCAGATTCATGAAGAGACAGGAGCAAGGCCATCAGGATAGCCAAGCCATAAGGAAAGAGGAGTTACCTAAGGAGGCAGATCAAAGCATATCACAGGATATCAGAGCAAGAGAGGCGTTCGTATATGCAAGAGGTCTTTGAAAGACACTACCAAGCCAGAGGAGTAGATGGAGACGAGAGGCCAGAGGAGCACATGGAGACGAGAGGAGCAGACAGAACCACCAGAGGAGTAGATGGAAGCGAGAGGAGCCACATTGGAGCAAGAGGAGCTACAGGAGGAGCCATATATATATATATATATATATATATATATATATATATATATGCCATATATATGATAAAGAAGAGGAGTATACATGGCCAACATAGGACGTAGACAACCATCGGAGCAACAGAGGAGTAGACAGAGCATCAGAGGAAGCAAATTACACAATCGGGAGCTATCGGAGGCAAAACCCATATATATATATATATATGCATTAACAACTACCAGAGCAACAATCCAAAGGAAGACTGATCAAAGGAGCATAGAGGAAGAGCGGAGGACACAACGATAGAGCAAACAGAGGAGCAAACAAAGCCATGGGACGCAACAAACACAGCTGTCGGAGCCACAGAGGAAGCAAACACAGCTATCGAGAGCTATCGGGAGCTATATATCCACAGATAATACTATCGGGAGCTATCGGAGGAACATAGCTATCACATATGCCAAGAGTAAGGCGCATAAGTGGAGGAGCATATAAACAAAGTTAAAACAGCGGAGCAATATATATATATAAGCAACGGAGCATATAAACAAAGTTAAAACAACGGAGCGGGATTATGTATCGGGAGTGGTAAAGGCCCTGCCACATTAAAACCTCCGATTACGATATACAATTGCGGACCCGATGATCCTATTCTATCACGCCTATTGTAATGTCGCGTCCGTCGCAAGCCATAAAGCCTTGCCGCATGAAAGCGTTGATTGCGATAGAACTGTGGACTCGACGGACTTATTATAAACAGTTTAATATAATATCGCATCTGGTATCAACCATCGGCCATAGGCAATGCTTTAGGCTCAACTTATTGAAGAACCTCCAAAAGTGGTGATTACGATAATGTATACGGACCTGATGGTCCTATTATATAGCACCCTATTATTATATCGCATCCGTAAGGGGATCGGCCCATCGGCCATCAGCGATGTCATGGGGTCGATATATAAAAGACCTCCAGAAGCCTCATCTCGCCGATTGCGATTGTAAGACCGGGTGTGATGCAACATTGAAAGGTGGCTTAATGTCTTATCGCGTCCATCGGCCATTGGCGACAGTTGATTGCGATTACAAGGCGGACCCGATACATTATAGACTCAGGTGAATTAAAATTGAAGTCCGCCCTTAGCGCTTCGCTCGTGTTTCTTCTCTGATTCCCTGTGTATTTGGGTTTTGAGGCAAAAATACATTAAGGAACGGTCCCGATAGTTCAGGAGGTTGAATCATGGCGATTATGATTGCGATAGAATGTGGCTGTTCGTTAAATGAAGCGGTCCCTGTGTATGCCTGCTATCATGAGAAAATAGGAGCGCTGTTACAGTTTTTTGAATATGTGTCCTCTGCGTATGACTCGGTCCTCGCCATTGAATCAACGTGTCCTGTGAGCACGAATAGACAGAGGAAACCGAAAGCTGGGAAGCTGAAGAAGCAAGCGAGCACAGAGGAAATGACAACGAGCGTTGAGGAAGTCTAAGAGGCGGTGTAAGCGGAAACGAATGGACGAAGGCATGGGAATGTATAAGATAGTAAAAACAGAGCACTGTGAGGTTGTTGGTGTTGCGAAAAACCAGAACATGGGGTAGCAGAAGCAGCAGAGATGGTTAAGCATTGTATGAAGTTGCTGGTGAACACTGGTGAAGGCTGCTGCATCTGTTGAACACTGTTGAAAAGTTGGAGAAAACAACAAAACAGAAAGAAGGTTCAGCAGAACAAAAAGAGGGCCGAAGGACCAATAAGACAGCAGAAATTCGAAGAGTAGAAGTTGGCAGCAGAGAAGTAGTCTTGCTGAAACATTCACCGTGACATTAGAACATATGCTTGAACTGAAAGCAGGTTCTTATGCAGAGTTTTAGTGTAGTTGTAGTGGACTCACTAAAGCAGTGTGGAGATATGATCAGAGGTCAGCTATTGGAGACTCTGTGTGAATGGTAGGAAGAGTTGTAAAGACTCCTTCAAGGAAAGACTGGTTGTCATTGATGCTGTAGCTTGGAGACTACAGAGAAACTATAACCAGACAGAACTCAGCAAAGAAGAGTTTTGAGAGTAGAACATTATTATCAAAAGTGCCTTGACAAGATTGGAGTCCTTGGGGCCGGTGCCTCAAAATCAAGAAGGATAGAAGTCCTTGGGGCTGGTGCCTCAGAAGCAAGAAGGATGGGAGTCCTTGGGGCTGTTGCCTCAGAAGCAAGAAGGATAGGAGTCCTTGGGGCTGGTGCCTCAGAAGTAAGTAGGATTGGAGTCCTTGGGGTTGATGCCTCAGAGTAGGAAGGATTGAAGTCCTTGGGAGTTTGTGCTCCTAAGTCCAAGATTGGTGTCTTGGCAAAATAGAGTTGGTGCTCTGGAGGTTGGAGCCTCACCATAGTCCAAGTTGGAGCTTGGCAACTGATTGTAACCATCTATATATTGTATCTATTTTATTGCACAATTTATTTTAATAAAAGCATTTATTCTTGCTGTTCATCTTGTGTTCTGAATATATATATTTTAACTGGTGAAACAATAGTGGGAAAAATAAATACTGATTCACCCCCCCCTCACTATTTCCAACAAGATCAAACTTCTTTCATGTGTGATTGAATTGATGCCAAATGAGGTTGACGTTACTTATATATATAATACCAATCTGAGGAGGTCAAATAGCCTCTTCTAGGTCGACTTTTCATTGCTAGGGCCGACTTGTGCTTAGAGGCTCATGTGGACAAATTCTTTTTCAAGATACAACTTGCCCAATAGGGTCTTCTACAAATGATATTGATACTCTTGATTCTTGACAATAAATCTAATGACATGACAAACCCTAGAAGCCTGAAGAACATGTTTTACGTAGACGACCAATCAAAAGAAAGCATGAAACCCATGCTTGATAGTTGTTCTTTGTTCTTTTGCTTATTACATAAGATATATATAATGACATGAGTACAATGACAATTATGAAGGCCGAAACTACTTACATTTTCCAACACTCTCTCTTAACAGGGGAGGTATTCATAATTTTACACGCAGTACAAGGATATTCTCAAACTGAAGAGTTCTCATAAGAAGAACTGGATTGGTAAGCCGTCTTTAAGAAACAACATCATGACCAACATTGTCAACATAGTAAGGCCTTAACTTGACAAGCTCTTCTCATATTAGAGCATAATGTTGGGAGGTTTTATGTGAGTTACCACACTACCTCTTTAAGATACAAACGCCATCCGGATGTTCACTAGGTAGGTCCTTTTAGGTCTATTCTTATCTTGGGTTCCCAATCCTCGAAGAATATTGGTTCTCTTCGACCACTCTTATCTTGGATACCTGTCCAATCCTCAAAAAGTGTTGGTCCACTTCCTATGTTGGATTTTCTATCCTCAAGGAAACCTGAGATGCTTATCCAATCCTCCATTCTCCCTATCATGGCCTTCACTTAGACATTTGGCTGTTAACCTTGGCTTAGTGCATGACACATGATAAAAGAGAATACAATGTCAATCATCACTCCCTCTCAACTAGGGAGGATATCCTCATCCACTTGATTAGGGAATAGATTCGTGCTCCTTTTTCAAGTGTTTGAGGAGACTCCTCTACTCCCTCTCAATCATAGAGGAAATTTCTTTTACTTCCTTTCAATTGAGAAGTCATAACACAAGCTTTCTAGCTTGTCTTCATGGAAATAGCTGCCCGGCTCCTTCTTTCCTTTGTATCTCATCATATTGAGCTTCTTTCTTCCTGAATGTTGTGGAGCCATCATCTTCCTTTAATCTTGTGACAGGGTTCAGACCATCCAAAGTAGAGTTAACCATAGCTCCCTCTAAACATGAACGTGATCTTCATGAACACCAGGTTATCTTCTTATACTGCTACCTTTCTATCCCAAGATGAAGAAAACATCTTGGCTATGTAATCCTTCAAGGATTGCCAAAACCATTCACTCAATCCATATGCTCTTTGAAGTTCAACACCAATATTTGAACTTGCCTCAACTGTTATTATGTATTTCTGCAATATCTTTTCAGGTAGCAAAACAATATGTCAACTAAATAATCAATACCAAAATATTAAATATCATATTTACCATATCTTGATGGCCCTTTCATCAAAGTATTTGCTTACTTGAGTCCTTTGAGATCAACATCCTTTCGTATGATCCATCTCCACAATGTACAATAATCTTCCTCCATGCATTCATTTTAATCTGGGTTCCCATAGATTGAACTTAATTACCAAGCCACAATATTTTCCTTGGAGTTGTCATTGTTAACTCCCTTTCTTTCTTCCGGACTATACTTGATGTTGATCAATATTGTTATATTCATGCCATGCTATCTTGTGAGAGAGTCTTGATCTCTAGCCATTCTAAGGCATGTCAAATTTCTTCTTTCAAGCATCATGTAACCTTATGGAAGACTTACCAAGCACATAACTAACTCTTTCTGTAAGATTCCTATAGATATGAATCCTACCTTAGAGAAGAGTTACTTGTGCATACCTTTTGCTTACATACAACCATCTAGCCATCCTTTCTTGAATGAGCCTACTTCTTATACCTGTCGAAGATAGGTTTCTTTTTCTAGGAGTAGAAATACTTTCATTATGCCATTCATATTACAACTTGATCATTTGCATTCCTTCATTCTTCAAGAGTATTGCTTCCGTATTAGATGGAATAAATACTAGTCATAATGATTCTTCCAAGAACCCTCCTAAACGATAGTTCTTATTGGATCTTGATGATCCTTTTTTGCAAAATGACTGCTTCTAACATGATGTTAGGAAATTCTTGGATGAACATTAATATGCAATATGATTCCAATCTTCTCATTCTTTGATAGCTAGATGACTTTTCAAAGCAACTTGATTATGTAGACTCTAATTCCTCTACTATCATATGCTTCTAACTATGATGCCATGCTTCTACAAAAACCAAGACTCTTCTAGAGAATCAATAATGCATGCTACTCTACTTTCTACTTAATAAAAGAAAAACAAATTGCATAAAGAACCTAGTAGGGATGGAGCTTTCTTCAAAAGTAAAGATCCTTGGGATCTTCTCCTTTTGGCTCCTTCTCAGGTCTCCCTTTTCTTCGACTATGTCAGCTTCACTTCTTTCCTTTCTTTTGTTGTTCATCTTGTTTGGACAATCCCTCTTAAAGTGTCCATACTCATTGCATCCAAAGCATTGAATCTTGGACATATTTGGCTTTCTTTTGGACTTTCCAAACTTCCCTTTCTTAATCTTCTTGGACCTTGTAATAAAGGCTTGAGACCTTTCATTTGATTCAGTGTCATCCTTTGCCTTGATCCTAGATTGTTCCAAGATACATTGAGCCCATAACCTGTCAAAAGGAGTAGTATCCCTTGTTAAGTAGACACTAGTTGCAAAACTACTCCAATCAGATGGTAGAATATTTAATACACAAGTAGTCATTTGAGAATCAGAAACAACTTCCCCAAGCCCTTGCAACGGGTCCCTTATTTTTGAGATCTTCATGAGATAAGTGGCCATGTCTTTATCCTTTGATTTCCTTATTCTATATAGTTGGTTCCTTAAGGATATCTTTTGACTTGATGTACTTGTAGAGTACAATTTTACCAACTTGTCATACATAGCTTTGGATGTCTTCAAATCAGCAACTAAGGGAACAAGATGATCCTTAATAGATTCAATAATGATCCTTTATGTCCTCACTTCTCCGCTTGAGTCCTCTCTTTGTCTGGTTCATCAATTTCACCAAGAACATATTCCATGACTTCATTTTTTGTGAGTGCCAAGTCAATCCTCTTCTTCCATGCTAGGAAGTTTGTTTTTCCAACGAGCTTGTTGCTTTACTTGCAAAATATAGCCATATGATCCGTAGATTGAAACACAAAAGACAATACTTACTTGTCAACCACGAGTCTTCCTTCTTGATTGATGTCTCCAACTATCTTGATGCTTTCAAGACCTTCAAAGAGACTTCAAAGATGCCTTCTAGGATCCTTTCAACGATAGTGTCTTCAAACAACTTCAATGATGATCCCAATATTCCTTGATGCTTCCATCTCTTCAAGATGATGCACTAGAGAATCTTCAGCAAGAGCTTGATTCTTCCTTCCTTTAATGAGAGCTTGATCCTTCCTTTTGACGTAGTAACCTTCCTTCTATGTCAATTGGTCTTCTTCTTCTTTCCTCGTGTCCTTTTGTAAATGATTCCCCTTGACAAGCAATCCCTTCTTATGTCAACAAGATGACCTTCCAGCTGCCTTCTCTTCCTTCACCTTAGCTCTGATACCATGTTGGAGAATGTAGTAGGGCAACTATTCATTCAATTCTCCTTAACCTTAATAATTGCTTGTGAACTTTAGTTATCTTCTTATGTTTCTTTATTAGATCTATTCATCAAACAATTATCAAGAACCAAAAAAATAAAGACAATGGACATAAGAAGTGGGCTTCAAGCCAAGGGAAAAACCCCTCCAAGGGGAAAATCCAAAAATAATCTCTTCTCTTCTTATAGAATCTGCTTCAAATGAGAAAACCAAGATCCAAAACCCTAGACCAAGTCCTCCTCCAAGCACCAAGTCAACCCTCCAAGAATCTCTTTCCAGTAGGTCAAAGATCAACCACGTCAACAAGGGTCAATCCTCTTTCAACCTGCTTCCAATCTTAGCTTCGACCCCCAGCTTCGAATCTGCAATCCCGTCTTGCAACTTGGGAAAATTCTATCACTGCAACAACTAATTTATTTTACCTACTTATTTGCCAATAAGTTATTTATGAAAAAACCCTTCAGTAAATATTAAAATAAATTTTGCTGCAGATATCACACCATAATACATAAACAAACACATGCACAAGAATCAACACATCAACACAGATATTTTGGACAAATGTCCTCGGAAAGACCCAATACGGGAAAACCGGTGCGGCATAGGATGATTTTATTATTCAACAATTCTTCAGTAGAATTGGGTGCCAAGTTGGCTTACCCAACAGAGAACAAATTCCCCAACACTTCTCCCAACCTCAGCGTTAGGCTTACTGGCCTCTATGCAGTTCCCAGACCTACTGCATCAACTCCTGCCTCTCTGCGTCATTATTGGGCCTCTCTGCTTCACCCACGCAAGCCTTCTAGTGAATGTGCAGTCTGTTGCCTCTTCATTTGCCTCTCCAACCTCTGTGCTGGTTTTCTGGTGCTGATCTCGACTCTGTTTTGTACCCACTGCCTCCTGCTGCTCTCAAGACCACTAGTTCGAATTTCTCAGCTAACCCCGCTCCAGAAATTGAACTGACTGGTCTCCCTCAGTGTGTTCTCCAATTGATCCTCAAGCCTCCTCTTATACTTTTCTTGTTGGTCCATCAACGACCGAGATTAAATCTCTAATCAATGGCTAAGATTAGATTTGGCTTGATCTATGACTTTCGGAACCTTCTAACCCAGTTTTGTATTAATACCCATTAATATTGTATTTTTCCTAAGTTTAGACTTAGGAACTCCATTAAAAATATTAATTATTTTAATATCTCCCAAACCGGTTAGAATCTGCCCAAGCCATTCTGGGTCTTGGAGATCTCATGTGCTTTAGCTTCTCCACCAATTTTCATGGCTAGAGCACATCCGATCATACCCCAAATCAACACTCCCTCTTAGCGAGGACTGTGCTCCAGTAATACTCCACACTAAGCATTACTCTAATCATACGACATTGGTACCTATGTTTATGCTAAGCCTCCCTGCCCAACATCCTCTGCATCGCTGCATCCTGTACTATTGCGCATGGCTCTATCACTGCCACTGCTACATCTGTACTGCAGCTCCCTCTGCATCCATGCTGCTGCTGGTCCGTCTTCCCAACACTGCATCTGCATTGCAACTCCCTCTGCATCCGTGCCGCTGCTGGTCCTTCTTCCCAACATTTCATTTGCACTACAAACTCCTTCTCATCATGTTGCATCGTGCTACTGCACTACAACATCATACGCATTTCTGTTACTGAAATGGATTCTTTGTCATTCCCATCTTCTCCCTGAAACAACCAAACTTGGTTCTTCCAAGGGCCTTGGTAAGGGTCTCTGCCACTTGTTCTCCTGTAGGAGTGTAGCTCAACTGTACAGCTCCTCGTTGGACACAGTCTCTGACAAAGTGACACCGGATATCAATATGCTTTGACTGATCGTGAAACAATGGATTGTCAGAGAGCTTGATGCAACTCTGATTATCACACATGATCCTGGTCGCCTCCATCTTTCTTCTAAATAGGTCCACAAGCAGTTTTCTAAGCCATATGGCCTCACACGAAGCTGTGCTTGCAGCCATATATTTTGCCTCTCCTGAGCTCAGAGCCACGTATTTATGTTTCCTACTGCAACAGGAGGTCATTCCTGATCCAATGTTGAAACAGTACCCAGAGATACTTTTCCGATCCACTGAACTTCCCGCCCAATCTGCATTAGTAAATCCACTCAATTTGATATTGTTACTCTTGGTGTGCAAGAGTCCATAATCGACTGTTCGCTATCGTCTTCAAGGCGAAGTGCTTGACACGATTTCTGTCAAGTACTGATAAGATTCTGGCCTTCCAGACTACAAAGTTTGAGGCTCCATCCAATTGTCCTGGTCTCTTACTCCGTGTAGTGCCATTTCGCTGCTCTTCTACTTCGCTTCTAGAAGTTCTCGATGTGACTCCCTATGAGCCTCGATTTCCCTTCTGGAAATCCTTCTGCCAATGTCGAGATGCCCCCTAGTCTGATCGTTTGTGCAACTGCACCATTGATCCAGATTTCTCGGCTGGAAACCCTTGGTAGTAACTCCCTCCTCGTTGGCTTTGTCCTGTTAGACACTGTTCTGACAATAGTAGCCCACCAGCTCCACTCTGCAACTTATCCATAGCCTCCTAAACCCCAACAACCTGAAGGTGAGAGCTCCTAGGCTCTGGGCAGTCCCAACACCAACAAACTAGCTCCCTATGCCAATTGCGTCAGCCCTCTTGGCCTATGCGTGGCTCTGCATGAGCATGTCTTTGCCTCCCTCAACCTCTGCGCAGCCTCTTCTTGGCCCGAACTTGATGACGCAGGCACTGCGTCACCCATTCCTTGCTGTTTTGCTGCTAGGAACAACTTTTGTCACTCGGGACAGCTGTTTTCTGCTACTGCTGCTATGCTCGGTTGATGTCCTCAGTTCTCCTGTGATCTGCAACCATGCTCTGATACCATGTTGAAGTTTCTAAGTCTAATAGTTAGAAACTCTCCATGTACTTTTTGATTTATTCCTTCCTACTTGTTCTGAGTAATTAACAAGTTATTTACCATGTAAATGCTAAAAATAAACACAAGTACATGCTCAACGCATTACAGATGAGACCGTTATTTTTGGACTAATCTCCCCGGAAAAACCCAATGTGGGAAAATCGGTGCAGCTATCTGAGGGTTTGATTTATTAAGCAAATTCAGAATACAATCTGGGTGCCAAATCTGGCTCACCCAACAGAGTAAAATCTCGGCAGTAGTACCTCTCTAGTCGGAAGCAGATATTTCGGCTGAAACCCCGGATAAATACTCTGGCAGCTCCATAGCTCCAATTTGCCCCACGAAACCCCGGCGTCAGCCTCTATGGACTTCGTCAGCCACTTCTTCACTATGCGTCAGCTTTCCTGGCAGTTTTGGCTTTTGCCCTTTGCGTCAGCTTTCCCGACAGTTCCCGACAGTTCTGGCTTCTGCCCTCTGCATTAGCTTTCCCGGTTGTTCCCGACAGTTCCAACTTCTACCCTCTGTTCCGGTAGTTCTGGCTATTGCCGACAATTATGGCTTCTGCCCTCTGTGTCAACTTTCCTGCTGTTCCGACAATTCTTGGCAGTTTCGGCTACTGCGCCGATCCTCCCGGTGCTATCTCTGCCTCTCTGCGTTTGTATTCACTGCCCCTCAGCTGCAACACTGATTACTCTCTCAACTTTCTCAGCAAACCCAGCCCCAGAAAGTCGAAATCTTGATCTCTTGGTGTGTTCTCCAAGTGACCCTCAAGCCTCCTCTTATATTTTTCTTGTTGACAGATCAATAGCCGAGATTAAGTCCCTAATCAACGACTAAGATTAGATCTGGCTTGATCCATGACTTTTGGACCATTCTAAAACAATTTTATATTAATTCACATTAATATTTTAATTTCCCTAAGTTTAGACTTAGGGACTCCATTAAAAATATCAATTATTTTAAAATCTCTCAAACTGTTTAGAATCTGCCCAAACCTTTTCTGAGTATTGGAGATCCCATGTGCCTTAGCCTCTCCACCAAATTGCGTTGCTAGAGCACATCTGATGCTACTCCGAATCAACACAAATTCTCCAGCACTTCTCCCAACCTCAGTGCCAGGGTTACTGGCCTTTATGCAGCTCCCAGACCTACTGCGTCAGCTCCTGCCTCTCTGCGTCAACACTGGGCCTCTCTGCGTCACCCACACAGGCCTTCCAGTGACTGCGCAGTCTGCTGCCTCTGCGTCTGCCTCTCCAACCTCTGCGCTGGTCTTCTAGTGCTGATCCCTACTCTCCGTTCCGTACCTGCTGCCTCATGCTGCTCTCAAGACCACTAGTTCGAATTTCTCGGCTAACCCTGCTCCAGAAATCGAACTGATTGGTCTCCCTCATTGTATTCTCCAACTGACCCTCAAGCCTCTTCTTATACTTTTCTTATTGGTCCTTCAACGACCGAGATTAAATCTCTAATCAACGGCTAAGATTAGATTTGGGTTGATCCATGACTTTTGGAACCTTCTAACCCAGTTTTATATTAATACCCATTAATATTTTATTTTTCCGAAGTTTAGACTTAAGAACTCCATTAAAAATATTAATTATTTTAATATCTCCCAAACCGATTAGAATCTGCCCAAATCATTTCTGGGTCTTGGAGATCTCATGTGCTTTAGCCTCTCCACCAATTTTCATGGCTAGAGCACATCCGATGCTACCCCACATCAACGCAACTCTCAGACTTGCAATATGTTTGGAAACCCTACACGTGTGGGTAGAAGAGATCAAGTATAGGTCTCCTTCCTTCGCTTTTGACTTGCTCCCTTTCTTCTAGACTTTTGGCTTCATGTCTTGACCTTCTTTCAAAGTTTCAGACCTACAATTAGATTTGCAATTTCGGCCTTCAAGCTGCAATAGAAAATGTAGATCCTTAGCACGTGTGAGAGAAAGATAGTCACAAAAATTAGATTTATGTTTCTCCTTGAGACACTCTTCTTCTAGACCTTTTCTCTTGCTTCCTTTTTTTCCTAGCTTCAGATTGAACTTCTTTAGTGTGTGATTGAATTGATGCCAAATGAGGTCGAAGCTGCTTATATATATACCAATCTGAGGAGGTCAAATAGCCTCTTCTAGGTCGACTTTTCAGTACGAGGGACGACTTGTATTCCTTGAGCACAATCCCTCTTAGCGAGGAATGTGATCTAGGAATTCACTGCTACTGCATACTGCTCTGACCATGAAGCATCATCCTCTGCGCTATTGATGTCTGATATGCTGTCCACCAACAACTGTATTGCTGCTGCTACTGTACTGCAGCCTTTGACACTACCACTGCCAATGCTACATCTGTACTGCAACTCCCTCTTAAATGCTGCATCTGCTATGTTGCTAGCACTTCCACAGCTAACACTACATCCGTACTGCAACTCAGTTGCTGAGAGAAGCAACTGAAAACACCCAAAACTGGACAAGTATCCAGTGGATACACCTCGGTGCTGAAAGCCTGACTGTTGCTAGTCCCATGCTGTCTTCTGAAGCCATTGTGCTGCTGAAGCTCTGCACTATGCCTCCATGCACCGCTGCCTCTCTGCCCTGCGTTGCTCACGTTCTGGCACTACTAACTGTTGCATCTGTTGAATCAACACTCCATGGCACCAATTGAAAACTCCTCCATCCTGTTACTATTGATCATGGGCTTCCATAGCAAAGTGATGATCTAAGAGGTGGGCTCCTCAAGGATCCTGCGTTTCTATAGCTCTATCGAACTACAATTCTATATCAGCCCACCTACCTCCTGGAGGTATTTTGGTTGTCATGGCGAACTCCTCCTCCTGTTCGATATTTGCGGCTGCAACCTTAGGATCATGCTTCTCATCCTTGTCCTTTTTCTTCAAAGGACACTGGGATGCATAGTGGCCCTGCTCGCCACATCTGAAGCACTCCACCTTAGAGACGCCCTACTTTCGTCTTTGTTTCCCTTGCTGTCCCTTTGATGCAAGGGTTACGTGATCGTCCTCCTCTACTTTGGGCTTCGACACACTACTGCTGCTGCTTCCATCAAGTTTGACCTTGAACAAGTCTCTCCTCAACTCTTCTTGTTTCAGAGATGCCCACATCTCGTCCCAATTTGGCAATGCTGCTCTGCCCTGGATACTCTGGATAAAGACTTTCCATTCATCTGAGTCGAAATTTAGATCCAATCTCACTAACTCCAAATCCTGAGGTGTGTGCCCCGCAACCAAAAACTCATCACGAGGCTCCTACAATTTTGTGAGGAATGGATCCACACTTTCGCCCTTCTGCATCTACGCAGACCTCAACTTCTGTTCTAAGTACATCTTCCGCTGGTCGGAAGATCCCTGATATATTGTGGCCAAGGCATCCCACATCTCCTTTGTGGTTCCTTTGCTAGCAACATGGCACACCACGTGATCCTTGACTCCATCTAGGATCATGCTCTTTGCCTTGGCCATCTCAGCTTTGTACTTATACAGCGGATCTGCATCCCCAGGGACAACTACCACAATATCAAGATACGCCTTGAGGGCATGCTCATCTAGAAGAAAAGACATTCTAGCCATCCAAAAGACATAGTTGGAAGCTTTGTCCAACCTGTCGTGATCCCTCAAGCCACTGGTTGCGATATCCTCCGAAAAATGTCGAACAACTCCCTCTTTATCCCTATTGCGTAGCTCCTAGGCTGCCTTACGCACTCCCTGATGGAGCTGGTAAGTCTGCTGGTCCTCTACTGCTCAGTAAATGAGAAATATTGATTTCTTCGATAAGGAATCACTGAGGAAGAATTCCCTCACTATGAGATCCGCTTCCTCCTCCCGACGACTTTTCTGCCCAGCACTCAGCTTGGAGAAAATTGTGTCCCTCTAGCTCTGTGTGGCTCTATGTAGCTCCCTCTGCCTCAACAAATTCTCGATGCGACAGTCTTACCTCTCTGTCGGCTCACTCACAGAGAGACACCCATGAAAATATAGCCCTCCTGGCTAGAACTGCGCAATCCCTTAGGGGATTCGAACTACTGCCTTTTGTAGCAAGTTGGCCCTTGCTTCAGTGCTAGATTTGCTCTTCCTGTTTCACACCAACAATTCTGATACCATGTGAAAATTCTTAGATCTAACAATCTCAGGAATCCTACTGCAGGGAATCAATTGTTGAATTGAGGCTTTTGTGATCCATAACATTTATTAAGAAGATTTTCGGCGTAAAGCACATGTAGAAAACCTTTGTTGACGTGTTTCGAACCAACTAGTGTGGTTCATCGTCAGGACAAGTTGAGGAGTCAGAACATGGCTGCCAATTATATAGGGAGAGTAGATCATCCAAACGGCTAGATTGACTGGGTTCACCATCAACGGCTATCTAAAATGGCTAGATTAAAAATAATATTAAAATATTAATAAGTCAAAGGTAATAGAATAAATAACTACTTGTAATATATTAGTTATTCAATTTTATTTTTCTTAGGTTAATGAATTATTCAATTAAACTCATTTATAATTTATTTAATCATATACGTAAAAAGGGGGTTTTTTATATAATAGAATGTTATATTATTTTATTTTAATTATTATACTAAGATACCTAATTTTAATTTATTTAATCACTTGAATTGCTAGAGATGGGAAAAGGGGTTTATATATTAGAAAATTATATTTATTTAATTATTAATTAATTAATTTATTTTAATTATGATTTAATGGGATAAATTATGAGTATTGGTTAAAACTGATCTATATTTCTATTCTTATTTTTATTTTATTTATATGGTAAGGTTGAAACTTAGTAACAAATAGGAATAATAATATTCATAAAATTATTGATAAGGAAATAGTAATTAAAACGAGCGTCAATTTTTTAAAACAAGGAGGACAAGAACAGGACAAAAGTAAAAAAATAACCAAAAGGAGAACCCTAGGAGGAAGGAAAAGACAGCTTTAAGGAGAAGGAATAAGGGGAAACCTCGACAAGACTAAGAAGAAAGGGCAGGGATCCAGCAACGACTGATCTTCCAGCCATCATCTCTATTGAGATTGTTAGGCCTTTTTTCAATTTCAATCGCTTCCTTGAATTTACGGTGATGGAATTGGGCAACCTTGGTAATAACCTTGGCCTCCTCAATACAAACATGATGCTTGGTCTTTTCTGCATGCTCTGCTAATGCTGAAGACTTGGTTCTCCCATGTCTTAGGTCAGCTGCATGTTCATTTATCCTTTGATGGATGGAGCGCCCCGTTTCCCCGATATAGGGGGTCCCACAAGAACAGGGGATCAAGTAGACACCCTTCATGTCCTTAGGGTCAATGGGATCTTTCACCGATCAAAGGGATTTACGAATGGTGTTGAGGGGCCTAAAGGTTGAGGGAATATTATACTTCTTAAGAATCCGAGCAATCTTGTCTGTGGTTCCCTGGACATAGGGAAGATGGACACCTAGCAGGCGTTCTTTAGGTTCTTTTCTAATAACCGAATTTTTAGAGGCTTTAAGGAAAGCCTTCTGACCTAGGCGCCTACTATAGCCATTCTCCACAAAGACATTAAGGAGATGGGATTTTTCCTTATCGAAGCTCTTATTATCAGAAATCCTAAGGGCACGAGTAGCGAGGGTGTTAAGAACCCCCAATTTTTGAGCGGGGAAATGATGGGAATCAGCATGAAGGCACTGCTCAGTATGCATTTTCTTTCGGAACACTGAGTTGGAGAGGATCCCTGCCCTTTGTTCTTAGTCTTGTCGAGGTTTCCCCTTATTCCTTCTCCTTAAAGCTGTCTTTTCCTTCCTCCTAGGGTTCTCCTTTTGTTTATTTTTTTACATTTGTCCTGTTCTTGTCCTCCTTGTTTTAAAAAATTGACACTCGTTTTAATTACTATTTCCTTATCAATAATTTTATGAATATTATTATTCCCATTTGTTACTAAGTTTCAACCTTACCATGTAAATAAAATAAAAATAAGAATAGAAATATAGATCAGTTTTAACCAATACTCATAATTTATTCCATTAAATCATAATTAAAATAAATAAATAAATAAATAAATAAAATTTTCTAATATATAAACCCCTTTTCCCATCTCTAGCAATTCAAGTTATTAAATAAATTAGAATTAGGCATCTTAGTATAATAATTAAAATAAAATAATATAACATTCTATTATATAAAAAACCCCCCTTTTTACGTATATGATTAAATAAATTATAAATGAGTTTAATTGAATAGTTTATTAACCTAAGAAAAATATATTACTATGATAAAATTGAATAACTAATATATTACAAGTAGTTATTTATTCTATTATCTTTGACTTATTAATATTTTAATATTATTTTTAATCTAGCCGTTTTAGATAGCTGTTGATGGTCAACCCAGTCAACCTAGCTGTTTGGATGATCTGCTCTCCCTATATAATTGGCAGTCATGTTTTGACTCCTCAACTTGTCTTGACGATGAACCACACTAGTTGGTTCGAAACGCATCGACAAAGGTTTTCTACATGTGATTTACGCCGAAAATCTTCTTAATAAATCCTACTGCAATCAACTGAATCTACTTCACCTAGATTGTAAATTACATTACAAGCTTATTTCAAATTTCTTCTTGAAACATTGAAGTAAATTACTGAAGCAACCTACACCAAATTAATTATGATTTCGATGCATAGAAACTGAGCAAGGAAAGTAGAAACACATAGGACATCGTTATTTTTGGACGAAAGTCCCCGAAAAAACCCAATGCAGGAAGATTGGTGCAAAAAATTTGAGGGTTTTATTATTATTAGGCAGTAGCAAATTCTGAATACATCATTGAATACACAGGGTTATTCAGTTACAAAGAGAAATACCGACAGAAGCTTTGTGAGATTACCTCACACAATTACTCAGAAAAATTCTCGGTTGTTCCTGTTGCTTGATGCGGTGCCCCTGATAGGCTTTGCATTGTCTCTGCACTGCCTCTATGCTATCCCATCATCAACCCTTTCAGGCATTGCATCACCCAGCTGGGGAATCGATTAGTAGCCCAGAGTCATTGCTCTTAGCCTCCTGGTCTCACAACTCGACTTCTGGCTACTGAAACTACCCTCTGCTTTGACTTTTGACTTTCTCTCTCTCCCTCTGCGCTGCTTCTGCGTGGCCCTCCTGGCCCTGCGTCAAGGATATTTGATCACTCTCTGCCTCTCTTTGCTGATGATTCTTCAGCTGAGAATCTCACTTTCTCTCTGTAAGCTATCCCTACCCCTTTGCTGCAAGAAATCACCTCAATTGATTTTTCCTCCTGAGAATTTTTCACTTCAAAAAATCGATTTCCTTGATCTCTCAGTGTGTTTTCCGAATGACCCTCAAGCCCCTTCTTATATCTTCCCGGTGGACAACCAACGACCTAGATTAAATCTTAATCAAAGGCTCAGATTGTTTCGGCTTGATCCGTTTCTTTTTCTAGAAGTTTCACCCTTGATTAGATTAATACTAATTAATATTTTAATTTTCCTAAGTTTAAACTTAGGAACCCCATTATAAATATTAATTATTTTAATAAAATCACTTCTAGGTGGAATTTCCCAAAATTCTTTCTGGGTTCTTTGGAATGCATGTGCCCAAGCCTCCCTGCAAAATTTGACACTTAGAGCACATCTGTTACTATCCCAAATCAACAACCAACATAGAACAATCCCCTACAATTGACCTCCAAGAAATTAGAGGGATTTCTGTTGAAAAATCCCACACAAGCAAAGTTCTACAGTAGAGGTGCAAGTAAACAAATCTTTGATTGAACTTTTACTAAGCAAAGCATAGGCTTTTATAGTTTTACATGTTCATGTTTGTAGCTTAAGCGGGTACTTTTGCGCAAGTTTGTGTGTCTAGGTGTACAAAAGTTAATGTTACATTTATTGTTATTGGCAATTTATCTCCGGGGGTCCAAAATTTAAATTGTTAGCAATATTGGGGAAAATATCGAAATTTATTGGGAAATTAAAAAAATGCAAAAGTAATCATTTTTTTTCAAATTTGTATCCTTTTAAAGCAACATCAGCATGAAACAAACACATTGTCACACAAATATGAAAATAAAGCTACAATATAAAATGTATAAGATGTCAAGTGGTACATTAATCATTGATAATAGATACCGAAATATGATATTTGGCCTCAGTCATAAGTTCTGACAAGATAATACAAAATCAGGTTAAAACAAAAATAAATATATCTTGTGAGATGATTATCATGAGGCATCTAGATACTATAACGATAGTCCAGTAATCATAATGCACTAAGAATGTGTGGCCAAGGATTAGATTTTCCTTGCCCTTGAGAAGCTTGTGGTTCCCATGCAATCCCTTAGTTCCTCCCTCTAATCTCTTTTTCTAGCAGTATCAAGAATTGAGTTCTTTGCAATAAGGTCAATGTTTGGGGTTGCTATAGGGAAAATATCAACTTCATGCCTTGGGCCTCTGCCAAGGTGGTATTTCAAGCGGGTGATTCTGCCAAACATTTCCATTCCATATAGCTTGCAACTCAGCTTTCTTCTATTATCACCCTCACATGGTTCACCATATTCCCATATTTGGTCCAATGGCTTTGCCATCTTATAGAGCTCTATTTAAATTTTAAAAAATTGGACCTACGATAGAAAAAGATGTGGAAATTTAAAACCCAGATCAAAAAACTCGAAGAATGCTACAATTAAATATTACAATGATATGAGTAATATGCTGCAATTAAAAGGGTAAGAAGGGGCAAACTCTAAACTTATACTAATCTTGGAAAACAAAGAGAAAGAAGGAATTTTTTTTTTTTACATACTTGGAAATATGGATATGGTATAGTGGAGTAGATCTACACTGTAAAAATGCTCAACCGATGGCAAAGAAAACTATGGGTTGTCCCTTGTTTGCTTGATGAAAAATGTTCACAAGACTCACATAACCCTTAGAGGTCAATCTCAACACAAGAAAAAAAGAAAATGACCCGAAAATACCCAAATCAAAATTTTATATCGCCTTTCCCAACAGAGCGATGATTTCCATTCGACTCATACTTTCAAAATTATCGTGCTAATTTCAAAATTATTGTGATAACTTTGACTTGACAAATTATCATGATAATTTAAGGCAATAATATCAACGTGCCTACTTTTGGCGATTAGGGTTAGGTATTTAGCTCGATGTAAAGTTATAAAAGCAAGGCTAGGGAGAAGGAGACAGCACCATACAACAAGATTGAGAGAGGCTTCTCAGTGAGTGTATTGGTTCCATGGTGTTGAAGAATGTAACTAGGTTCAGTCTTCATAAATTGTATTTGAGTCATAATGAAATGTATTTATCAAAAGAATGAAAAATAAATTTTTATTATCATTATTATGACTTATTAAAGCATGGGTTGCATGCTTGGGTCATCATGTTGTAGGTCAAAGTCCCCATTGATGACTTCTAGGATGTATTTTGAGTCATTAGAGTCATTGTCCATTAAAAGAGACCCTTCTTGGGATTTTGAATCATGTAAAAAGAATTATTATTGAGTCAAATAAGCTATTTGTCACCTCCACACCAAGTCAACCTCAAGGAGATCAAGTTGGCCTCAAACTGGGTAATTCGACCTCACCAGAAGCCTGTATATTGAAGCAGTTCGAATTCATTTGGAGCACACTCTCTAACACAAGTTCGATATCCAAGAAGAAGAGCTAGAA
Organism: Pinus tabuliformis; assembly: GCA_031772625.1. Taxonomy (NCBI): domain Eukaryota; kingdom Viridiplantae; phylum Streptophyta; class Pinopsida; order Pinales; family Pinaceae; genus Pinus; species Pinus tabuliformis. Next base: position 609,870,173 of record CM062806.1, on the reverse strand, counting down.
AGTTGCGAAGTTGGAAAAGGACGCTGAAAGGAGTGCGAAGTTGGAGAGGAAGGAAGAAAAGGTCAAGATCGAAATTTTAGGCTATCAATCTCTCTCTCGTGTGGATTCCCCTAGGAGATCGAAGTCTCTCTTGTCAAGTCGAAGTTGTTGTTGCTGCTGTTGCAATTTGCTTGGTCGAAATTACTGCTACAAGGTCGAAGTTGTTGTTGAAGGGTTATCATCTACAAGAAGGAAGAAAGGGCTTACTTAGTGTGGAGGAAGTCTGTATCTAGGTCAAGAGTCTTGGATTATCTCGTGAAGTTATTAAGGAAGAGTTTTTGACTGGGTTTTCCCCTAGATAGGGGTTTTGCCTTGACTGTCCGCCTATATCTGGTGTCCGTGATCTTCGTGTTATTGTTTTGGTAATTGCTTGATGAACTAAAAGATATAAGAAGAACGTAAAGATAAGAAAGTCACAACTCATTATCTATATAAAGAAAATCCTTCTGCCTTTCTGATTTTCTAACCCATGGAAGGGGTTGCAAGGAGATCTAGATCAACCAAGGAGGGTTTGATCAACTGGATTAGATCCAATGTTGTATGTAATTCCTTCATTGGGCCATTTTCCTAGGAAGGGAGCCCAAGTAAGTTCAAAACTTAATGAAGAACTATGATTGGGTAGAATTTGTGTGTGATTTTTGTGATTGAGATTGGCAAATTTGCTTCCGCTGAATTTGTGTTAGGAATTATTACCTCAAAATTTAGCAGGGCCTGTGAGATGCCTCACAAGACAAAAGCCAGACTAAGATACAATAATGAAGCGGATGTCGCTTTCAAATCAACACTCCAACTCTTACTCTTTAGTGGAGTTTCACAACACGAGAGGCTTCCTAGTATAGGTCACCTAAGGGTTTTCTAGGTTAAAAGGATCAAGGTGTCACTTTGATAGGCTTAATCAAGGTACTTCAGGCTAGGAACATGGCTTAGTTCTTTGTGATAAAGAGTAGCGTACCTATGAAGAGGCCTATGAGGTAATGTTTGTAGCCTACGGCTTTCAAGTTATGGCTCAACAATATCACAATTAGGCATACAAGTGTATGGGAAAAGGTTTGCTTGAAAGGTATGATCAACAAATAGAGCGACAAACCTTAAAGTGACCTTAAGTTGAAGCTTTCATGCAGAATTAGGGTTTTATAAGCCCTGGAATTGCCTAGGGTTGATGACGTTAAGGTGAAAGGACCTCAAATAAGCTCAACGCTCAAATCAACAAGGTGAAACAACCTCAAATCAACTCAGTGCTCAAGATCTAGTTGAATTTGCCCTGAAACCCTAACCTAAATAGCTTACCTGGAACGGCCAGAATTTTAGGGAGGGAAAAAGAGAAGTTTTATAGTTAACTCAAGGATGTGAATAAGAGAGTGCTAAATCCCAAGTTCCTTCTATCTGCTTGGGTGATGGAGTTTTAGGGACTTCGACCATGGAAATATCAAATCCTTGAAAAGAGTAAGGGGAAAAACCATAGGTTTTCACTTAATAACCCTAGATATCACTTTATGAGGGGAAAAATTCACTAGAGAAATGCTCATTAGGAGGTTATGCAGGGAGTTCAAGGATACAAAATTAAAGCATTCAAAATTTACCAAGCATTTCATATAAAATTTAAATATAAGCATTTAGACATGGAACATAGAAATTGTGGAATTTTGTAGCTATTGTCGGAACTCATAATTCATTTTAGCCCTCCAAAATGAAATAAACAATAAATAAAAATGTAAACATCAAGTCGACTTCAAAAGAGGAAAATATAATCTGTGAAACTCAAATTTTATGTCTCCACAATGACAAGTCGACCAACCTACATGAGACACCCATTCGAACCCATCAAGTTCACTACATAAGGGCAACTCGAATTCCTCCATTGACATAATTCAAATCCATTCATATACTTATTCTTTTGTTCATATGAAGGAGAAGGAGAGATAGCAGACCAAGTTTTATGGGCATACCAACATTTTTTGGGCATTTCGTTGGGGAAGAGATTGAAGTTTCTAAGGAAAGTGCAGGTGGCTAAAATATCAAGGGGCCGAAATTTAAAGGGGTCGAAATTTTAGGGGGTTGAAATTTTAGGAGGTCGAAATTTCTCAGTTTGACTAGGTTTGACGTGGGTTTTGTTGCTGGTCAATTTGACTTTATTTTGACTGGAAGATTCGATTGTATCTCTTGTTGAATTGGACAAATTTCTCTAAGAAAAGGTTGTTGGGTTTTTCCCGTTAGGATTTTCCTAGGGTAATAATTTGTGTCGCTTGTGTTTGGTTCTCTTCATGATCCTACTATCATTATTGTTTTTACTGTTGATATTTCCCATGTACAATTGCTTAATGATGAATGTGATATAAGATGATTGGTTAATGAATCATTAAAAAGTAATTATCAGATTAGGATATCATGAAAAATCAACAAAAACCCTTACAATATTCATTACATGCAATAATCATAAATGATATTCAACAAAGAGTACTCACAATATATCGAAGAACATGCCTTCTTTCAATCTCAAAATGATGTCTCCACGACAAGCACTAGACTCCAATAGACAAAAATCCACATAAGATCACATCTCCACAAAGTAGCGAAGTACAACTGCTAAACTGAGTTCTCTAGGAGAGGTCGAATTCCACACAAGTGATGATGAATAAATGAGAGAGGTGATCCTCTATTTATATGAGGTCTACCTCTTCTAATTTTTGACTAAAAGCCCCTACACAAGTTTGATTTTTGAGTGGAAATAAAGTAAAAGTAGGTTACAAGCCAATCCATTAGCTTCACAACAAGATATGCCAAAACAAGCCCACACGTGTGAGCCGTAATCCCTAAAGAGTGATGGTGTCATACCCTTTTAGGGCTCCAAATGTTCCATCAAGGAAATAATAAGGTTGAAAATGTCTCCAAGCATCATGATCATCCTCCATTTGAGTAAAATCCCCAAATCAAGCATCAAAGCAGCTCCAAGGGTCCAAAATCTAGTTGTGGGTGCTACATGTCATCTCCATAGGTGCCAAGTATGCAACATGCTGCCTTCTCTGTCTAGCATTAGGGCTCCATCATGTGTAACAAGGCTTTGTCAATCATCCTAAAGATGACCATCCTCATCTAGGCTTTGGATCATGGCATGTCCATCAGGTAGTGTGAAGGCTAGCTTGGGGGTATGTTGGGTCCACTGGTACATCATCAAGAATCTTCCATGCTAAGCAAGATAAGCTCAATGTTTTGGCTCCAAGGGGTGCTTTGGGATGTATGTCAATTGCTCAAGTCATCAACAAGCCCAATGTTTTGCCAAAAATGGGCAACACTGCATCTGCTCAATCATCATGCTCCCTGGAATATGATGTATGGCCTAGGCAACATGTGGAGTAGGGTGCCATCAAAGCCTCTGCTGCTTTGGACCACCTAGCAAAACCAACTCAAACTCAAGTGAAAGAAACCATTCTTTGGAGACTAGGATCATAAATGCATCGATGTGGACCATACTTAAGTGTCAAAGGCACATTAATACTTCAAACTGGGATCACCTTCAAATATCTATCTAGACCAAGTCCTGTAAAGGTGTTCCCTACCTTTGTAGGGGTGGCTAAGTTGTCAACCCTATTAGGTGTTTCCATTCCCCAAGGGGATGTTGCATTAACAAGGTTAACCCTTCAATCAATAGGTGTTGATGAAAATAAATGGCAATGGAGGCGAAATACCTCATGGCCAAGCGCCATGGTTAGGGGACTAACTAGTGAAAGTCAACACCCTAATTGTATAAATGTAATGGAGGGAGCAATCGTGGAAGCACGAGTTACTCTGCTTGGCTTGCTTTTTCCACCCCTTTGGTGTGCCTTTTACTTCTTTTTATAATGCTTTTTATTCGGGTGGATAGTTCAAGGATCCAAGCTTGCTCTCAATGACATAACATTCAAGTCATCCCTTAAGCTGAGGCGATTTACCACTCATAAGGGTTGGGACATGTAAGGGCCCTTTGATGAGGTGGAGTGTCAAGTGCTCAAGAACCAGGTGATGGCTAATAAGGAGGGTAGAGCTCATCAACCTCGAGGGCAATGTCTTCCGACCCTACTAGAGGATGCAGATAAGAGAGTGTCAAATCCCAATGAATCAATGATAGTTAACTTGGAGAATGGAGGTGATATTAAAGGATAATAATGTGTCATGGAAAATGTTAATTATGATAAAGGAGAATGGACACACTATTTCAATCTAGGTCTTCCAAGTAGTGCCCCTCCTATAAACCTAAGGCCTTAGGAGAGGTCCCACTAGACTAGGAAAGATTACCCCCCCTAGTAAGGTGAGAGAACAAGTCCACAGTGAAGATTGGTCAATCATGCAGATCACCCCTTTATCCATACGATAGTTGTAAAACCCGAAACTAGTAACTGACCAAGTTCATCTTTCAAACCTGTTTTTGAACCAGAACTAGAAAATTTTGACTGGTCAAATATCAATGAACCCATCTTTAAGAAAAGACATGAAATAAACTATTTTTAATAAAAAAAATATTTTTAAGATTTAAAACCATGATTCCAAACCATTAGAGACAAAATATGCAAAGTTTGCTCATCTATATACCATGTAAGGGTGAATATATCAAAACGGCACCGAGTGCGATATATATCTGTTAAAATTGGCAACTAGGGCCAAACTCCATCTTGGACAACTCATATGATCGAGATGATATTTTTATTGGATTCCTCTTTTCGAGAGGTGCAGGATTGGTCTAAAGATCATCTCATTCTGACAAGTGGAAATGGAATTATGAATTTATTTCTTCTATGGACAAATTGTCAAGGTCGACCAGAAGTCTAATGTAGGCTCATGAAGCCCAACAGACGTGTCTCTTCACCCTCAATGTTGTGTATAAATAGAAGAGGCCTTTTCCTCATTTGGACATTCAAACCTCAACATTCCATTCTCTCTCTTCATCTGATTGGGTCTTACAAATCATAGGAAACTTGTTCTTCTCCACACGTGCGAGGTCTGACTGGGTATTTTTGCTCTCTGCGTTGACCGAGTTGCAGCCAGCTTTGACCAACGTTGACCAGGCATTGTTTGACTTCATCTAACTGCGACTTTTGTGGGAGAATCTCTGTTTGGGGAGGCCACATATTCTGGCACAGATATCGAGATTTTTTGAGTAGGTTGACTAGTGCTGATTGCAACAACTTTGACCACAACATTGATCGAATTTTACTGAGAACATGACTGTTGTGGGTTGATTTAGATTGTCTTTGGAGGCCGAGTTGACTGGGTTTGATTGAGCTTATTCAGAGGAGACTTTATGTTGGTTTGACCAACGTTGACTTTCTGGTTAGGGCATCTTGTTGATTGTAGTTTGACTGCACTGTTTTATAGTGATTGGGCAAGTAAATTTTGTATGATGTACTTTCTCTCTTTGTTGAACTTTTCAAGAATAAAAAGAAGAATTGATCAAAGGGTTTTCTCCACATTGGGGTTTTTCCCTGTCATCCGCCAAATATTGTGTCCTCTTGTCTTGACTTGTCTTCTGCTTATTGTTTATGTTCTATCTGCATTTATTATCAAGGTTAATGTGATTGCTAATCTGGAAATTGATATTGCGCTAATAAGAAAAATTGAAGTAAATTGCTCTAAAACATATAACATACCATTGTTATCTAAAATTGACAATATCTGCAAATACATAACCAATGAGGTTCTAGATGGTTCTAGAATCGAAAAACATTGCTACAAGCTATTGGGCCACTGGCCTAATACATGTCTACATGATCACTCCTCATCAAACTCATCACCACTACTAGATATGGTATCATCAACAAGAGCTATATACACATCATCTGGCTTAGAGTTTGAGGACTCCTCTGCAACCTCAGTAGGAGTACTGTAGCGCTAGTAATAGTAGCAGAACTAGACCTAACAGAAGCACGAGTTGGTCAAGCTACCTGACTAGTGCTTCCAATTAGTTGTTTGCCTTTGCTTGATTCAACTATTGTTTCTAGTTCCACTGGCACTACTAGATCTGCATTGGGATCAACCCCCCAATTCCAAATGAGATGTGTTAGGCAAATGAGGGGGGAGGTATGATTTTATAGGCTTGAAGTGGTTGATTTTGGAGGGAAATACCGCGTAGTTTCCAAAAAACCATTCACAACCACCCTAAACTGTTATGTGTGTGTTTGTGGCCTCAGACATGCGAGCTGTCAATGACCTGGCTGGGTTATGATGGAACGGGTTGGTTCATACCGGTTCATGCCACTTTGGTACCTAAATGGGGTCTACCTCGACCCAAACCGAGGCCATTGATCAGTTTGACCTCCGACACTAATGAACTAGCTGGTTTGACTGGGTAGCGGTTCAACCTGGCGGGGTCTTAAAACCATGATCCATACTAAATGCCCAAAACATTAAGTAAAATCACTCACTTGCAAATTGATCAAACTACCTGTTGAGTGGTAGCCTACCTTCATTTAAAAGGAATGCCAGATGGTGAGAGGTGTATGACTAGTGCAAATGGTGGAGGAATTGGCATATCGTCATCAATAAACAAATGTGTCGGGTAGTTGGTTGGCTGGTTGTCCAAAATAGGAGAAAAAGTTCTCTTATTGGGTTTCCCTTTTTTGTGGGTAATAGGAACCTATCTGTGTATTCAATCAGTAGGTCATTTTTTTGCTAGGAATTAAGTGTCGGGTGCTAGGTTTGCAGGTAAACTAACATTACATAAAAAATACCTCAACAAACTAGAAGGCAAGGTCCTAAGAAATAACATGAAATATATCTAGTTGGAGTTAGGATCTTAACTAGTCACAAGAATAGGAAACTAACTCAAGGATTTATCCTAACTAGTCACAAGAATAGGAAACTAACTCAAGGATTGGTGATATGAATCGACAATAATAATCTCCTAATAATAATTGGAGATGATAAATGCATATGTAAATGCTAGGGACTAGAATCCCTATCCGTACTAGATCCCAAAGGAACCGAAGAATAAGTGTGGCATACAATCAATCAACTAGACAAAACTAACAATTCAAGGATAAACTAACCACATAAATTTGTACACGCAACAAAATTCCAATAGCCAGTGCAATTGAGAAGCATATTGAAAATAAAAAGCCTTTAAACAAAATAGGTCCTTTTGAACAATGTTACGAGAATTGAACCAGTGACCGAACCGAAAAACCCTCTGAACCGGGAACCGATAAAAAAACCAACCAAAAAACCGGTTGAGCAAAAACACATAAAATATTCAAATTTTAAAGAAAAGCATATATATTGATGGGCATCCATATGGATTCAAACCATTTATGTACAAATAAGCAAAAGTTCTCATCTATATAGCATGTAAGGGTGCATATAACCAAAATAACATTAATTGCAATCCATCTCTGAATCGAAAATACATCAACAAATAGGTTCTAGATGGCCTCTAGCATCCAAAAGAAATCGTGCTACAACAAATACCTACCTATCATTAAAATCATTCCCTATATTGAGATCTTTGTCATCAATATCTCCCTCTAAGCATTAAAATAAGGTAGAAAAACATAGCATGTCAATCCAAGATTTTGTTTGACAGATGGGTACATTTTTAGTAGGGCCATGATAAAATTTGATGGAAACGTTGCAAAACCCCCAATCCGGAAAATTGTTAAGTCTGCTGGATTTTGAGTGAGATCTAAAATTTTACTTTTACAATGAATTACATAGCAATATCAAGGCCATATGTTTGAATATTAGGGTGCCCCACTTAAAATTTGTTGTTTTTTCATAAAAAAATTGTGATTGGAATATGTTTGCTGGAATTGTATGGAACCAACCGGTTCCGTACAAAACTAGCCAGTTTGGTGAAGAAAGGTCAGTTTGGTACTGAACTGGCCGGTTCCATCACATAACTGACTGGTTCAGCACCGAACCGGCCATTTCCGGTTCTGAATCTTGAATTGGACCAGTTTGGCCCCCAAACCAGTGGGACCGACCAGTTCCACCAGTCTTGGTCTTGTTCTGATAAAATTGCTTTTGAATATTTGAAACTCATATTGTTAAAATTGGCAACTAGGGCCAACCTCCATGGGGGTCACCTTATTTATGCCAATTGATATTTTTCTTGGATCCCTCTCATCGAGAGGTGTAGGATTGATCTAAAGATCATTTGATTCCGATAAGTATTCATGGAGTTATGAATTTATTTGTGTTAATAGACAATTCGTCAAGGTCGGCTAGCATCCAAATAAACCTCACATGTGTTCAAGGTTTTAGTATAAAAGGAGATGACTTGAGAATCATTTCACACACACTTCTATCTTGATTTCTCTCCACTTGTCTTGGGTTTTAGTGGAAGAGAAATCTAGGAGTGTAAGCTCTAGACGTTGGAGGATTGAGGCTGCCCTAGCCGCAGTCAAGAAGAAGAACACTACCCTAATCTAGAGGACGCAGTCAAGTGAGAAGCCCTAATTCTACAAGGAAGACAACCCTAGTATCTACGCTATCAAGAAGAAGCCCTAGCCTATACGCTGGCCTCTACGTAGCCAAGAAAGAGGCTGCCCTAGACAACGTGGGAAAGAGAGGTTGTTTGGGTGCTCTTGTAGGGAGAAAGGCCAAAGTTTGAAGCTTAGGGCTGCAACAAGAAGAGGCAATTCAGCGTGGGTGAAATAGGGCTGTTCTGAAGCCATTTCAGGAAGACTGAAGGGATGAAAGGAGGCCGAGTATCTTGCTAGAAGTCGAGGAGAAAGGGAGTTGTTTGAGGGCTTGTAGAGGGTGGAACAATCCTCTAGAAAGGTTGTCGCAGGCCTGTTCTAAGGGCTGTAGGATGCCACTGTAATGAGAGGAGGGCAGAGCCATTATTAAGGGCTAGAAGGATGCCCAAAATTATAGCGAAGGGGACAACCTTCCTTGGAGGACAACCACATTAATTAAGGGAAGATTTGGGCAGATTTTAGGGACTGTTTGGCTGGGTGTGTAAGGGTTGCCAGATGCCCTAACCAGTTACTGCATAAGCAACAATGAAGGCAGGATTGGAACAACAACGTTGTGGATAGCTAGGCAATGGAGCATGGTGGAACCATAATGCATGGACAACAAGACAACAAGGCTGCCATATGCCCAAAACAACAGTGTTTTGGGCATGACTGTTAGGTACAACAGTGCAACAGTACAACTAGGACAGCTAGGCAATCGTACATGCATATTTGGAGCAGTGCAAGTTTGTTATGTTGTTGTAGGATAGGCAACAATGTTGGGTTGCTGTCAGTATATTGAGATAACAAGCTGTGATGGGACAACAGTACTAGCAGTAATGATATTGTGCCACAATGTTCAATGGGACAACAACATGATGAGACAGAACAATGATGGGACTTCCATGTCATTGTGCAGTAATGGCACAATGGGACATCAAGCATGGACAACATGGTGCAACATGGCACGCTTGGACAGCAGTGCAACATTAGGTGCAACAGTCATGAGGTCCAGCGTTGTGATGATGGGTGCAGCATGGTGTAGCACGGTGAGGTGTAGCATGATGACGAGATGCAGCACGATGATAGGTAAAGGGGTCACCTTGGAGAATCAGTTGAAGCAACATGTCTTCAACTGATCTCATGTATCATCTTCTTAGAGATGATCTATGCTCTTATCTAGATAAGTCAAAGTGTTGACTTCTGTTGTAAATGTACTATCTCTCTCTCTCTCTCTGTGTTGAACTATTGAAGAACATATAAGAAGAATTGATCAAGGGTTTCCCCACATTGGGGCTTGTCCTTGGCTATTGCCACATCTTGTGTCCCCTTGTATTGGTTTGTCTTCTGCGATTTATGTTTATGTTCTATCTGCAATTTACTTTAATGCTGATGTGATTGCTAATCTGGAAAAGATATTGAGCTAACTATGAAAATTAAAATAAATTGCTCTAAGCATAGAACTTACCTAAAATTAACATTGGTATCGGAGCTGAGCTGAAGACAAAACCCAAGCAAGAGTGAAAGAGCAATCACCGAAGACAATTGGGAAAGGACAAAAGGCTCAATGGGTTCCTCATCGCTCTTCAAATTCACCAAGGGTGAAATCGAAGCAGAGAATATTATCAGAATGACGCAGCAGAAGGTTCTGATGGCCTACCTAAAGATCACTTCAATGGGAAGTACGGATCTAAGGGTAGAAGCAAAGGCAGATGCCTTGTTTGTAATAAGTTCGGCCATTATGCAAAAAAGTGTCTGATTGGTAGGGACACATCACTTGATGTTGATAACAATCATTCCAGGGACATCTTCAATGATCGAAGGAATGACAGGGAATACAGGTCATCAAGGAAACGACTGACTCTTCAAAGAAAGCAAGGAACTCCAGGTATGAACAATCAAATGTTGTCTTTGGTAAGATAAAGCAACATTATCTTATATTGGCCCTTTCCTCCAGACTCTTTGGGAATTTGGCTTATTTATTGTAGTGCTTCAAGGCACTTCATCAGATAGAAGGGTGCTCTCTATAACTTGGTAGAGATGGAAACACTCGTGGGATTATACTTGGAGTCAATGCCACCTATCACGGAAAGGGTGTAAGGAATGCTACCTCTCAATTGAATGAGGGTAACTCGATTAATTTACCGAATCTCTTTGATGTACCTGATCGCAAGAAGAACTTGGTGTCCATTTCAGCAATGGAAGTCAAAGGTTACAAGGTGGCATTCATCGATGGAAAGGTACGTGTTTGAAAATAATTTTTTCAAAGATGCTTTTATCTATGAGTTCAGGGTTAACAGTTTGTATCAAGTTGCAGGATGGTCCATTGGGGACCATGTCAGTTGTCACATCTCATCTATAGCGCCACAGGTCTACTTATTATGGGGCCCTACCCGATGTGAGTCAAATGGTGACAGGGATGCCTGAATTCAAAAAGAGCATGAAGGTACATATCTGAGATTTACCAAAGGAAAAATCTTTCAAGGGGACCTTTCCCCTCATGTAGTAGGGCCGCAGGTTTGGAACAACCCGAGGGGTTTGAGATTCATGATCGGGAATCTCATGTATGCAGGTGGAAGAAAGCCCTCTATGGCTCTAAGCAAACACCTCGGGCTTAATATGAGAGGATTGGTAGGTGTCTGATGCAACTTAGAATCACTAGTAGTGAAGTCGATCCAAACCATTGCTTGAAGGTTGTGGATGATAGACCTCTCATACTGGCACCTTCTAAGGACGACCTCTTTCTAACAGGTGAAAACCATCTCATTTGCAGAAGTAAAAGGGAGGTGGATTCCGGATTTGGAATGGTGAGCTGCAAACCCGCGACTTCCTCGATGGATCTTAACTTTCAGAAGTTATGTAGTAAGGATACCGGACCTGTTTTGGGAAATGCCTCTGAGTTTTACAACCTCATACTAGCATTGATGTTCTTAGTGAACTCCCGTCCGGATATATGTTTTGCAGTTAGCATGTTGGGCTCATATTTGGTTGAGCCTCACTGGATTGATGCCAAGAATCATTTGAGATATCTTCAGGGCAAAATCTCTCATGAATTGAGACACTGCCGGAAATGTGAAGCTGCATGATTATTCTGATGATGATTAGGCAAGCAGTGTAAAGGATCGCAAGAGCACTTCTGGGTGGTGACTCTCTTTGTAATTTGCTCGATATTTTGGATGAGCAGGAAGCAGAAGACGGTTGCTTTGAGCATCGTTGAGACCGAATACATAGCTACGAGTATGATCTCGTGTGAAGCTGCCTGGTTGTGGAAGCTCTTCAGTGAGCTATTTGTACACATGATGGATACCACCGTGATCTTCTGTGTCAACCAGGGGGGCTTCGATTATTGAGGAATCTTGTATTCTATGATTACTCTAGCATATAGACATTAGATACTACCTTATTTGGGATATGGTACATCGATGAGCAAGAGGGCTCCATCGCATTGGGACTGATGTGCAAGTCGCAGACATTCTGTCAAAGCCTTGAGGAAAGGTCAAATTTGTGACTTTCCGAGAACGACTTGGAGTCGTTGATAGACCATCTTATGAGGATCCTGTATGATGCATGCATTGAGCTCTGGGAGCTCTGGGGGGCTTGGGGTACTTCTTGGAGCAACAAGCGACCATAGGGTGACTCACCCTCCCCTAATGGTGCGCTGTGGATAGGGTGAATGGTTCAACCTTCCCTGTGATACCCCGTGGCAACTTATGGACATGATGAGTAGTTCTCCTCTTGAGGCATCTTTGCCATGCAGTTTGGGACTCATGGGAAGTACCTCTCATCTAGCCAATGAGTAGGGAAATGGGGTTAGGGACCATAGTAGTACTATCAATGGACACATCGTTGTATCTACCGTACTCCCTATGCTAGGATGACCTCCATTGATCTGGGATAAGTATGAGTGGCTTGAGACACTCTCTTTTGATATTGATCTGGAATCAATTGGATCTAACTTCGGGTCAGTAAGAGTGATATGACTCACTCTCTTGGAACTGATCTGGGATCAGTAAGAGTGGTATGACACACTCTCTTCACATGGAACTGACTTTGGATCAGTGGAGAATGGTATGAGACATTCTTGATGAATTCTTATTCTTCATGGTTCAGCAGAGCAGAGCAGAGCAAAGCTCAGCAAAGTGGAGCAAAGCAGAGTAGAGCTCATCAGAACAGGGCACATTTGGCAGAGATAGTATAGTTTGGCCGATGGATCAGCGGATGGAGTTCCCCCTAGTTGAGAGGGTGTGTTAAAATTGGCAACTAGGGCCAAACTCCATGTGGGTCATCTTATTTATGGCCACTGATATTTTTCTTGGATCCCTCTCATCGAGAGGTGTAGGATTGATCTAAAGATCATCTGATTTCGATAAGTATTCATGGAGTTATGAATTTATTTGTGTTAATAGACAATTCCTCAAAGTCGGCTAGCAACCAAATAAACCCCACATGTGCTCAAGGTTTTAGTATAAAAGGAGATGACTTGAGAGTCATTTCACACACACTTCTATCTTGATTTCTCTCCTGTTGTCTTGGGTTTTAGTGGAAGAGAAATCTAGTGGTGGAAGCCCTGGACGTTGGAGGATTGAGGCTGCCCTAGTCGCAATCAAGAAGAAGAACGCTGCCCTAATCTAGAGGACGCAGTCAAGTGAGAAGCCCTAACGCTACAAGGAGGACAGCCCTAGTATCTACGCTATCAAGAAGAAGCCCTAGCCTATACGCTGGCCTCTACGCAGCCAAGAAAGAGGCTGCCCTAGACAGCGTGGGAAAGAGAGGCTGTTTGGGTGCTCTTGTAGGGAGAAAGGCGAAAGTTTGAAGCTTAGGGCCGCAGCAAGAAGAGGCAATTCAGCGTGGGTGAAATAGGGCTGTTTTGAAGCCATTTCAGGAAGACTGAAGGGATGAAAGGAGGCTGAGTATCTTGCTAGAAGGCCGAGGAGAAAGGGAGCTGTTTGAGGGCTCGTAGAGGGTGGAACAGTCCTCTAGAAAGGCTGCTGCAGGCCTGTTCTAAGGGCTGTAGGATGCCACTGTAATGAGAGGAGGGCAGACCTATTATTAAGGGCTAGAAGGCTGCCCAGAATTATAGCGAAGGGGACAGCCTCCCTTGGAGGACAACCACGTTAATTAAGGGCAAATTTGGGCAGATTTTAGGGGCTGTTTGGCTGGGTGTGTAAGGGCTGCCAGATGCCCTAACCAGTCACCACATAAGCAGCAGTGAAGGCAGCATTGGAACAGCAGTGTTGTGGACAGCTAGGCAATGGAGCATGGTGGAACCATAATGCATGGACAGCAGGACAGAAGGCTGCCATATACCCAGAACAGCAGTGTTTTGGGCATGACTGTTAGGTACAGAGTGCAGCAGTACAACTACGACAGCTAGGCAATGGTACATACATATTTGGAGCAGCGTAAGTATGTTATGTTGCTGTAGGGTAGGCAGCAATGCTGGGTTGCTGTCAGTATATTGAGATAACAAGCCGTGATGAGGCAGCAGTACTAGCAGCCATGATATTGTGCCACTATGTTCAATGGGACAGCAGTATGATGAGACAGAACAATGATGGTACTGCCATGTCATTGTGCAACAGTGGCACAATGGGACATCAAGCATGGACAGCATGGTGCAACATGGCAATCTTGGACAACAGTGCAGCATTAGGTGCAACAGTCATGAGGTCCAGCATTGTGATGATGGGTGCAGCATGGTGTAGCATGAGGCGCAGCATGATGATGAGATGCAGCACGATGATAGGTAAAGGAGTCACCTTGGAAAATCAGTTGAAGCAGCATGTCTTCATCTGATCTCATGTATCATCTTCTTAGAGATGATCTATGCTCTTATCTAGATAAGTTAAAGTGTTGACTTTTGTTGTAAATGTACTCTCTCTCTCTCTCTGCTGAATTATTGAAGAACATATAAGAAGAATTGATCAAGGGTTTCCCCATATTGGAGTTTGTCCCTGGCTAGTGCCACATCTTGTGTCCTCTTGTCTTGGCTTGTCTTCTGCGATTTATGTTTATGTTCTATCTGCAGTTTACTTTAATGCTGATGTGATTGCTAATCTGGAAAAGATATTGAGCTAACTGTGAAAATTGAAATAAATTTCTCTAATCATAGAACTTACCTAAAATTAACACATATGCAATCCGGTGGATTTGTTGTTGTGGGATATGTTGATATTATGTTCTTTGATATGAGAGATGAGGGGTTAAGAAAATAAATAAAAGGCTAGACCCTCTTTTCTCCTTGGTGCTCCCAATTTTAAAGAAGTGGCTTCATTGCTAGAGTATGCAATTGGTGATTGTGTTCTCGAAGGACCTAATAGAAAAATATTCTTTTGAAATTATAGAAGTCTTTTTGTGAGCAAGCTATAGTGGAAGCTATCTTGTTGTCAGAGGAGGGAAATCATGAAAGCATCAATTTGATGATTGTACTTGAGTCATCTATGTCAGTCATTTTCTTAAATCCCAATTCAATCACTAAGCAAAGACCTTGAAGTAGTGCATAAGCCTCAACTTGATTATTTACTGGATTTTTCCAGACCCCAAACAAAGCTTGCTTCACGTTTTCCTTGCCCTTCTATAATTTTTTTTTAAACTGTAACAGAAAATATTTTATATTGAAAATGTGCACTTGGGATTGCAGAAATACAACAAAGATACAATTTTTTTGAAGTTGAGGCTGCTGATTACCATCTTTTCTTTTAGCTTGATATGATAACAAAAGCTTATTAAGAAGTCTACTAGATGTATAGATTCTCCAGCACAAGCTTAATATTCGGTTCAAAATTTTACTCCCATACTCAGTGAATTTTGCATATGTTGATTATCTTTCCCATGGAAGTTCCCTGATTCTATTGATGGAACAACACCATTCATGTCAGGTACTAATAAATTAACACTGCTCACAGAATTACAGGTAAAAGGAGAGCACTGAGGGTCTAGACTCTAGAGCCAAGCCTTTTTGAATGTTCTCCATCTAATGTCAATGGCTATTTATCTAATCTTCTGCCCGATGGAGTTGCAGCCTCTGATTGACCAATAATTCAATCGTGGAAGTCAAACTTGATGCCAGTTGATTGTATCGTAATTGTAGTTTCAGAATCTCTTCCTGCAGAGTTTTAGTTTCCTGCCGCACTCTGTGATGATTAGTGCTTTTGAACATTGCACCATTAACAGTCTTTTCACAAGAAGTGCCACTGAGCAAAAGGTTCTGTGATCCCCTTAATACCCAGAGCATGTGACCACGAAATGCTTGGCGGGGGACAACAAAGCCTTCCGCTAAAACACTATATCCTTTTCTTAGCCTGTAAATTTTCCAAACATAGCAAATGAAGACATATTGCTCACCAGAAGAAAAGAACTTACTGTCAGATCTCTAAATAGTAAAAAGGGAGTTGTCCTGCCAGTGTTCCATTATTTCCCCTTGGCAAGATTGGAATGTAATGCATCTCTGCACTGGCTTTTGTATCCCATCTTGCATAGATTGGAATGAAATCAAATAAGAGGTTGATCTGTGCCTTTCTATCCATCCAGTCCCACCTCCATAACCTTTGCACACTGTTGGATGCCATCCCAACTGTCCAGATGAGGTGGGATTTAATACCGATGACCTAAGTCACACGGTTCGAGTTTGGCAATGATTTGGTTTGATTTTTTTAATGAGGTTCACCATTAGGCTTTATATATATATATATATATATATAGGTTTGCTGAACCTCAAAATTCTTTTTAGGTTCGCTAAATTTCAAATGTCAAGGTTGAAGTTTGATGAACCTTGTGACATAGCTGACGATTCTCTTAATTAGTTTCAGACCGTATAGCTTGTCTATTCCCCACAATACTCCATGCTTATCCATAATTTGGTCAAATGTAAAATGGTGGTTCTAGATGCTAGATTTCCCCCACCTGAGGGGAAATTTACAAGTTATATCTACCATGTTGTCACCTATAGAATTTGAAGGTTGCTGGAGCTCGTGCCATTTTGTACCATGATCTCCCACAATAGACTTTAACCTGCTGTGCGGCCTGCAATGCACCCTGGAGCCACTGGTCGAAGGCCGAAGGCCGAGGGGTCAAGTTGCCGAAGGGCCGAGGTGGGCCTCGGGCTAAGTATGGGTTGAAGAAAGGAAAATATTGAAAAAGATAAGCTTAGGGCGGGGTCGAAGGGGCCGAAGGGCTGAGGGGCCGAGGTGGGCCGAGGGGCTGGGCAGATATTAAAAAAGAAGGTTGGAGGGGCCCCATTGGTGGATGGTTGGAAGGTAGGGTGAAGGGGGACCTGTTTCAGGAGACCCCCTCAAGGCTCAAGGTGGGGCCCCATCAAGGCTCAAGGTTGTTGAAGGTCAAGGAGGGGCCCCATCTTACTTAATGATGCAGGATTGGCCAAATCAATGCACAGAGGGTGCAACAGAGAGGCTTGCCAAGACCTCCTTCCCTGGAATTTGAACTTTGCATTTCCCCGAGTCTTCATCCTGCTGAGTCACAATAGTCTTGACTCTTAACACATGTTCTGGCCTTCTTCACTGCCAGTCACCACGATGCATTGTTATTAAGGTATAGGGAGATAACTCACCCTCTCATTAATGAGAAAGGTACCAAGTTCTAATGTAGTGCCTTTGTTTGCTAGGTCTGCTTCAGTGTTGATTTGTTGCAAGACATGGACCACTGAATATTCAGAGTTCAGACAACCTGATTAATAATGATTTAATCTGTTTGAAGATAATACATAACTTGAGATGAGCAAGATTGGTTGAAGATGTTGTATTATGTTTCTGGAATCTTCCACTATGATCTATGTCACATGGTTCAGGTTCAGCAATGATTAGGTTCAATTCAAGTTCAATTTTTTTGATAAGGTTTTCCCTTAGTTTCGTCTATATACATTTTCTATATATATATATATGTATTATCTTTAAAATGAAATACATCTAAAATAATATGAAATTGACACCAATAACATAAAAAAAATGCTATCATGGACTTGGAAACTGCAAGGATAGATTACAAGCTTGAGTTGTAACATAAAGTTATGAGCATGAGCTATGGACTTGGTCAATAACCATAAGATTCACCAAACCTCAATTTTTTTTTGGTTCGCCAGATTTCAAACTTGCCCACCAGGGCGTAAAGTTACACAGTTCGAGTTTGGCAATGATTAGGTTTGATTGTTTTGATGTGGTTCGCCATTAGGCTTCTCTCTCTCTCTCTCTCTCTCTCTATATATATATATATATATATATATATGTTCAACAAACCTCAAAATTCTTTTTAGGTTTGCTAAATTTTGAATGTCAAGGTTGAAGTTTGATGAACCTTGTGACATAGCTGACGATTGTCGTAATTAGTTTCAAGCCGCATGACTTGTCAATTCCCCAGAATACTCCATGCTTATCCATAATTTGGTCCAATGTAAAATGGTGGTTCTAGATGCTAGATCTCCCCCACCTGAGGGGAAATTTAAGAGTCGTATCTACCATGTTGTCACCTATAGGATTTGAAGGTTGCCGGAGCTTGTGCCATTTTCTACCATGATCTCCCACCATAGACTTTAATCTGCTGTGGGGCCTGCTGTTAACTGTCGAAACCTTATCCACTAGATTCAACCATAATTGCTGTCATATCAGGGTGCATAGAGCTGGCAACGCTGCAACAGAGAGGCTTGCCAAGACCTCCTTCCCCAGAATTTGAACTATGCATTTTCCCAAGCCTTCATCCTGCCGAGTCACAGATAGTAACACATGTGCTGGCCTTCTTCATTTCCAGTCACCACGATGCATTGTTATTAAGGTATAGGGAGATAACTCACCCTCCCATTAACGATAAGGGTACTAAGTTCTAATGTAGTGCCTTTGTTTGCTAGGAGGTCTGCTTCAGTGTTGATTTGTTGCAGGACATGGACTACTGAATATTCAGACAACTTGATTAATAATGATTTAATCTGTTTGAAGATAATACATAACTTGAGATGAGCAAGATCAGTTGAAGATGTTGTATTATGTTTCTGGAATCTTCCACTATGATCTATGTAACATGGTTTGGATTCGGCAATGATTACGTTCAATTCAACTTCAATTTTTTTGATGAGGTTTGCCCTTAGTTTTGTCTATATAAATTCTCTCTCTCTCTCTCTCTCTCTCTCTCTCTCTCTCTATATATATATATATATTAACTTTAAAAGGAAATAGTAAATACACCTAAAATAATACGAAATCAACACCAATAAACATTAGAAAAATGCTATCATGGCCTTGGAAACTGCAAGGATAGATTACAAGCTTGAGTTGTAACATAAAGTTATGAGCTTGAGCTATGGACTTGGTCAATAACCATGAGATTCGCCAAACCTCGCAAAAGTTTTAAGGTTCGCCAGATTTCAAACTTGCCCACCCAGAGGGCGTATTCTCGTACACACCTGCCCTCGCCCCCCCTCCGCATCTGTCACTGCTGCCATTCCATTATCCTTGACTAGTGTTATAATCTAGGAATTATTTTGGCTTTGGCACTCAAATTTGATCCCAGAATGTAATAATTCTTTCCTTACACTCAACCAAGTAAAGGGAGTTCATGGTGAGATGCCAGGAGGAAACTTAAAGCATTTTTATTTTATTGTAATTTACAAATAAGGTATCGAGTTTGCTAAAGTTAACTAAAGAATATATTATTTTGTTGATAAGTAGAACTAATCATTGAGATTCTACTTCTATATTGGACTAGTCTAAATGCCATGAAATTTTTTAATCCTGGTGTCAGTAAGTATGGACTGTTTTTAGTCTAAATATCATTATTTTTCATGTGTGTTTACTATGTTCAGGAAAATTATATCCATCATTTTTTGCTAGGAAAAGTTTCAAGGAGTGAAATAAAATTCAGGGCTAATTTGAAATATTTATTTCAATGATAGCATGCCCTTCCTGTCCAAGGAAAAACTTTAAGGAGTAGATCAAAATTCAGGGAATTATAAATGACTATTTCAATGATACTATTTTCTTTGAGCTTGAAATCTAGAATAAGTGGCTTTACTGATCTGCATCTGTCATCCAGTAATTGTAGAAAGTTTATGCATTTATGCATGCATTTTGTCTTTGATTACTCTGTAAACAATCTCTATGAAAGTGTGGAAGCTTCATTGTCATCCAGTAATTGTAGGAAGTTTCTATATTTATGCATGCATTTTGTGTTTGATTACTCTGTACACAATCTCTGTGAAAGTGTGGAAGTTTCACATGTTTTATGTCACCCATGTATCACTTACACAATTCATACTCTTTCCTTTTTTGAATCTTGATGAATTTATTTTTTTAAAGGTTGCTGCACAGGTACCTAAGGATCCTCCTGTCGATACTACAATACCTGTAGCAGTTCTTGCTCCATATCTTCAGAATCTTTTGCAGCAAACTATCTCCCAGCAAGTAATTTACAGTCCATCTACCTAATTTGGATAGAAAATTAAATTATGACAGGCTTACCAAATCAGTTCATTGCTAGAATTATGTAGTCTTTTTTTCATTTTCTCTTGGCAGCCTTTAGTTCTGGACGTAGCTCTGATCTTCCTTGTGTTCTTTGTTGGCTAGGAGCAAATTGTTAATTTGATGACAAGCGTATATCAAGCTGAAGCAATCAATCGTAAGTGTTGTACTTAGCAGTATATTTATCTATTCTTGTTTCTAAATGAGGAGAAAGTAATGTGCGATTCTATCTCATAACTAAATGACTCTGGGTATAGTTTCTTATGTTTATCTGTTTTACAAATTCAGCTGGTCAGCAATCAGGAAAATGGTCTACACAAATCAGAAATGGCATCAATGAGTCTGCAGTAAGTAGATTATATTATTAGGACTCTTAAAATTTTATTCTTCATTTAATCAAATGCATTATTTCTGTAAAGGAAAAACATAAAAGAGCTCTATCTAGTATCAATTACTGAATAGTCTGAAAATGCGGTAATGATTACAGCGATTCCAATTTAAGCCAGCAAAAGAGTTGGAAGAAATCTGTATTAGGTGTTATTGATTTGGGTTGCCTTTCATTATGCATGAGTGTTACAGCCTTCTTTTGGAGATTGATTTCATAGAAGAATAATTCAGAAGACTACCTCCAGGTCGTAGAGGGATTTGTTACCAACCAAAATGGGTAACCACATACGAGAAAACTTTTCTCCTAAATTTGACAGCTAGGCATCCGACAATCCTTGACATTCACTTCTCGATGATGATATGCCATTGTTTCTCTGCCATCTGCATCAACCTGATACCTCTCACCATCCGATATTTGCTCTTGGGTGAAGGTTTGCTGCTATTAAAAAGGTACTTTGATAATTTTGCAAGCGGGTGCTCATGCTTGCTTGTTTTAGGCATCTAGTATGCATAAAGGGGTGATTTGGAAGATTGACCGATCTTGACTTTAAATTTGTTCTCTCAGCTTACCAGGGGGGTTAATGTTTAGCCCTAGTCCAATGGGATCTCCCTTGACGCCTTAGGGTTATAGGAGGGGCAATACTTGGAAGACCTGGATTGAAATAGCATGTTCATTTCCCCTACACCATACATGATGTTTTCCATTTGACATTACAAACCCCTTTCATTGTTTGGGTCTAACTTGTAATTGGTTCGTTGGGATCTCGCACCCACTTATCCACATCCTTGAGTAGGGCCAAGAAATGTTGCCTTGGAGGTTGATGCAGCAAAAAGAATGGAAAAGCATAATATGGCCACAATTAAATAAAACAAAGAAAATCAAAATTGAAAAGATATCCTGGACACAAATTAACGCATGAGCAAAAGCCTAGCATGAGCTTTACCCTCCTCATTAGCCATCACCCGGTTTTTGAGCACTTGATGTTCCATTTTGTCCAAAGGAAGTTGGAACCCTTGCATGTCCCAACCTTGATGAATGATAAACTGTCTCATCTTAAAGGGTAATATTAAATGCTACATCACAAATAGCAAGCTATAACCCTTGAGCTATGCATTGTAAGACAAAGCATTATCAAGAAGTAAAAGGTGCACTAAAGGGGTGGAAAAAGCAGGTTGAGCAGGGTAACTCATTCCTCCACGATTGCTCCCTCCATTACGTCTATACACTCAAGATGTGGACTCCCAGCAATTGGTACCGATGACTGTAGCACTTGGTCATGAAGCCTTTCCCCTCCATTGCCACTCATTTACTCCAACGTCTATTGATTGAAGGGTTGACCTTGGAAATGCCACCTCCCTTGAGGGGTTTGGAAGTGCCTAATAAGGTTGATCATTAGCCACCTCTATCAAGGTAGGGAACACCTTTACGAGACTTGGTCTAGTTAGATATGGAAGGTGATCCAAGTTTGAAGTATTAATATGCCCTTAACATGCAAGTTTGGTCCACTTAGATGCTTATATGATCTTAGTCTCTAATGAATGGTTGCTTTCATTGGAGTTTAAGTTGGTTGTTAGGTGGGCCACAGCAGGAACGCCTTGAGGGCTACCACTCCAGAGTTGCCCAGGCCTTTCAAAGAGTTTGATGACATAGCAGATGCAACGTTTCCCACCTACATTAGAGCGTTGGGTATCATGATGACTTGAGAAACTGATGCACGTCCTGGAGCACCCATAGGACCTAGGACGTTGATCTTCTTTGACCCAGCATAGAGGATTCTTGATGATTGAACTGCTGGACCCAACACGCCGCCAGGATGCCCTTGACACTACTTGATGGTCAGCCATCATGCCATGATTTAGAGCCTAGATAAGGATGGTCTTTCATGAGATGACTAAGGAGGGATTGTTGCACCTGATGGAGCCGTAACGCTGGAGAGAGGAGGCTTTGCGTTGACCATTAGAGACCCATGGAGATGACGTGGTGACACCCCAATCGGATTTGGGATCCTGGGAGTTGCTTTGTGTGAAAATTTAGAAACTTGAATCCTACTGGAAATAATTCTCCTAATTGTTAAATTAATTTTTAACAATTTATTTACTGTGTGCTACAAAAAATACTGAATCAATCACACTGCAATCTACACAAATAAAATTGCGGAAAAAATAAACGCTTGAAGAAATACTAGTACACACACATAAAATAACACAGTTATTTTTGGACCGATGTCCCCGGAAAAACCGAACTCGGGAGAATCGGTGCAACAGTTGAGGGTTTTATTATTATGCAATAGTGAAATAATCTGCATACAACTGGATACCAAAAATAGCAATCCTATAGAGGAAAAATGGCAAGAAAAATCTAGTGAGGAATTTCCTCACTCCAAAGGAAAATTTGGGCTCTGACCTTAGCTCAAATTGAGTCATCCAAAGTGGCTCTGCGCAGTCATTGCGCACTCAAGTGCAGTTGCTTCTGCACTTAGCTTGGGACAACTTCTCCTCAAGCCGTCTGATCAACTGCTGTCTGGGAAAATGACTCTCCTGGCCTCTGGAACCTCTGCCTAGCTTTTGGCACTAAAACTTTGCTTCTCCCCAGCAAAATCGAAATTGCCTCTAGAGGCTACTGCGCTGCTCTGCGTCAGCTTCACTGTGGCTCCACTGTCTCTGCAAATGCACTCACTGGAACTAGAATCCTTCCCACAGCTTCATTGTCCTTGCCCCTGTCTCATTGCTTCGATTTCTCTGGCTCTCTCTGTGACAACTGGCTGTTACTACTCTGGAAATCAATCTGCTCATGAAATCACACCGCTGAAGTGATTTCTCCAACCCCGTCGACTTCTTCTTATAATCCTCTGTTGAGACTTCAATGACCAAGATTAGATCTTATTCAATGGCTAGGATTAAATTGAAGTTGATCTGTGTGAGTTTCTAGAACATTCACACCTTGACTTAATTAATTTTGATTAATCAGTCATATTCCCTAAGTTTAGACTTAGGAAATATTTAAAAACTGACTCATATTGTAATTAAGTCATTTCTAGGCGGAATTTCCAGAAACGATTTCTAGGTTTTGGAGATCTCATGCATTCTAGCCTCTCCACAAAATTTCAAGGCTAGAACACATCCGATGCTACAAAAACTAACACTTTGAGGTTGATTTGAGGATATTCCTCAAATGATGGATGATCATGACACATGGACACATTTTCAACATTATACTCAACATTACATGGCATTTAATGTCCAGAAAGGGCATGATGTCATCATTTAGAGGCTAACAACTCACATGTGTGGTTCTTCTATGGCATAATTTTACATTGAGCTAGTGGGTTGGCTTGTAACCTGTTACCCACCAAAATGGGTATCCCCATAGGAGAATGTTTCTCCTACATTTGACAGCCAATTGGATAGCCAACCAGCTAGCAGCCCCTGACAACCACTATTTGATGATCATATGTTATGTGCATGTGCCATTTGCATCAACTAAATGCCTCTCGCCATCTGACATTACCACTTGGATGAAGGTGGACTACTATTCAAAAGGTACATTGATCATTTTGTAATTGAGTGCTTCTGCTTCTTTGTTTTGGGCATTTAGTATGGATTAAGGGGTGATCTGGAAGATTGATCGGTCTTGACTTTAAATCTGTTCTCTGACCTTACCAGGGGGGTTAGTCTTTAGCCCTAGTCCAGTGGGACCTCCCTTGAGGCCTTAGGGTCATAGGAGGGGTACTACTTGGGAAACCCAGATTGAGATAGTGTGTGACTCCATTTTATAGTTTTCCTATTGATTCTTTAACGACCGACAAAATTATTTTTGTACACAATAGTCCCCGGAAAATCCCAATGCAAGAAAACCAGTGTAGCAATTTTGAGGGTTCTATTATTATGCAGTAGCAAAATATGAATACATCACAAAATACCTCACAGGGTTATTCAGTTATAGAGATAAATACTGGCAGAAGCTTTGTGAGTTACCTCACACAATCATTGAGAAAACATTCTGGCTGTTTCGGATACTGGATGAGATGCCCCTGACAGGCACTGCGTTAGCTTTGCGCTGCCTCTACACTGTCCCAACATCAAACCTTACATGCATTACGTCACCCAGCTGGGAATTCAATCAGAAGCCCAGAGTCATTGCTCTCAGCCTCTCGGACTCACACCCCAGCTTTCGGTTGCTGAAACTGACCCTTTGCTCTGACTTTCGACTTTCTCTCTCTGCCTCTTCGTCACTTCTGCGTGGCCCTTCTGGCCTTGTGTCAACCTCTGCGTCAAGGCCTCTAGATCACTTACTGCCTCTCTTTGCTGATGTATCTCCGACTGAGAATCACTCTCTCCAAAAGCTGCTATCCCTGCCCCTCAACTGCAAGATCTCCCGAATCGATTTTCCTCTTGAGAGCTTCTCACCTCAGAAAATCGATTTCCTCAATCTCTTTGTGTGTTTCTAAATGAACCCCAAGCCTCCTTATACTTTTCTTGTTGAGACTTCAACGACCGAGATTAAGTCTCTAATTAACGACTAAGATTAAAACTTGACTTGATCTGCCTTCTAGATCATTCTCACCCATATTTTGATTAACACCCATTAATATTTTAATTTTCCTATGTTTAGACTTATGAACCCCATTAAAAATATTAATTATTTTAATAAAATACAATCCGGGTGGAATTTCATCAAAACGGTTTCTGGGTTCTTTAGAACTCATGTGCCTTAGCCTCTCCACCAATTTTCAAGAATAGATCACTTCTTGTTGATTTGGGGTAGCATCGGATGTGCTCTAGCCACGAAAATTTGTGGAGGGGCTAAGGCACATGAGATCTCCAATACCCAGAAAGGGTTGGGCAGATTTTAAACAGTTTGGGAGATATTAAAATAATTAATATTTTTAATGGAGTCCCTAAATCTAAACTTAGGGAAAATAAAATATTAATATGAATTAATATAAAACTGTGTTAGAATGGTCCAAAAGTCATGGATCAAGCGAGATCTAATCTTAGTCGTTGATTAGGGACTTAATCTCGTCCGTTGATTTGTCAATGAGAAAAGTATAAGAGGAGGCTTGAGGGTCACTTGGAGAATACACCAGAGTGATCAATGATTCGATTTACTAGAGTGGCGTTTGCTAAGTAAAGTCGAATCAGTGATCAAAGTTGAGTTGAGGGGCAGTGAATACAGAAGCAGAGAAGCAGAGATAGCACTGGGAGGATCAGCGCAGTAGGCGGAGAGAGGGATGCAGAAGCAGCCAAGGGTTCATGCAGAGCCAGCTAGGGCTCACACAGAGGCAACCAAGAGCTGCGTAGTGTCTCAGTGGGCCAGGGTGGATGACACAGAGGGCTAGAGGGTTGACGTAGTGCCTCCAGAGGCTGACACAGGCCAAGCCAGAGTGACGCTGGGCTAATGCTGGGCCAAAGAGAGGCTGGCGTAGTCCCTAGAGGCTGACGCTGGGGTTTTGTGGGGCAGATTGGAGCTGTGGAGCTACCAGAGTATATATCTGAGGTTTCAGCCAGAATGTCTGCTTTCGAGTAGAGAGGTACTACTGCCGAGATTTTTCTTTGTTGAGTGAGCCGGATTAGGCACCCAGATTGTATTATGAAACTGCTTAATATATCAAACCCTCAGATAGCTGCACTGGTTTTCTCGCATTGGGTTTTTTCAAGGACATTAGGTCAAAAACAACGGTGTCACTTGTGTGCTTGTCTCTATTTCCTTGAGTTGATGATCTGTAATGTGTTGAGCATGTACTTGTATTTATTTCAAGTATTTACATGGTAAATAAATTGTTAATTAACATAACAAGTAGGTAGGGATAAATCAATAAAGTGCATGAAGGGTTTCTAATGTGTCAGACTTAGAAATTCCAGCATGGTATCGGAGCGTGGTTGTAGATCACAACTGAATAGAGCAGCAGTAGCAGAAAAACAGTTGTCCCGAGTGAAAAAAGCTGTTCAAGAGTAGTAGCAAGGAAGGGGTGATGCAGTGCCTGTGTCATCAAGATTGAGCCAGGAAGAGGCAGCACAAAGGCTGAGGGAGGCAAAGGCAGGCTCACGCAGAGCCACACAGAGGCCAGGAGGGCTAACGCAGTTGGCTGAGGAGGCTAATTTGCCGGTGCCGGGATTGCGCAGAGCCTAGGAGCTCTAACCTTCAGTTTGCTGGGGTTTAGGAGGCTGTGGGTAAGTTGCAGAGTGGAGCTGGTGGGGTATTGTAGTCAGAACAGTACCTAACAGGGCAAGGCCAAGGTAGAGGGAGTTGCTGCCGAGGTGGATTTCTAGCCAAGGAATCCAGATCAGTGTTGCAGTTGCACAAACGATTGGAGAGGGGCATCTTGACATTGGCAGAAGGATTTCCAGGAGGGAAATCGAGGCTCAGAGGAGTCATACTGAGAACTTCTAGGAGGGAAGTAGAGGAGCAGCGAAATGGCATTGCAAGGAGTAAGAGACCAGGACAGACTGGACGGAGCCTCAAACTTTGTAGTTTGGAAGGCCAGAATCTTATCCGTACTAGACAGGAATCGTGTCAAGCACTTCGCCTTGAGGATGATAGCTATCCTAGTTGATCCGGCTGATAATGATGGGTGCAAGGATGCAATGGTGAGGGCTAAGAGTATCATCCTTGATGGGGTCAAGGATCATATAGTTCCACATATTGCCAAGAAGAACACAACACAGGAGATGTGGGATGTCCTGATCATGTTGTATCAACATACTTCCGTGTAGAGGAAGATGCCACTAGATAATCAGATGCGATCATACTAGATGAAGAAGGGAGAACAATTCGACCCATTCCTTAGTCGATTGAAGGAGATTCGGGATAAGCTGACTTCCATAGGGGCAACACCGGATCCGACATTGATGGTGAGAACAACCCTGAATGGAGTCTCAGAACATTGGGAGGTGTTTGTCCAGAGTATACTAGGCAGGGCGACCCTTCCAGATTGGGAGGAAATGTGGGCTGCTCTTCGCCAAGAAGAGATCAGAACGCTAAGCAAGGAGGGAAGCAGCGACAAGGGGATCAGAATCAGGAAGGAGGAGGAAGATGTTGCCCTAGCAACTGAGGGAAAGCAGGAGAAACGGAAGAAGGACCTCTCCAAGGTCAGATGCTTCCACTATGGGGAGCTGGGTCATTATGTGACCCAGTGTCCAAGGAAGAAGAGTGAGGGAGAGGCCTCCGAGACCAAGGCAGCGCCAACAAGGGAAGAGAAGGAAGTGGAGACAGACAATGATTGTGCCATGAGTGCTCATGTGCCACTTCAGAAGAAGTGGGGAGACATCGAGTTGTAGTTAGGTAGGCTACAAGCGATGAGGGGCAGGATTCTTGAGGTACCCATCCTCTTAGATTAGACCTTGATATGGGAGCACCAAAGAGGAGTAGTAGTACTAGCGATGTCAGTAGAGATGGATGCGGATGGAGCGACAGAAGGAGCTATAGTGCAGGATTCCCAGGACAACGCGAGGCTAGCACGCTGCAACAGTGCGAGAGGCACGAGAGTATTGCACGAGTGTAGGATGGCACAAAGAGGCGTGCAATGGTGCAAGATGCATGGAGTTGTTGCAGCAGCGTGGAGGTCAGAGAGGGAGCACTTGTCAGTGACAGAGGGAGCTTCGGTATCAGGAGTGTTTCTAGCCTGACGGAGATGTCAGAGTTGGGAGATAAGTTACTTACTTCTCATTAACTGAGTTGCAATGTAGTAGTTAGCAGTGGTAGTGCTATGGGCAGCACGATGCAACATGATGAGAGGAGTTGCAGTGCAGATGCAGCAGTGGTAGTGGCAGGGCCATGGGAATCAGCATAGATGTAGAGGCAGTTGCAGTACGGATGCAACAGTGGCAGTGGCAAGGCCATGGGTAGCAGTACAAGATGTAGCAGTGCAGAGGATGTTGGGCAACAAGCCTAGCATCAACACAGTGACCGATGCCAGATGATCAGAGTGATGCTCAGTGAGGAGTATTACTAGAGCACAGTCCTCACTAAGAGGGAGTGTTGATTTGGGGTAGCATCAGATGTGCTCTAGCCACAAAAATTGGTGGAGAGGCTAAGGCACGTGGGATCTCCAATACCTAGAAAGGGTTTGGGCAGATTCTAAACAGTTTCGGGAGATATTAAAATAATTAATATTTTTAATGGAGTCCCTAAGTCTATACTTAGGGAAAATAAAATATTAATGTGAATTAATATAAAATTGTGTTAGAATGGTACAAAAGTCATGGATCAAGCCAGATCTAATCTTAGCCGTTGATTAGGGACTTAATCTTGACCGTTGTTTTGTCAACCAGAAAAGTATAAGAGAAGGCTTAAGGGTCACTTGGAGAATACATCAGAGTGATCAATCATTCGATTTACTAGAGCGGGGTTTGCTAAGTAAAGTCGAATTAGTGA